>OY997590.1:56868011-57214797 GCA_963921825.1 Erodium maritimum | reverse complement strand
AAATAGAAATTTCTGATGCACACAAGGTGTTCGACGAAATGCAAAACTCATCCACAATGGCTTATTTCAAGGTATGCCCAATACAATTTGAATTATAGTCGATAGTTCCTCTCTAAAGTAGTTCTTATAATGGTTAAATAGTATATTGGCATTGGCACAAAACAAATAATTGGGTTTAGAAAAAAAGATTGTGGATGGGTATGTGGGATGAAAATTGATGAAGATGTGTTAGTGATGACTCGGGCATGATGTGTAGTGTGGGAATGGGTAATTCAATGTATACCCCAATTGTTATAGAGGATGTTGGGTGGGTGCTCAATGTAGTTTTGTTAGAAATAGGGAACCATTTTTCAAAAGCTTGTTTTGGATTTTTCCCTTACATTTAGAGATGTTGATCATGGTAGCAAAGTAGATTTTAGGAACAATGAGAATAATGATGCTGTGCCGGTAGAGTTAAAAAAGAATTGATACACATTTGCTTACTTAATACTAACTAGTCAAGACTTGATTGATTAGTTTCATGGGTCTTAGTTGCATGGGCCTCTTGGAATATGGCTCGTGGCTATTCCCAACGAGGTCCCGTGACGTGCTCATCGCCTCTAAGCCTTTCATACCGGAAGTTTCCGACATTATCCGACGTGATCAATCCCAAGACTCCAAGCCTTGTCTCTATCCGTAAAGTCCTATTCACTTACGGGCACATGACCCAAAACCTAGTTTTGGTCATGTCCCGAGACAAGTCCCTTTCGGCCATTCTCCATAAATGTCTTAATGAGTTTCATCCTCCGGTGTGACCCTTAGATTTATGCATGTCAATTTATCAACGTAAAATCCCATTTTACTTGATCGTATATTAATGGAAACTAACGAGACTTTAGTATTGCCTGACACTACATAACGAATCGACCCCGTCGATTCTAACCTTTTTGCCGTCACTGTCATTATCCTTATATCTCCGATATCCTGATTGAGATAAGGCATAGAGTCGTCATCCTTATTATTCTCAATCACTGTTCCTTGATATGTGAGATGACTGAATATATGATACCCAGTATCATGTGCATGGTCATGCTATTCTTTCAGTCACTCTCGATCAAGCGGCCGAGAACAGATATCTTTCCCATACCGAAGTATGAGGGATAAATCCCTAAGCCATTTTTCGTGTCACTCATGCATTCCGTCCCTAACCCACTCATGGTCGTTATGGAAGCCATGTTACGGACAATGTTAGGTTCAGGTTAAACTCAGTTGTTTACTGCACAGCGATCACAAAGACTCATTGGTCTAAGGATATATGACAAGATACGACAATGAATATGTTCATAACTTGATCTATGGAACACATTCATGTCGGGTCGTCCAATATCATGTCTTAGATGATATCTATGATCAGACTCTGGAATCCCATTCCAATGACTAACAGAACGTAAGCCATAAAGAGCCATCATTCACACTAGTCGCTTCTAGTGAAGCATTGTTGACTAGGGACCCATCGAGTGTGATCTATCTTGATCTATGGTTCTATTCGCATTGTGGGCATAGATTAGAGCACACATCGATATATTACTCCAACACATAAGTAATATAAAGCCGCTTTAATTTTATTTCTAACGATGATATATACATTTGGACATTTAGGATTGAACTACAGGCACTAGGACTAACAGATTTAACCACCATTAAGCAACTATAGAAGTCCAAAACCAACTAAACAACCCACACAGTGGGAAAAACCAGGGTTACAACCCACAAAACAACCAAGAAGAAACCAAAGCAAACAAACAGTGGGGCAAGAAAACAAACAACAAAACAGAGGTCTAAATTACCCAAATACCAAACCTTAAGCACCAAAAAGTGAAGAAAAGAGAACAAAACACTAACATACCCCAACGCAGAAGCACGACCCCTTAGTAAATCACCACCAACCGAGCTCACCAAGAGAGAGCCGGTAGCCGAAGGCCAGCACCGAACAGGAGGGGAACAGAACCAAACCCCAAAGCAACTTCAACAACCCCAAAACCAAAGTTTCCCAACCATAACTAACTTGTAGAAAACAACTCGTCTCGGCCAACCCGACGACAAGCCTTGAGCATAAACGTCGCAAAACGCAAGCGGAACTGGAAAAAGGGAAATCGATAGATCTAAGGAGGAAGGGAACCAAAGGGGAAATTGACTTAGAGGAGAGAACTGAGGTAGAAGCAACCACAACGGAGATAGGAGCAGTGAAACGAAAGAGGGAGGGAGAGTAACCAAGTTCCGACGACCTTGACCTCAGACTGGTGAACAGGGGAAGCAACGGAGGACGAGGCACCGTTTCTGGTCCCCAAATCCACTCCCTAACTGTGAATAACCTCGATGTTAGCCTTCACCAAAAAAATCATCGACCTTTAGAGCTAAGGCGATCGGAGGAAAGACAGGGGTCGTTGAGACCGCTGTGATCCTTACAGATCTCGCGAGGAAAAGATCTGGGAGGAAGCACGAAAATAAGGGAGAAGATGTGGAGAGCAAGGAAGGAAAGGGGGAGAAGAAGGGGTTAAAGGAAAGCCACTGCCAGCGACATCCCAGGTTGAGACCTGGAGCATCGCCGGTGGAGAAGAGGGGAAAACGCTCGGTGAAAAGGGACGGGGGATAGGGTTTGAAGGTAGAGATGGGGAGGAGCTTCTCACTCTTAGTGTTCCGTGTTATATTGTCCCAATTATTCTCGATACAAAGGGAACTAGGTTCTGCATTCAATATTATTAGGCTTCATGGTCATCATGCTGCTATGGATGAAGGTATGGAATTTTGTTTATATAACAATGTGGTTGTCACAACATGTTTCCCTTCAAATGAAAGAAAATTGGGTATCCAAAAAGTGTTGATTGTCGGTTGGGATGTTTATCATGTTACTAGACTTCATCCAGTTATGGGTGGTCCCCTTGGAGGTCGTCGTGTGATACAAACGATTTGTAGAGAACTAAGAAACTTATGGCCAGTACTTATAGATCAACGACCATTAAAATTCCATAGTCAAAATGCTCAGCCCCGTATCTGGTGGTGTCAACCTGTAATTCAGAGGATGTTGATACTAAGAAGGCTATGCCAGTTACCAAGCTTGTTGAGTATGCTTTTATTGATACAAAGTGTGCCAACAAGATATGGGTTGATAGACATTTATTCGTAAGGTCCAAGGAAAGTAAGACGATGAACATAAATGAACTAGATGGAAAAGTGCAAACAGAAGCAACCTTATTGTCAGCTCATTTGACTGTTTTGCATAGAGATACAAATGGATTAATGGTTGAAAATAACAAGATAAAATTTTGTTTGCAAACAATGGAGTAATAGGTTCACTCACAAGACGCAGTAGTAGTGGCGGAGGATAGAGTGGAGGTAGGGAGAGTAGTCGGTCGGTGTTTCGATCCACAATTGTCGTCCGTTTGACGGTAGAGTGGACATGTACTGTAGGGACCTTGTTCTCAGTCGGCGATATGATGTACCTACCTACTTTTATCGCTCAGATTATATATGGCCCGATAATAATCCTGAGCACTGGCTCAGAGGGGCCTGCGGGGTCTAATGGATTGACAGTCCAACCGGCGAGGGGGGAATGCACCCTTGCCTTGATCAATAAGGACTTCGTGTTCTGGTGGGGGGTCTACCATTAATACCGTCTCACTAGACGTAGGGTGGCATCAGTTCCACCAAGTACCGGTGCGACATTCTCTACCAGAACGGGAACCAAAAACTTTACGTTTTTAAAGGCCCTCATTATCATCAGAGGGGGGACAACGTCAGTTGGTTTCTCAGGAGGATGCAAAGTCCAATTGAGCCATCCCAGTCCCTAGTTACAAGACTATCCACACCGCCACTCTCATGCTTCAGCGACTATTTTAGTGATCTCAATCGTTAAAGCAGTATACTCTTGAAGCATTTTCCAGAGTTTCGATATCAATCATCTAGAAAGGGGCCCGCTCTGTCCAAACTTCCCGTTTAGATTCGTTGTACCAGTTGTACTGGTTTTTTTGGAAGCTATCGCAGTATCACCTTCTAGACAGTCTAGTGAAGCATTTCGGCCAATAAGCTCTTATTTTTACTGCATATTTCCTTCGCCTTATGATGTTAGGGTTTGTTTTTCTTTGTGTTACTTCTTTTATGATCTTTAATATATAGCTTCGTTTCCTCCAAAAGAACTAAACATGTTATTTTGATAGGGATGTTATTTGTATTTATTTAATAACTTATATGCTAGGGATTAGAAATTTTAAACTTGAGTTATGCGCTAATTTCAATTCACTAAACAAACTTTTTTTAACATAGTAATAGATTTTCTTAATAGACTTTTTTTAGAATTCAAAAGTAAAGATATACGAAATGGAAATACTAAAGTAGAAACATAAAATGTCGCTAGACATAGTCTTGGATCTGACAAACAAGATCTACGACTCTGACCCTGAAACGAGATTACTGTTTTTGATCACAATTTTATGAGTGACACGAGGTTATTTTCCTAACTCAACCTGAAAACTTGGCCGCAACTCGCTGTGATCATTTGTTGACTCAGTATGAGAATATTTGTGGTATTTGATATGGGGCACTTGAAGGGATAATGTGTTAGTCTTAGTGTCCGTAGTTCAATCCTAAATGCCCAAATGTATATATCATCGTTAGCAATAAAATTAAAGCGGATTTATATTACTTATGTATTAGAGTAATATATCGATGTGTGCTCTGATCTATTACCACAACGCGAACAGAACCATAGATCGAGATAGACCACATTCGATGGGTCCCTAGTCAACAAAGCTTCACTAGAAGCGACTAGTATGAAAGATGGCTCTTTATTGCTTACGTTATGTTAGTCATTGGAACGGGATTCCGGAGTCTGATCATAGATATCATGTGGGACATGATATTAAATGACCCGACATAAATATGTGCCATAGATCAAGTCATGAACATATTCATTGTCGTAACTTGTCATGTATCCTTAGACCAATGAGTCTTTGTGATCGCTATGCAGTAAGCAACTGAGTTTGACCTAAGCCTAACGTTGTTCGTAACAGGGCTTCCATAACGGCCAGGACTGGCTTGGAGACGGGCTTCATGAGTGACACGAAAGACGGCTAAGGGATTTATCACTCATACTGAGGTATGGGAAATATATCGTTTCTCGGCCGCTTGATCGAGAGTGACTGAAAGAATAGCATGGCCATGCGCATGTTACTGGTATCATATATTCAGTCATCTCACATATCAAGGAACAGTAATTGAGAATAATAAGGATGACAGCTCTGTGCCTTATCTCAATCAGGATATCGGTGATAAAAGGATAATGACAGGGACGATAGAAAGGCTAGAATCGATAGGGTCGATTCGTTATGTAGTGTCAGGAATACTAAAGTTTCGTTAGTTGCCACTTATGTACGATCAAGTAAAATGGTATTTTGCGCTGATCTACTGATATGCATAAACCTAATGGTCACTCCGGATGATGAAACTCATTAACACTTTTATGGAGAATGGCCAAAAAGGAGTTGTCTCGGGACATGACCAAAACTGGGTTTTGGGTCATGTACCCGTAAGTATTTAGGACATAACGGATCGAGACAAGACTTGGAGTCTTGGGATTGATCGCGTCGGATAATGTTGGACATATCCGGTATGGAAGGCGTAGAGACGATGAGCGCATCACGGGACCTCGTTGGGAATGGCCACAAGTCATCTCCCGCGAGGCCCATGGGAGGCCCATGCCACCAAAGACCCATGGAACTAATTAATTAAGCTTTCATTAACTATTTCTAATTAAGCAACACAAGATTAAGGTGTTGGTGATTTAACACCAACTATCATCCAATCTTGAACCATACTTGTCTTATTTACATCATGCTTGCACCATGCTTATCTTATATTGTTGTTTATTATGTTGAGAGGATTTACTTATTTAAATCATCATTTTCAAACATAACAAACACAAGACCCAAATAGGAACAAGAAGCTCTCTTTTTCTCTCCTTGGAAGTTTAGGCCATGGTGATGTTTTTGCTCCATGTTCTTGTGTTCTTGAGTCTTCTAAGCTAAGAACTACGTGGCTTTTATTCCTATATGGATACGTAGGCGTCTTGGAGACTCAAGACGATCATTCCTTAACCCGGTGTTCTTTAATTGGGAGGAACGAGAAGAAAAATCTGTGCAGAATTTTCTGCACAGATTTTCTCCAACCAGCCACATTCAAGAGGCCGATCGGGCATTCATCCATGGTCCGATGAAGCTCATATTTGGATTGAATGTTCTCCATATATAGGTTTTCAAAGTGAACGGTGGAATTTGTATTTCGACGGTTATTTATTTAGATACACGAGCTGCAAGTAGAGCCACTTCAACCATTGGTAAGGAAATTGTGATTTCGGTTTTGTTGTGTTTCTAACTTTGGTAGTGTTTCATGGCTTGCATGGTTTCAAGTTTTGCTTCCACTGAAAGTATGTGTTCATAACCTCCATCGAGACCCAACAGTCGTATCGGAGTCGTGCTACCTTCGGGATTCAAGAGATGGTGCTGAGAAAGTTTCGGTTTTAGCATATTGTTTTGCTAAATTGTTTGATAACATGTTTTAAATTATTTTTTTATGGATTTAATGCATGAAAAATGAATTTTTGAAAATTATATCAAATATGGAATTTTCGAAAAAAAAAGTTTGATTTTTCGGTTCTCGGGAGCGGGACTCTCGGGGAGCCGAAACCGGGACCGAACGGGGCTACGTTGGACCGAGCTAGGCCAAGCATGACCATTGGATGGTCGATATGTCAAGCAAAACCGTTTTGTTAGTCATGACGAGTGTGGAATCGTCTTGAAGAACTCAAAAATCAAATCTTCAAAAGTTTCAATTTTGATCGCTTTCGATAAACCATGCTTCAAAAAAAATTGAAACTTGGCTATTAATTAAAACCAGAAAATCACATGATTTTTTATAACATGCTTGTTTGAGGACACGATGTGTGATGTGATGTTGGCATGGTGTACATAATAGCCCCAAGCTCGATTTAATTATTTATCGCTTTTCATGGCCAGCGAGCCGTTAGAATTAGCATGTAATTAATTTTTCGAGGTGTGGTCGTCAAACCACTTATTTGTAATATTTATTAATTCCCGAAATGCGAGTCGTGTATTAAATTGTAATATTTTTCTCAAGGCGAAGAAAGGGCAAAAAGGTCTTTTGGCGACTTCTCGGATATAGACATCAGCTTGGAGTCGGTGGAGCTCAAGAAGCTAGTGGGAGTTTTTTTAGGGGGCTATTATGTGCACATTTATCGCTTTATGCTTGGTTTAGTTTTTGGATGATTAATTCTATGTGTTTTAGAATTGAATGCTTAACATATATTACTAAGCATATCACCTCACATGCAAAGATAAAATTGAAATTTTAATCCTTGTTTGTGAGCCCTTAGAACCGTCATTACATTGAATGTAGTTGACGGGTTCGAAGGAAGAATTACATTGGGTGTAATTAGAGGCATCGTTACATTTGGAATAGTTGATGTGCTCATCGCATCTAGAATGTACCAAAAGTTTTAAACACAATCGGACAAGTAAAAACAGGGCATGTCTTATACCTTTCAATTATCAACACCTTACTACCTCCCTGTCCTATGGGTGTCGTGTGCCTTAGTGGAGCATCCATGGGAAAGCGGGGTAGTAGGTTTGGACGACATATGTGGCTATAGTTGAAAATTGGTGGACCCGGCTACGATTCTCAGCAGGGTTGAGCTAGGGTATCGGATAGGGTAAGTCGTGTACTCAAGTACATACTCTAGCCAAGAGTCATATTGGATGTGATTGGACTGGGTCATACCTACATAGCTCGACTAAGTGGTGAGCCTTCGTTCAGCTTGATCGAGCGAATCAAGGATCTTGGTTTTAGATTCTAAAGGTATAGAATCGATTGTTGGTGTTAAAGCTTGATCTTCATAAAATTTATTCGGTTTACTGATTGGATTTTATATGTTGTAGATCAAGTGGAAAATTCAGCGAACATTAATAGTTTGTCATTAAAAACCATTCTTGACAAGGTCAAGCTAAATGGGACAATCTATTTGGATTGGTACAGAATTTTGAGGATAGTCCTCAAGTCTGAACGCAAAGAATATGTCTTGACAAGGCTATCCCTCATGTCCAGAAAATGAAGGGGCATCTCGAACGTCTTAATGGACTGGGTCTTAAGATAGAATCAGAGATGGCGTAAAATAGGTTTCTACGCTCCCTTCCTCGTGCGTATGTTGAGTTCATCATAAACTATCACATGCACGATATGCACAAGACCATATCAAAGTTACATGGCACGCTTGTAACTGCTGAGAAGAATATCAAGGATTTGGAATCCAAGGATATTTTGATGGTCAGAAAAGGATCCAGTTTCAAGAATGGAACTGGTAGTGGTAAGGGCAAGGCCCCTGGGCATTTGACAAGAAAGATGAGACACTTGATCGCTCTTATCCATCCAAGAAACGAGGGGTCCTCAAGGAAGGCTAAGGTGGATGAGATTGTCTGCTTCTATTTCCAAAAGCCTGGTCAATGAAAAGGGATTGCGGGAAAAACCAGGATGATCTGAAAAAGGGTAGTGGGACTGCGCCTTCATCAGGTATTAACTATATAGACCTACCTCTATCTACTTCCAAAGATTCATGGGTATTGGATACCAAAGCTAAATCTCAAACATGTACTGACGTGTAGTGGATGGAAGGTAGGAGAAGCTTGAAGAAGAACGAAATGGACCTCAGAGTAAACAACAATATAAGGGTTGTGACGACTGTTGAAGGATCCATGAGTCTTCGTTTTCCAAGTTGCCTTGTTATGTATTAAACAATGTATATTGCATACCTAATTTTAATATGAACATTATATTTGTATCCGTGTTAGACACCGAAGGATATAATATTGATGTTGGAAATTGGATTTTCAATATTCTATGCAATAATATATTTTATGTTTGTGAAAACATGGTCGGAGGATTGTACATATTAGATATGGGTAACAATTCCTCAAGCTCTATTTATAACGTGAATACCAAAAGGTCTAAATCCGATAATTTAGACCAGACTTTGTTACGGCACTATCGTTCAGGCCACATAAAAGAGAAACACATATCAGCACTTCACATGTGCGAACTTCTAAGTCCATTCGAATTTCATTCGAGTGATAGGTGCGAGGCTTGTTTGATGGGAAAAATGACTAAAGTTCCCTTCATCGGTCGCGGTGAAAAGGCGGGTGAATTATTGGGGTTGATACACTCAGATGTGTGTAGACCAATAAGTTGCTTGCCATGAGGGGTTTTAGCTATTTTATCATATTTACTGATGATTACAATAAATATGGGTATGTCTATTCGGTGAGAAATAAGTTTGAAGCTTTTGATAAATTCAAAGAGTTAAAGACTGAAGAAAAAAACAGCTCAGGAAAGGTATTAAGGCACTTTGATTGGATCGAGGTGGAAAATACTTGACCACAGAGTTTTAAGATCATCTAAAAGAGAATGGGATCCTTTTGGAATGGAATCCTCCTAGGACACTATAGTTGAAAGGTGTAGCCAAACGGAGAAATCGGACATTGTTAGACAATGTTCCATTCCATGATCAATTGGACTGATCTCCCGATCTCTTTCTGGGGTTATGCTCTGGAAACGGCCGCAGCCAGAGAATGGTCGTAGAGCAAGAACCAATTCCAGTAACA
Organism: Erodium maritimum; assembly: GCA_963921825.1. Classification (NCBI taxonomy): domain Eukaryota; kingdom Viridiplantae; phylum Streptophyta; class Magnoliopsida; order Geraniales; family Geraniaceae; genus Erodium; species Erodium maritimum. The sequence continues at coordinate 57,205,096 of OY997590.1, read as the reverse complement.
ATTCCTGAAGGTCCAAGGCGATCTGGAAGGATTATTCGTCCATCTTCGAGATATGGTTACTTTGTGTTTGGAGGTGACGATGAGCTCATGGTGGATTACGATGATCCAACTACCTTTCCAAAAGTCGTGGATGGACCTGACTCCGAGTTATGGCTGGGAGCAATGAGGAAGGAAATGCAGGCCATGTCGGACAACCAAGTCTGGGAAATGGTTGATCCCATCGGTGGTGTGGGTACCATCGGATGCAAAAGGATCTTCACGGTGAAGATGGACATGGATGGAATTCCTCTGACCTATAAAGCCCGACTGGTGGCAAAAGTTTTTAGACATATCCAAGGGATTGACTATAACGAAACCTTCTCCCCACTGGCTATGATCAAATCTATCCATATTCTTCTTGACATAGTCTCGTGTCTTGATTACGAGATATGGAAAGTGGATGTCAAAACCGCTTTTCGAAATGGAAATTTGACTGAGTACGTTTGTATGTCTCGACCCAAAGGTTTTGACGATCCAAAGAATAAAAGAAATTTTTGTAAGTTGTTGAAATCCATTTATGGATTGAAACGAACTTCTCAGAGTTGGATCCTTTGTGTTGATGAAGCTGTAATTGGATTTGGCTTAATTAAGAACGAGGATGAATCTTGCGTTTATAAGAAGGCTATTAGGAGCAAGATTATATTTCTGGTGCTCATTGAAAACGACATCCCAACCTTTCGCAAGACTAAAGCTTTGTTGAGGAAGTGCTTCTCATTAAAGGACTTAGGCAATGCTGCTTATATCTTAAAGAGTAAGATATGTAGATATCGCACCAAGAGGGTCTTGGATTTAAGTCAGGGAACCTATATGAACAAGGAATTGAGTAGGTTCGCAATGCTTGATTCAAAGAAAGGACTCTTACCCATTAGTCATGGCATTCATCTCACCTGATGCGCTGAAAAGGATGATGTGAATCCCATGCGCCTAGGGCAGCATCGATCATATATGCCATGACCTCTACGAGACCGGACGTCTCGTAAGCCTTATTTTGTACCAGTAGATATCAGTCTAACCCTAACGAAATATGATGTTGAACTAGTCGTCGAAGGATGAGTAGACTCTAGTTTTCCAAGACAAATCCAGATGACTTTAGAAGTCAGTCATGATATGTGTTTTTGAATGGCGGAGCTTTAGTTGGGAGAGCGTAAAGCAAGATACCGTTGTTGAATCTACGACAAAAGCCAAGTACAAGGATGCTGCAGAGGAAGCTAGGGAGGCTATGTGGATTTGGAAATTCACGGCATGGTTGTGTGTAATTAAAAACCCATCCAGCCCGGTGAATCCATTTTGCGACAACACAAGAGCCATTGCGCAAGCCAAAATCCCAGATCCATAACAAATCCAAACATGTACTGCGGCGTATCCACCTCATCAGAGAAATACTGAACCAGGGTGAAGTGAAGATAACCTATATTGCAACAGATGATAACATAGCCAACCCTTTGACTAAGTCACTATCGCTGCCCAAACATGTTAGACGTCTAAAGTCGATGGGGACATATTTGAGTTTGGATTGGAACTAGGGCAAGTGGGAGATTGTTAGTCTTAGTGCCCGTAGTTCAATCCTAAATGTCTAAATGTATATATCATCGTTAGCAATAAAATTAAAGCGGCTTTATATTACTTATGTGTTGGAGTAATATATCGATGTGTGCTTGGATCTATGCCACAATGCGAATAGAACCATAGATCGAGATAGATCACACTCGATGGGTTCCTAGTCAACAAAGCTTCACTAGAAGAGACTAGTATGAAAGATGGCTCTTTATGGCATACGTTATGTTAGTCATTGGAATGGAATTCCGGAGTCTTATCATAGATATCATGTGGGACATGATATTGGATGACCTGACATGAATATGTTCCATAGCTCAAGTCATGAACATATTCATTGTCGTAGCTTGTCATGTATCCTAAGACCAAGGAGTCTTTGTGATCGATATGCAGTAAAAAACTGAGTTTGACCTGAGCCCAACGTTGTCCGTAACAGGGCTTCCATAATGGCCAAGATTGGCTTGGGGATGGACTACATGAGTGACACGAAAAACGGGTAAGGGATTTATCACTCATACTACGGTATGGGAAAGATATCGGTTCTCGACCGCTTGATCGAGAGTGACTGAAAGAATAGCATAGTCATGCACATGATACTGGGTATCATATATTCAATCATCTCACATATCAATGAACAGTGATTGAGAATAATAAGGATGATGGATCTATTCCTTATCTTAATCAGGATATCGGAGATAAAAGGATAATGATAGGGGCGACGGTAAGGTTAGAAGCGACAGGGTCGATTCGTTATGCGGTGTCAGGCAATACTAAAGTCTCGTTAGTTGCCACTTAAATAGGACCAAGTGAAATGGGATTTTACGTTGATCTATTGACATGCATAAGCCTAAGGGTCAGACCGGAGGGTTAAACTCATTGACACATTTATGGAGAATGGCCAAAAGGGAGTTATCTCGGGACATGACCAAAACTGGGTTTTGGGTCATGTGCCAGTAAGTGAATAGGACTTTACGGATCAAGACAAGGCTTGGAGTCTTGGGATTGATCGTTTCGGATAATGTTGGACATTTCCGGTATGAAAAGCTTGGAGGCGATGAGCGAATCACGGGACCTCGTTGGAAATGGCCACGGGTCATGTTCCAAGAGGCCCATGAAAGGCCCGTGCAACCAAGGCCGATGGAACTAATTAATCAATTCTTTATTAATTAGTACTAAGTAAGCAAGATAAGGATTAAGGTGTTGGTGATTCACCACATAACCCCATCTTGTCTAGCCATACTTTGTCCTATTTACACCTTACTTGTCCCCATACTTGTCTCATGCGTTTAGTTTGACAAGTTGATGGAGTTTGTTATGGTTAAGTCATCTTTTTTCAACATAACAAACACAAGACAAGAATAGGAAACACAACTTCTCCCTCCTCTCCCTTTCAATTTCGGCCTAGGCAAGCTCACACTTCCATTTTTGTGTTCTTAAGTCCTCAAAGAGAACAACTACGTGGCTTTGATTCCTATGTGGATACGTAGGCGTCTTGGAGACTCAAGTCAATCATTCGTTACCCGGTGTTCTTGTTTTGGTAAGAAATAGTGCTGAATTTTTCTCTTGTGAATCCATTCTTTGTTAGTTGTTTCATGTTTTAATCATCTCTTGGTTTTCATAGATTTTCCGCTGCGAGGTAGTATCTAACCCTACCTCGAGACCCAATAGAGAGGGTTTACTTGTTTAAATCATCCTTTTCAAACATAACAAACACAAGACACAAATAGGAACAAGAAGCTCACTTTTTCTCTCCTTGGAAGTTTAGGTCATGGTGATGTTTTTGCTCCATGTTCTTGTGTTCTTGAGTCCTATAAGGTAATAAATATGTGGCTTTGATTCCTATATGGATACTTAGGCGTCTTAGAGACTCAATCCGATCATTCCTTAACTCGGTGTTCTTTAATTGGGAGGAACAAGAAGAAAAATTTGTGCAGAATTTTATGCACAGATTTTCTCCGACCATCCACCTTCAAGAGGCCGATCGGGAGTTCATCCAAATTCCGATGAAGCTAATTTTTGTATTTAATGTTCTCCACATATAGGTCTTCAAAGTGAACGGGGGAATTTGGATTTCGACGGGTCTTTATTTAGATATACGAGTTGCAAGTAGAGCCACTTCAACCATTGGTAAGGAAATTGTGATTTCGGTTTTGTTTTGTTTTTCTAACTTTGGTAGTGTTTCATGGATTGCATGGTCTCGAGTTTTTCTTCCACTTAAAGTATGTGTTCATACCCTCCATCGAGACCCAACATAATGGGTATCCAAGGAGAACACCAGCAAACGAGGGATACAATAGTTCGGGTTGGCACCGGCCCTAACAGAGTGAGGTATGCATCCCCACTCACACCTTGTTGCTTCTCATATACCTCCCACAATCATCCCTGAGCGTTCGGGTGCGCATAGTCAACCGTCGGAACCTGGGTCGAGCATCCGATTAGCTTGGATGAACGAAAGGTGGTTGAGAGGATATGGATTCTTAGAAAACACATACCAGAGAGGTAGTAGAAAAGCTCGCGGTGGAGACAGCGCTGAAGGCGGAGGAGCAGTGGAGGCGGATACCAGAGAAGTAATAGGCAGGCACGCGGTAGAGGCATCGCAGGAGGCGGCATAGGATTCAGGGGAGGTGGCGCAGGCGGCTCAAGAGGCGGAGGCGATGGCTCTAGTGGTAGAGGAGGTGGTGGTGGTTGTGCTCGATCATGAGTGATGATGAAGGAAGGCGGTGGCACTGGTTGTGGCTGGTGGATCGTTAGACGAGACAGAGGAGGAGGTGGTAGGGCTCGATCGCGAGCAATTATGGGATAACATGTCATGGTGGTGGGGGTGGGTGTTTCTATGAAGAAGGAGGATGGTCGATGGGGGTGTTGTTGACATCATACGGGTGGCAGAGAGATTACGATATGTGGCTGCGATGAGGATGGAAGAGAAGATAAAGAAGAGAGGGACAAGCTCTAAACCCTAAAGCCAATAGAGAGAAGTCAGAAGAGAGTGAAAAAAATTACGAGATAATTTTTTTAACAATGGTTTTTTTAGGATACTGGTAGTTCATCTTTATTAAGAAAAACATTGTAAGAACCGCTCCCGGTCGACACCGGTCGAACCGGTGAAGTTTGGGGAAAGTTGACTTTCCGCCGGAAATGTCAACCGACGACTCCGGGAGTCATTTGGGACCTTTCCGGGACCCAAATAGCTTATCCGTCGTTACGGTTAGCTTAGTTGGGTCGTCTCCATTCAAATATGTAAGTTTGCGAAAAAGTCAAACCCGGGTAAAACTAGGTCGAATTAGTGGTCTTAACGAATTAATTTAAGTTGAGCTGAGATATTTTGGGTAGAGGTGGACCCCACATGGACACATGTCCATGTATCTTGGAGGAGAAGAAAATAGTCTAAAGGACTCATTTGACCTCACCATTTTGCTTAAGGGGGAAAAAGGAACGAAAGATACATTTACCTTTTAGGTTAAAGGACACATGTGAGCAACAAATTCAGCATTTTTTCCTTGTCGGCCGAAATTTTAGAGAGAGAGAGTGTGTGTGTGTGTGTGAAGCCTATATAGCTTGAAAAAGAAGAAAGGAGAATAAGAGAAGAAAAGTTTCTCCTTTCACTTGATTTCTACCCCAAAACCCTCATTTTCTTCCATTTTCTTCATCATCAACCCATTCCCTATGGTAAACCTGCACTTAACTTCCCTTTTGTTAAATTTCTAGTTGTGGGTTTTGTATAAATTGCTTGAACAAGACTTGGGTGTTATGGGTTTGGGGTTTTGATGGTTAAATAGATGATTGTAGAGAGAAAGTGGAAGAGTTTGATGGAAATCAATTGGGTTTGTTATTATTTGGATGAAACCCACTTTGGGTTGAAGTTTTTGGAGTTGTTGAGGTTAATTTTAAGGTTTTAGAACCTAACAATGGAGTTTTGGAGAATCTAGAGCTTGTTATGAACTTTTTGGAGAAATGGGGTATTTTTCCGGCGACCGGAGGTTCGCCGGAGCTCCGGCTGGTCACCGGAGTTCCGGTCACCGGGGGGTATAACCGGCCATGGCCGAAGGGAGGGCACAGTGGCGGTCTGGTCCGGCCACCCACGGTCCACGTGGGGCCGTGGGTCCCACTCGGCCGAGGAGCGGGTGGGTCGTGTTCGTGTGGTCTTGGGTGATCCCCGGATCGAAAATTCACATTCGGAACGAATTATGGAAGTGATTCGTGGAAATTCGGAAATTGTAGTTTAGAAACTTTAATTGCGGTTTTAGAACGCTCGGACATCGGAATTTGATTCCGTCAAGTGCGTTGGAACAAGTAAATTTAATTTGGAATGATAGAAACAAAAAGGGGAATTTTCAGAGGCCCGAGGGACGTTTTCCATATTCCGGGCAAAATGGGCCTTCCGGGCCCATTTTGACAAGATTGAGTAATTGGGGGTTAGTTTGGTTATTTCTCTCTTTGAACCACCTTGAGTTATTATTAATTCTCGTATTACTTGTAGTCTTAGACGTTGTTCCCGAGCACGGCGGAGCAGGCTACTAGGTGACTCGTGATCGTTCGCGTTTGGATAGCGGTTGAGGTAGGGAAAAGTAGCGAATACCGGTTTAATTGCGGAAAGTTACTAGTATGCATATAAGTTATGAATTCTCAATATAATATTGAATCGCATGTAGTATGTGAATAACTAGCGTAGTCATATAAATATGGAACCACTTACGGGCCATGTCGTGCTCGTAAGTGTGGGATTTGTCGTGTTGTAGTATCACATGTGGGTCCCTGGTTGGGCTCGTAGGATTGCGTGTTGGTTGTGTTTGTTGTGATTAGTAGCTTGTAATGTGTGATACGTGTTATGTCTGTTGGTAAATTAAGGATCATGATATGCTATGAGAACGTGGTAAGTGTTAGTGTGAATTATTTCCTTGTGATATGATCGGGTGATTGATAGACCGATGTGATGTGTTCGGTAAGATTGTTCGGAATGGTATGAAGGTGTGATATGTTCATTATGATATGTTTGATGATGTTGTTCCGGTCCAATATCGTGACTGATGTTGTTCCGGCACGATATGTTCCAGGCGGTGTGTTCCGGTCCGATATCTATATCGATGGATGGTTCCGATATAGATATCTAGACTGAGACTTCCGGTATGATATCTATACCGTGGAGGATTCCGGTATAGGATATCCAGGCCGAGGATTGGTTCCGGTGCGATACCTGTGCTGCATGTGTGATTCTGGTACAAGGGATCTAGAGTCGAGGAGGGTGTTCCAGAGCAATGTTTATACCGATGAGTGTTCTTGTATGGTATGTGTGATGTGGTTTGTGCCCCGTGCTACGGGAAGATATATCCGACCGACTGAGGATTCTGGTTCGCTATATTATGAGTTGTACCACGATGCTGTGTATTCCGGCAAGATATCTAGGCCGATGTCGAGTTCGGTACGATATGGTTAGTCGGGCCATGGAAGTCGGCGCATTACTCTTGAATACCACAGGTGGAAGGGGTTGCTAATTATATTACTCTGTGTGTTGAGTTGTTTAGATTATTGTGATTACTTATGCTTGTTATATGATCTTCTGTGATTTGAAATACAGTTATACCCGAGTTCAGTGTATTGTCGTGCGAGTTCGCACGTGTGGTCGGTTGTGAGATAACCGTGGTCGTTGTCCATTGAGAATTGTTAGGTGACGGGTGCTAAGACCATAGTTGAGAAGAAATGTATGAGTTCGGTTCAGTGTCGATGTTGATTTACGGGTTGCACCCGAGTGGGGTCAAGCGTTGTCTTGGGTTACTTGTTTAATTGATTCGTAGTTATTGTGCTTACTAGTATGCCCTAATTGGACGGTTACCCCTGGTGGTTAGCGGATAGCTCATCCCCTTTACTAATTTTTCCTACTGAGCGAAAGCTCACATCCTTCATTACTGATTTATAGGTTTCGATTGTGAGTTGGTTTAGAGGACGTCTCAGAGCTGGGGAGCCTGGCGAGAGTCCTTGTTTTTGGGTTGTCTAGCGACGTGTTTCCCTTTGTACTAGACTTCGTTTTACTGTGGTTTTCGAGCGTTGACTCGGTATTGTTGACATTAAACAACTTATTGGAGCTTTATTTCGTTTAAACTTGTTTTATTTATTATTATTTTTAGCTCACGTCTCGAGTACGGTCAAAACCGGATTTGGGGCGTGACAATTTGGTATCAGAGCCCTGGTTTTTCAAAACTTCGGACCGTACGTCAATTAGGTGGGTAGAGTTACGTCGTTAGGTTTCAGTGTGTCGGTGATGCAAAGCGGAAATGTCCTACGCGTAGGACCGAGATAAAGAGAGTCTCGGTTTGGTGAAATGTCATGTATAGGTGTCGGGCACTTGTGGTGAACCACTGTGGTTGGTGCCAATGATTGTGTGTTGATTGTTGTGTGCTATGATTGTGTTGAGTGCTCTATGAAGGATGTGAGTTGAATGTCCCGCGTGAGCGGATGGTTAGTAGAATTTTCAAACGGGTCATGGCCAAATTTCTACAAAAATGAAGTGTTTGTACTATCACGATCCGACTCTGGGGCGCCACTGTAGTCGAACGTGATGGGGGGATGTCAAGTGGTTACAACGTAATTCGGGGACGCCTGAACCGGGTTGTAACGACATGATGTCGACATGAATGTTATGTTAGAAAGAGAAAAGTGTTGAGAACCTATGGAATTAAGTTGATGTTGAGACTTTTCTGGAATTGTTGTGTGACGTGAACTGTGGACTGTGTGACTTTTGTTTGAAACTGCTGAACTGTGTGGTTGACTTTGTGGGACGCACAAGTGTGCGGGTTTCCTTGGTTGTGTGAAACTAGTATGACTATACTAAGATTAGGCATGTTATTAGTTCGAGTGCGACTTATATGAAACGTGTGTGAACGCTAGTGACTTAAGAGCGTCGATTTATGCAAACTTAAGAACTGAGCGTGTGCGTGTACCCGTACGGAGGGCACTTACGAAGTGGCACCTCGAGGCAGGAGAGGCCGCGAGCGTCCGTGAGTTTCGGCAGCGACCGAGCAGTGTTGCGGTACCGTACGAGACTCGAGAACCAAGGAGGCAGAGAACCGCAAGGTTCTCCCGGCCATAGGCTCTGTCCGACGGTTTGAGGTAGACAGGATTTATATCATCGGTAGGGCCTGTCGCGTTAGAACGGGGGCCAGTGTGTTTACACTGTCTACAGTCGGGACATCGGAGACGAGTACCCGAGCGACGGAGGACCGCAGTAGTACCAGTAAGCAGTAAGACCGGTCAGGGGAGGTGACCGAGTGGCGCAGCGGAAGCGTGGTGGGCCCATAACCCACAGGCGTCACACTCTTCCGTTTTTTCTTCTACCCTTGCTGAGGCGTTAGGCCTAAGAGTAGAGCCTTTGAGGCGACCTTTGTGTCTTGACACCCCGATTACGGGTGATGTGATTTTGAGTAGTGTGTGCCATGCGTGTGAGATTATAGTAGTTGACTGCCCTTTTCTTGGTGATCTTCTTGTGTTGAACATGACGGCGTTGGATGTGATCTTGGGGATGGATTGGCTTGCGATGTACCGAGCGTCGATCGACTGCTATCGATGCCAGGTGACGGTGGTATCGGGCGACACGACCGTCACGTGTGTACTGGGCAGTAGGAGCGGGGTTCTCCTTTCAGCATTGTCTGGAGGAGAGGAGGTAGCGACCGTGCAGAGCAGAGAGTTGTCATGAGTAGTGTGTGAGTTCCCGGAGGTCTTTCCGGAGGAGTTGTCAGGGTTGCCGCCGGCGCGCGAGGTTGAGTTCAGGATTGATCTGATGCCAGGGACGGCGCCGATATCGATGGCTAAGTACAGGTTTGCACCAGCCGAGTTGGTCGAGTTGAAGCTCCAACTCGAGGAGGTTTGGGAGAAGGGGTTTATCCGTCCGAGCACTTCACCGTGGGGAGCGCCCGCACTGTTCGTGAAGAAGAAGGGTGGAGCGCTGAGGATGTGTATCGACTACCGAAAGTTGAACCGGGTCACGGTGAAGAACCGCTACCCGATGCCGAGGATCGATGACTTGTTCGATCAGTTGGGAGGGGCGAAGTGTTTCTCAAAGATCGATCTGCGATCTGGATACTATCAGTTGTGAGTCCGAGAGGAGGATGTGGCGAAGATCGCATTTCGGACACGGTATGGACACTACGAGTTTCGGGTGATGTCGTTAGGGCTGACGAAGGCGCCTGCAGCGTTCATGGATCTGATGAACGGTATCTTCCGGTCGTACTTAGCACCCATCAGTTGTACGAAAACTTAGAGAAATGCGATTTTTGGCTCGCCGAGGTGAAATTCCTCGGACATGTCGTGTCTCGAGAGGGTATACTGGTCGATCTGGCGAAGATCGACGCGGTTTCGAGGTGGGCACGGCCCACGAGTGTCTTTGAGATCCGCAGCTTTTTAGGGCTGGCAGGCTATTATCGATTGTTCATCCAGGATTTCGCACGCCTGGCCACACCGATGACTGCCCTGACACGCAAGGGAGCCGAGTTTGTGTGGACTGAGGATTGTGAGCGCTCCTTCGCCGAGCTGAAGGACCGCTTGACCACCGCTCCCTTGTTGATAGTGCCGGAGCGTGGGATTGGGTATGATGTCTACTGTGATGCGTCCGGTGAAGGACTAGGTTGTGTGTTGATGCATTCAGGGAAGGTAGTTGCATATGGATCCAGGCAGTTGAAGATGTATGAGCGCAACTACCCTACCCATGACTTGGAGCTAGCAGCGGTCGTTTTCGCGCTGAAGAGCTGGCGACATTACTTGTATGGCGAGAGATTTCAGGTGTTCTCGGATCACAAGAGTCTGAAGTACATCTTCTCCCAGCGAGACCTGAACATGCGCCAGAGGCGGTGGATGGAGTTACTTGAGGAATACAACTTCGAGCTACTCTACCATCCGGGTAAGGCGAACGTCGTCGCCGATGCCCTGAGTAGGAAGTTGATCCATTGCCTTGCTGGTATCTCAGTCCGAGAGTGGGACATGATGGGGGAGTTGAGCACGTTTGGGCTTGAGCTAGAGGAGATTGCTGATGGCATGACCATGTGCTCGTTGGTGGCTTATCACACACTAGTTGCTCGAGTGTTAGAGGCGCAAGCTGAGGATGCCGAGGCGGCAGAGATCCGGGAGAGGATTGCCAGTGGTGTTGATGCAGAAGGCTGGGAGCAGGGTACTGATCAGGGTTTACAGTACCGAGGAGGGTTGTTTGTGTTGCGCAACTATAGAGACGACGTGTTGAGAGAGTCTCATCATTCACGTCTCGTTGTACACCCGGGTGGCACTAAGATGTATCGGGATGTCAAGCGACAGTTTTGGTGGAGCGGGATGCGGAGAGCGGTAGCAGAGTTTGTATCGAGGTGCCTCACTTATCAGCAAGTGAAGGTCGAGCATCAGTGTCCCGCTGGATTATTACAGCTACTCCCGATTGCATAGTGGAAGTGGGAGCACGTCACGATGGACTTCGTGTGCGGTTTGCCGAGATCGCCGAGAGGACACGATGCAGTATGGGTAGTGGTTGACCGGTTGGCCAAGTCGGCTCACTTCCTAGCCATGAGGATGACCGATACCGTTGACACTCTGAGTCGTCTGTACATCCGTGAGATTATCCGTCTCCACGGGGTCCAAGTGTCGATCGTGTCGGACAGAGATTCTCGATTCACTTCCAGGATTTGGGAGAGTTTGTAGAGAGCAGTGGGGAACGAGGTCCTACTCAATACAGCGTACCACCCATAGATAGACGGCCAGTCAGAGCGCACGATTCAGATCGTAGAGGATATGCTGCGGGCATGTGTGTTAGACTTCCGAGGGTCTTGGGAGGACCACTTACCTCTGGCCGAGTTCGCCTACAACAATAGCTTCCAAGCCAGTATCGAGATGGCACCGTTCGAGGCGTTGTATGGTAGGTCGTGTCGAACGCCCGTATGTTGGGTAGAAGTGGGAGATAAGAGTTTACTTGGTCCGCATCTTGTCCGAGAGACGACCGAGAAGGTCGCGCTAATTTGTGAGCGGTTGAGGACCGTGCAGAGTCGACAGAAGAGTTATGCTGATAGACGTCGCCGACCTCTCGAGTTTGCAGTCGTTGATCATGTATTCCCGAAGGTGAGCCCGAAGAAGGGGCTAGTGCGGCTCAACCGCGGCGGAGGCAAGTTGGCCACGCGGTACATCGGACCTTTTGAGGTTTTGGGCAGAGTGGAAGTCGTTGCTTACCGTCTTGCATTTCCACCGCAGCTTGGGAATGTCCATAACATCTTCCACGTTTCCCAACTGCGGAAGTACACTACGGACCCTTCCCACGTCACTGAGTGGACGGACATCGAGGTAGCTGAGGATGTTTCGTATGAGGAGCAACCGGTCAGGATTTTGGATACGAGGGAGCAAGTCTTGCGTGGCAAGACTATCCGACTGGTACGGGTGTAGTGGCGGCACCACAGAGCAGAGTCGGCCTGGGAGCGCGAGGATGAGATTCGTGCGAAGTACCCCAGCCTATTCGACCCTTGAGGTACGTTCGTTTTAAATTTCGCGGACGAAATTTCTTTAAGGGGGGTAGATTGTAAGAACCTCCCCCGGTCGACACCGGTCGAACCGGTTAAGATTGGAAAAAGTTGACTTTCCGCCGGAAAAGTCAACCAACGACTCCGGGAGTCATTCGGGACCTTTCCGGGACCCAAAAAGCTTAGCCGTCGTTACGGTTAGCTTAGTTGGGTCGTCTCCTTTCAAATATGTAAGTTTGCGAAAAAGTCAAACCCAGGTCAAACTAGGTCGAATTAGGGGTCTTAACGAATTAATTTAATTTGAGCTGAGATATTTTGGGTGGAGGTGGACCTCACATGGACACATGTGCATGTGTCTTGGAGGAGAATAAAAGAGTGTAAAAAGACTCATTTGACCTCACCTTTTTGCTTATGGGGGAAAAGGGGACGAAAAGGACATTTACCTTTTAGGTTAAAAGACACATGTGAGCAACAAATTCAACATTTTCTCCTTGTTGGCCGAAATTTTAGAGAGAGAGAAAAGAGTGTGTGTGAAGCCTTCATAGCTTGAAAAAGAAGAAAGTAGAAGAAGAGAAGAAGAAAAGTGTCTCCTTTCACTTGATTTCTACCCCAAAACCCTCATTTTTTTCCATTTTCTTCATCATTTACCCATTCCCTAAGGTAATCTTGCACTTACCTTCCCTTTTTTTAAATTTCTAGTTGTAGGTTTTGGTAGAAATTTCTTGAACAAGACTTGGGTGTTATGGGTTTGGGGTTTTGATGGTTAACTAGATGATTGTGAAGAGAAAGTGGAAGAGTTTGATGGAAATCAATTGGGTTTGTTATTATTTGGATGAAACCCACTTTGGGTTGAAGTTTTTGGAGTTGTTGAGGTTAATTGTAAGGTTTTAGAACCTAACAATGGAGTTTTGGAGAATCTAGAGCTTGTTAGGAACTTTTTGGAAAAAGGGATAGTTTTCCGTCGACCGGAGGTTCGCTGGAGCTCCGGCCAGTCACCGGAGTTCCGGTCACCGGGGGGTATAACCGCCATGGCCGGAGGGAGGGCACGGAACAGTGACCGGCCACACGGTGGCGGTCCGGTCCGGCCACCCACGGTCCACGTGTGTCCGTGGGGCCCACTCGGCCGAGGAGCGGGTGGGTCGTGTTTGGGTGGTCCTGGGTGATCCCCGGAACGAATTATGGAAGTAATTCGTGGAAATTCAGAAATTGTAGTTTAGAAACTTTAATTGCGGTTTTAGAACGCTCGGACATCGGAATTTGATTCCGTCAAGTGCGTTGGAACAAGTAAATTTAATTAGGAATGATAGAAACAAAAAGTGGAATTTTCAGAGGCCCGATGGACGTTTTCCATATTCCGGGCAAAATGGGCCTTCGGGGCCCATTTTGACAAGATTGAGTAATTGGGGTTTAGTTTGGTTATTTCTCTCTTTGAATCACCCTCGAGTTATTATTAATTCTCGTATTACTTATAGTCTTAGACATTGTTCCCGAGCACGGCGGAGGAGGCTATTAGGCGACTCGTGATCGTTCGCGTTTGGATAGCAGTTGAGGTAGGGAAAAGTAGCGAAAAACGGATTAATTGCGGAAAGTTACTAGTATGCATATAGGTTATGAATTCTCAATATAATATTTAATCGCATGTAGGATGTGAATAACTAGCGTAGTCATATAAATATGGAACCACTTACGGGCCAGGACGTGCTCGTAAGTGTGGGATTTGTCGTGCTGTAGTATCACATGTGGGTCCCTGGTTGGGCTCGTAGGATTGCGTGTTGGTTGTGTTTTTTGTGATTAGTAGCTTGTAATGTGTGATATGTGTTATGTCCGTTGGTAAATTAAGGATCATGATATGCTATGAGAACGTGGTAAGTGTTAGTGTGAATTATTGCCTTGTGATATGATCGGCTGATTGATAGACCGATGTGGTGTGTTCGGTAAGATTGTTCGGAATGGTATGACGGTGTGATATGTTCGGTATGATATGTTTGAGGATGTTGTTCCGGTCCGATATCGTGGTTGATGTTGTTTCGGCACGATATGTTCCGAGGCGCTGTGTTCCGGTCCGATATCTATATCGATGGATGGTTCCGATAAAGATATCTAGACCGAGGCTTCCGGTATGATATCTATATCGTGGAGGATTCTGGTGTAGGATATCCAGGCCGATGATTGGTTATGGTGCGATACTTGTGCTGCATGTGTGATTCCGGTACAGGGGATCTAGAGTCGAGGAGGCTGTTCCAGAGCAATGTTTATACCGATGAGTGTTCTGGTATGGTATGTGTTATGTGACTTGTGCCCCGTGCTACGGGAAGATATATCCGAACGACGGAGGATTCTGGTCCGCTATATTTTGATTTGTACCCCGATGCTGTGTATTCCGGGAAGATATCTAGGATGTCGAGTTCGGTACGATATGGTGAGCCGGGCCATGGAAGTCTGCTCATTGCTCTGGAATACCACAGGTGGAAGCGGTTGCTAATGATATTACTCTGTGTGTTGAGCTGTTTTAATTATTGTGATTACTTATGCTTGATATGTGATCTTCTGTGATTTGAAATACAGTTATACCTGAGTTCAGTGTATTGTCGTGCGAGTTTACACGTGTGGTCGGTTGTGAGATAACCGTGGTCGTTGTCCATTGAGAATTGTTAGGTGACGGGTGCTAAGAGCATAGTTGAGAATAAATGTATGAGTTCAGTTCAGTGTCGAGGTTGATTTACGGGTTGTGTCACGCCCCAAATCCGGTTTTGACCGCACTCGAGACGTGAACTAGAATAATAATAAAAGTAAATGTAAATAACATAAACTCCGAATAGTTCATAATCAAAATTCTTATGCCACGAGTCAAAGGCTCAAAATCAAATAACGGAGGACACTATTTAGTACATAAAAAGAAGGTACGTCTCTACTAAAAGATAAATCCCCGGACTCTTGATGAGCTCCCGAGCTCTGAGACGTCCTCTAAACCGACTCACCATCGAAACCTGTAAAACAGTAAAACAGAGGGGTGAGCTTTCGCTCAGTAGGAAAAAGTAGTAAATGGAAAGGACTTCCGCTCCATTACCATAAATATTCGATCAAAAACACTTGTTAAAAACTGACAACACGACCCGAAACCAACAGGAACACAACAATATCGATAATAGATTCAAGCTAAAGAAACATACAAACAACAGAACATTATGCTGCTAAGACCACTACGAACGTCACTCAAATCTGATATCATACAGACAGAAGCCAAGTACACCATGATACTCCGATCATCACGCACAACTCAACAAATACATCATACTGGAATACACCATCGGTCTAGATGTCTTCCCGGACACACAGCATCAGGGTGAAGCAAATACATCATACCGGAATACACCGTCGGTCTAGATGTCTTCTCGGACACACAGCATCGGGGTGGAACAACACATTATACTGGAATACCCATCAGTCTAGATGTCTTCCCGGACACACAGCATCGGGGTGAAACACATACATCATACCGGAATACCCATCGGTCCAGATGTCTTCCCGGAAACGCAACATCGGGGTAAAGAAAACAATACATCATACCGGAATACGCCATCGGTCTAGATGTCTTCCCGGAAACGCAGCATCGGGGTAAATCTTATAACAAACATACCGGACCGGCACACACCTCGGTCGGATATCTTCCCGTAGCACGGAGTACAAATCACACCACACAATACCAAACATGTTACACCGAACTTATCATACCGTCGAAGCTTACCATCATCACTTACCAATCACACCACATCGGTCTATCATTCACCTGATCATATCACAAGACAACTATTCACATCACATTCATCACATTCATTCAATTCAATCATATCACATTCATCACAATTTGTATAGCATGTCATGATTCTTACATCAATATTTAAGGACTATTAACCACAACCAACACAACCACCACACAATCCTAAGGCACGACATGGCCACATGTGATTCTACAGCACATCAATTCCCATAATTTAAAGCGATTACTCTAGTTATTCACATCCTATATGCAATCTAAGACTTTACCGGTTATGAATGTCATATATGCATTCTATTAACATTCCTTAATTAAAACGGTAATTACTACTCTTCCCTACGTCAAATGCTATCCAAACGCTTAGTCAGAAGAGCCGCCTAGAAGTCTCCTCCGCCGTGCTCGAGAACAAGGTCTAAGATCACAAGTAATACTATAATTAAGGACAATTAAAGGGTGGTTTAAGAGGTAAACACCCAAGTTAAAACCCCCAAACGTTCGGTTAAGGATAACCTTTCTAATTAGTCGAAAAATACCAAAAATGGACCCAAAAGGCCCAAATCTGATCTACCACGGTTCGGGTCATGGAGTCTTGACGGACTCCGTGACGGTTCGGATCACGGAACCGTGATGCTCACCGTCACGGATGACGTCATGGAATCGTGACGTGTGCCGTCACGGCCTCCATCACGAAGTCGTGACGCACTCCGTCACGGTACCTGTCACGGATCCGTGACGGGTCCGAACATGCTCACCCTTCTTCTTCCTCCACTTCTTCTCCACGAAATCAAACCCCAAAAACTCCATTTTTATCAGCCAAAAACCACCAAATCAGTCCCATAAACCTCAATACTCCACTACCCATAATGAGTTTCATCAAAACAACAAATACCCAAAAGATTTCTACATAAATCAACTACTTTCTTCTCATAAACAATCATCTAACAACAAATAACTCAAAACCCAACTAGTTCATGCAATTTCTATGGAAACTCATAACCCCAAATTGATTGAAAGTAGATTGTTAGAGCTTACTTACCTTGGGAATGAAGAGATGATGAAGATTTGGTAGTTTTGGAGAAGATTTAGGAAGAAAAACCACTAAAGGAGCTCCCTTTCTCCTTGTTTCTTCTTCAAGCTTCAATGGAAGCTCTCTCACTCTCTCTCCCTTGCATATTTCAGACACACCAAGTAAAAATGAGCTTAATTGTAACCAAAAGTTACCTTTAACCTAGAGTTGAATTACCTAGTTTGCCCCTTGCTCCTTTCATTCTAATTTGACCCAAATTGGGGGGGGGGGGGGGGGGGGGGGGGGGTAAATGGGTCTTTCTAGACCCATTTATTCTCCTCCAAGCCACCATGGATACATGTCCATGTGGGGTCCACCTCTACCCCAACATATCTCCAGCTCAATCAATTTAATTAGGTTTAGTCATTAATTACCCTTAGTTTGACCTGAGTTGACTTTTTCTCAAAATTACACGTTTGGAAGGAAACGACCCAACTAAGCTAACCGTAACGACGGTTAAGCTTTTTGGGTCTCAAAAAGGTCCCGAATGACTCCCGGAGTCATCGGTTGACTTTTCCGGTAGAAAGTCAACTTTTTCCCAATTTTACCGGTTTGACCAGGATCGACCGGGGGCGGTTCTTACAATATACCCCCCTTAAAAGAATTTTTTCCGCGAAATTTAAAACGAACGCACCTCACTTAACCATACCTCTTTTGATCACACTACTTACCCAAACGCCACACTTAGCGTGTGAAAACAGCCTTGCTCAACAATTTACAATTTCTCAAAGTATCCACTCGGACCATATCTCAAAGAATCATTGAGTAAATACACCCAGTCTATTATTACCAAAACACACTGAAACACATAATAATGACCTAGATATCCTATACCGGAATCCTCCGTCGATATAGATATCGTAACGGTACACACAACATCGGTTTAGATATCCTATATCGGAATCCTCCATCGGTATAGATATCGTACCGGAACATTTCTCAAATCGAACCTAAGCCGGAGTCGTCACACAGACACTTCTCCTCAATTACCCACTTAGTAACCGTTATTCGGACAATTCACACTGGAACTCAAACACGGTTATGTCACGACCAACCACACACAATAATACAAGGAAGTAACACACAAACACATCCATTATGACAGTGGATCTCATACTTACTGCACGGTCTGGAACAACAGCACATTTTACCGACACCTAGTCGGAAGGCAAGCGCGCCTCAACAAGGAAGAATAGCACATTTTTACCGACACCTAGTCGGAAGGCATGCGCACTCGAAACACCCAACAAGTCAGACATTACCATGAAAACACTCAACAAGAGGTAACACACAGTCGCGATCGATCATTAAAAGGTTACCCAACCAGTGATATCGCACTTACCGACAACACTTGCTCACATACCACCAATCGAACCAATTTATAAGTCATTTCATCCATAGCCCACATTTAATGAAGACACTACATTCACCGTCTTCTCAAGGATTGAACGGTTTTGGGAACTTCGTGCGCACCCCATCCTCGCGCTTCCACGTCGCCTCTGCGCGGTCCCTACAATCGTCTCTCGAACAACTCAGGACCAACAAGAGTCAACTCTTAACCCTCACCTGTGCCCGCATGGGCAATTGACCCGACCTACCATACAATGCTTCGTACGGTGCCATCTTGTCACTGGCCTGGAAGCTTTGTGGTAGTCGCACTCGGCTAACTGTTTCCGGACTCCATCGTGAGGTGCTCTCACTTCTACTGTGCATCCAAAGTGGTTGTACTAGTCCCCGCAGGACGCTGGCATTCGGCCTTCACTTGTTGACAACGACACGCCTCGATACGAACTATGTGCCCGCTCCCCGCATCCTGCTCCACCGGGAATGTCGCCTGATGTCGCGGTACCTCTCAATGCTACCCGTCTGCACCGTAAGACGCGAATGATGTGACTCTCGTGACACGTCGTCTCTACCGCTACGCGGCACGAACGGCCCTCCTCGATCCACTACATGATCACGGCCTTCGGCGTCGCCACCGCTGACACTTTTCTTCTAAAACTCTATTTTATCGGCATTGAGTATCGGTTCTTCACCGTGACCCGGTCTAGCTCCCGGTGGTCTACACACCTCTTCAGCGCTCCACTCTTTCTTCACGAAGAGTGTGGCGTTCTTCGCGGCGATGTGCTCGGACAGGTAACTCCTTCTCTCGGGCTCTTCGAACTGACGCTTTGGTTCAGTCAACTCTCCTGGCGCGAATTTGTACAGGTCAACGCTTCGATTCGGTTAATCCTAAAACAAATAAGGTTGTTTTGCATCGCAGCTTTGAAGTGATGGATTGAAACACATAAGAAAGAAATACAAATGATGACTATCCTAGGTTTAAATTAAAGGGATCTGACCCTATCGGTATGAAAACGTGCATCGTGCACTTCTCATGGCTCAACCAGAAAGTATCGGAGGAGGTCTCTACGAGAAGGGGGTATGATCAAAGAGTGGGTTGTTGCTCCTCATCTACGTCCTGCGATCATCAAAGCACATGTCTGTCCCGCCCAGGTACGGTATTGTTGATTTTGCTTCCCAAACTACAGTATACCTATGGCCTCCACAACCCACTGGAGAACAACTTCATAGTAACACCGACTCTTAGCTTTACAAAAAGGATAATAAAACGACTAGATCAACCCGAAACTGAGGACCCACCGTCAAAACCCAAAAAATGATAATAAAACGATTAGATCAATCCAAAATCGAGGGACATACCAACGACGATGGTTGAGATTGAGACTCCTCTTACAAAACAAAACAAAATAAAAGATGGAAAGAGTTAGTGAATTTCCAAATCTCCCTAAACAATATGTTATGTCCCTTTTGTAGGCCCATATTTGAATCTGTTGATCATGTACTGTTTCATTGTTTTTTTGCTTGAGAGATCTGGTGCAAGGTGTTTTTGTGGTGTGTATGGTCCTATGCCGGAACATATAGGCGGTGTTCTGTTATGGTGGAAGGGCTTGGGATCAAGAAGGTGGTGGTCCGGGTGGGTACGAGTTGGATATGTGGCTTTGTGGTCTATTTGGTTGATTCGAAATGGAGCGGTTTTCAATCAGACAATGGATAGTGTGGATGGGGTGGTGGCGAAGATAAAGGCTCGTCCGTTTTGAGTTTGTTGGAACTCAGGATCTCTTCGTTTTAGGGTGACTTTTGAGGACTGGGGCAGGGATCCGTATTGGTGGCTGGGATCCAGAAGGAAGTAGGCTCGGAGGGTGGATGCATGATGGGATGTTCACTCTTTTTGTGTTTCTATTCTTGCTTTACTTTATTTTTTTCGTTTGATGGTTTTTCTTGGATGTTTGGAACTGTTTTGAGCTTTTGTAGCTGTTTTGGTTTAAAGAATAGGTCCTTCATTAAGGATCGTTTTTTTGCTTCGTTGTATCCTCTAATAGAACGAATGCTTAATAAAATCTTTAGTCTATCAAAAAAATTATTACCTAGCTTTTTAACCATGCTTAGTAATAAATAAACTATTTAGACATTTGTAATATAAAAAAATATTTTATTAGAATAAACAAAAAAAAAGATAGAAATCTAAGAAATGATAAAGTGGAAGCAATCTTTCAATTATCGAGTACTCCCAAAAACAGAGCATCCGAACAAAATTCTCAATCCATTTCTTCATCACTGATCAGGTCTCGACTGACACTCGCATCTCGCATGGCGTCGCTTCCGCCGCATCCGCCGCTGGACTTCGGCACCGTCCTGTCCGAATCGAAGCGAATCATCAACGCCCACTCCCGTCATTTCCTGGCCCTTTCCGTTCTCTTCCTCCTCCCCCTCTCCTTCTCCACCACCATCTACCCCACCCTTCACCATCTCCTCGCCTACCCCGACCCCAACAACCCCAAAATCGTCCTCAGATTCACCCTCTCCGACAGCCAACCCATCGCCTCCTCCGCCGCGAACACCAGGACCCTCTCTCTCGCCCTCGCCTACGCCCTCTTCGTTTTCCTCTTCTCCCTCTGCGCCGCCGGGTCTATCACGTACAGCGTCTTCCACGGGTTCTACGGCCGACCAGTGAAGCTAGGCTCCGCCGTGAGATCGGTTTTCAATTCCTTCCTCCCCCTCCTCGCCACTGCCCTAATTTCCCAGATATTCGTTTCCCTGATTTGTATCGCTTTTGGGATTTTCGTGTTCTTGGTGATCAGGGGAATTCAGCTTCTGGGTTACCAAGTGGACTACAACTCGTTTTATTTCTCTGGGTTTTGCCTCGCGGTCTTGATCATCCTGGTGTCGGGGCTGATCTGCTTGCAAGTGAATTGGGGATTGGCCTGCGTGGTTGTGGTGGTGGAATCCACATGGGGTTTCGGTCCCTTGCGGCGGAGCGCGCGGTTGGTGAAAGGGATGAGGAGGATCGCTCTGTGTCTGGTGATGTTTTTCGGGATTTTGGGTTCGATTGTGGTGTGGAGTAGCTCCTTGTCTGCAGCCACACTTGGTGGTGGGAGCAATGGGTATGGGTGGAAGAGCTGGGCCTTTGTCGTGCAAATTGTGGTGATTTCAGCTCTGGTCACATTGCTCATGCTCTACAGCTTTGCTGCTTCTACTGTCTTGTACATGTATTGCAAAGCTGTTCATGGAGAGCTCGCGGTCCAGATTGCTGAGGACTATGTCACCTTGCCATTTCACTATCAGAAACTGCCTAATGGTGTTTATGTTTAATGCTTCCAAGTTGAAAGATTGCTGTTTTGCCTTTGGGTTTTGTACATTTGTACAAGGTATGTGAACATGAAACTTGTCAATGTTATAGTTTGTGTTTGAACGAAAGATTCTGTTGTCTCCCAATGCTAGTGATTATCTATTGATTCTCAACTGTTCAAAATTGCTACTTGAAGTTGGTCATTTGTTCATCATACTATAGTCTATGAGACTATCAAATGTTGATGATTAAAGGTCGATAAATATGAGATAGAAAGCTACTAGTTATGAATATGTAAATTATACATCAATCCGCTTTCTCTCTCTGCTCTCTTTCAAACCCTAAACAGCACCCCCCCCCCCCCCCCCCCCCTTTCAGTCTTCACCGCCGCCACCGGCGGCCACAGGGGCTGCCGGTGGGGCTCACCTCTACAAGCTCTGCCCGTCTTGTTCTCCCGAAGTCAAGTCGCCGCCACACTCCTCCACCGGCTGCCGCCTCCACCCTCTGCTCCGGTCGCTTTGGGCTCTCCTTCGACCAGATCTGAAGGTTGAGCCCCCATTCCCGCCTCCCACAGCCGCTCCCCACTCCCGACCGGCCAACCCCGTCCCCCAGCCGCCTCTTCCCTTGTCCTCCGTTTCCTTCCCTACTCCGGCCAGGGTCGCGGCTGCCGTAGCCCTCCACCTCTCTCCGGCTGCACTCTCTCACACGGGGTCTGTTTCAGCTCCCCCCACCCCTTCACGAACCCGATCCGCAGTCCCCCAGTAAGTTTTCGACCTTCTCAACAACCAGATCTGTTGTCTCGGCCAGCAGATCCGCCAGTCACCGGCCACCTCCCCTCCGCCCTCTTCCCCCGGCGACGACGACCAAGGCAGACCAACAGCTCCTCCCTATCGACGATCGCGACTCCTCTGGTCGATGGCGTGATTGGGTTTTCTTTTTTTACTGTTTATTCAATAATAGTTGGGTGTGCACTAGTTGTACGGGTTGTGTACACTAGTTGCACTTTTTGGTGTGCACTTGTTGCACGGTTTGGTGTGCCCACGGTGGCACGGTTTGGGGTGTCCTTCGTGACACTTTGGGGTGCACGATTTCGTTGCACCTCTGACGTGCAAGCTGATTGCACGTTCTGGGACATACTCTGTTGCGTTCTGGGTCAGTTAGGGAGTCGGTATTTCTATAGGTCAGTCAGTCAGGAGTCTGTAATTTTATAGGCTAGCTTGTCTGGAGTCTGTATTTATCGTTTGCTTGGGCGCTTTCATCCGATACATGTATGTCACTTGATGGATATATAATATTGATGCCTCCCGCTTCTTCGTCAAAAAAAAATATATGAGATAGAAAAAATGTGATTTGATCAATTGTGCCTTGAATGAACATTTAGTGTATATCTGCTTGCCTGTGCACATGCTTAAGTCGCTAGTAAAACCAAAATGGAGCACATTTCAGTATCAAGCCTTTCTATCGTTAGCATTACTAGATGAAGACGAGGCTTTCAGTCTGAAAACCCCATCCTCCTGATCATACCCGAAAAGCATATTGCTCCAGTTGGTCGACCTCTGTACAATCCTCGATGGAACTCGGTCGCTATCTTCCCCGCCAGATGCCTCATACCCATCACTGGTTGACCGTGACAACGGTATTCCCCTTCCCCCAGCCGCAGCTAGACTTGTGAGCCGCCTCGCCTCTTCAGCTCCGGAAGAAGATACCCTAAAAGGGTGCAGATCAGGA
Organism: Erodium maritimum; assembly: GCA_963921825.1. Lineage (NCBI taxonomy): Eukaryota > Viridiplantae > Streptophyta > Magnoliopsida > Geraniales > Geraniaceae > Erodium > Erodium maritimum. Next base: position 57,181,832 of record OY997590.1, on the reverse strand, counting down.
GAATCCAAACTGCTCTCCGGGGAAGAAGCAACCATACCAGCTGAGCTGGACATTGCTAGACTTGTTTGGAATGCACTTCGGGCTTCAAGCTGAAGCGGCACTAAGCTTCTGGACGAATCAATGAAGCCTCTGTCGGATCCTTTGGCGGATAAAGGCTCCATGGGAAGCTCGCCAGGGAGGCGCACGCGCTTAGCAATTCGCTTCCTATTGTTCTCAGGCCTTGGGGCCATGTGGCGACCGCTGCTTCCAAAGCTGCTGTCTGTTTCTTGTCCGAATGAGGTGTCCCTTCTCACCACAGGCTGAAGGATCTTGGACTTCTTTCTTGCTTGTGCAGCTGCTTTTGATACTTCCTCTGCATTGAGTCGTGCCAATGTCCATGGACTGATCTTCACTGGTGCAGGGTTCTTTTTCTTTGCTGGTTCCACTGCCACTGCCTTTTTTCCTAGTGAACTAGCAGATCTTTTCCCAAACGAACTAACAGATGCATTCTCAGACGGAACAACATCAAACTGTTAAAACAGACCATTAAATTAAAAATTACTGTGACTAAGTTGTTGCCCAAACATACAGTTAAGTAAGATTGGCCAGAATTAGAATTACCTGATCTTCGAGAAAGAGGCGCGGGGGAGTGCACCATGCACCCCTGTGGAAGGTATTGAACGAGCTTGCGCTGCTTAATCCAGTAAGTGAGCTGGCGGGAGACATCTGTGGACTATGCTGACCTCCAACTCCCTGCTGTTCTTGCTCCTGCTCCCTCAGCGCTATGATGTAATCATACGTACTGATTCCCTGTGTGACATCATCATATCAATTCATAGTTAGTTCAAGATTTGGACCGAAATAAAACTCTACTAGAAGTTGCCAGTGATGGTGATGTGCTTTACCTTCTTTATAAGGAGGACGTGAAAGAAAAAGAGTTGAGTAAGGGGTAGTGTTGCTATCATTGCCAGAATAGTGCAAACAGCCTTCACAGACAAAGCCAAAATTGTGTTTTGTTAAGAGGGTGTAAGGCTGAGGGAATTAGCTTTTTACCAAAGAACATAACACTTACCACCACAATGACAAACGGGACAAGAGAGAAACTGCTTCCCAACTTGGTGGTAATGTCCACGGAGAATCTCTTCCTCTCGAGGAAACAGCAGATCAGTACAAGGATTCCAGTCACCCATTGTAGAATAAGCAAGAGAAGAGCCGAGACCATGAGGGTGAAAAACTTCCGATAATTCCTTTTCCCTATACAGTTATTGAGCCACTGAAATTCCAAGGATAAAAAAACACATTAGACAAATTACAGAAGAACAAGAATAGAGATTCTAGCTTACCCTGCAATGATGATCAAAACAATCAACACATTTGTCACAAACTCGGCAATGTTTGCTGTGCTTGAAAACCTACACCAGAACAAAAGTTTGTGTCAGATACATGTGGCAGGCATATCAGACTATATGTCAAATGCTTCTACGCACCTCAACTTCACAGAGACTACAATAGAACATGCCATCTTCACTTGCTTGCTCATCATCAGATTCATCACTAGAACTAGAACACTTGAAGATGAAAGCGCAAGGAAGGAGAAGAAAAGCTAACAGGCTTGTAGAACAAGTTGATGCATTCTTCTTCTCAACTTCAGCAGCGGGGTCTTTGGAAGTCACACTCATTCCCATCGCATCCTTGTCCACAGATTTGTCTGCAGGTATTGACGATGCTGATTCCCCATCTAGTTTAGAGTCCTTCAGTCTATGCTTCCCGTTCTCGGGAATCTTGAGGTACTTTTTGGATTTAAAGACTCCTGGGTCAGCAGGGTCAGCTGCAGCACACCAAACGTAAAGGCCGAACACACATATAATCTGAAACGGCAAAGCAATGTTACACAAGTGAGGGGGAAACACTAAGCACAGACTTATAAGGGAGTGGGGATGGGCAACAGGCATAAATGAAGTACAAAAATCAACAACATAAGTCACTTTTGTAGATATAGTAAACAGTGACTCTTAAGAAACATCAAGCACAAGACATATACTCAAAAAAAATGCATGCCATCCCCTTTATTCCAAAACAGATATTAAGTATGAATAGAATTCGGCATTCTTGTGTCAGCTTTGTGTAAATAATTCCGGTTCCAGATAAATAATAGAAACTACATGATTGACGATTGAGATATATGTTACTTGTACATGATTTATTTTTCAGTTTTAATGAATAAGTAGAACAAATAATTAGAATTTCAGTAAATTCCAGGGATGAGCTATGTTCTACTTCCAGAGGTTGCAACATGCTATGCAGCTTGTAGGGTCCATTCAGACTTCATGACACACATTGCTAAATATCCACATGTACATGACTCCACAATAAGCTTTGTGAAATTATCACCAAGCTACAACTTGAAGGCCTTCACATACACCTCTATGCTTACCTTAATATAAGCATAACAATTATGTATTCAATGTTCTATTTGTTGGATATTAAACTACTAGCATATCCAAATGCTCTAGTAGTTATAGAATTTTGAAAATCAATAGGAAACTGTCCCCCTTTTCATATGTATGCATAATTAACTTCTAAGCAGTGAGCTAGTGTGGCCAATTGGCCTGGATTGGGGGACATGTCTGATATGAGATTATTCATATGCTGGTAAATGAGTTAGACAAAGTAGAGATAACCTTATCAGAGATCACAATAAACTAAAATCATGATCCAACAGTAAGGAAAATAAAAATCAAAGGTTGTATTATGTGTCCTAACTCCTAAGTCCTAACAAAGGGAAGATGCGCAATTCCTGGAGCATGAAAATGAAATCAGTGGCTGCTGCTGATTGAGGATTAACAGGAGGCTACAAGACAAGCAACGTTAGACCTTATCAAACAAAAAGAGGCAGGTTCAGGATAAGCTTCAATTATTGAAACAGCAAAAGAGATTGAAATCACCCAGAAAGGGAAAGGCAATGAAACCCATGAATCACGCAGAGCAAGCACAGATCTCAGTCCTCAAACCCACAAAACATGCATTTACAAGTGAGAAGATTAGTGAAATGGCTTACAAGGGGAGTGTAGAGACCCGTTGCAACATACTGAAGCATCTTCATCCCCACAAAGGGGGCAAAGAAGACATAGAAAGCAAAAGCCAAGGCCAAAAACACAGCAACTGCTACCACCTTGACAAATCCAAAAACAAAAACTCAAAAATAAGAAGTTAAAGCAACAACAAGACTTTGCCCAAAATCAAAAAATCACCTGAAGGGGGTGGTATGGAAGCTGCCATCCGTGCTTCCTCATATCTCTACTCTGAATGCAGAAAACCCAGAAGAAATATAGTTTTGAAAAAGAAAAAAACAAATGAAGTGTGGAGCAACAAATTGGGTCCTCTATTTTCCACTCAAGCTCCAGCTTTTCCTTCACTTTCCCTCATTTTCCAGGAAAATGGAGAAGACTGAAGCGGCGGATGCCCCATCCCCCATTCTAAATCACATAGAGAGAGTAATGGGTAATGGGAAGTGACGAGAAAGGCTTTGTCCTGATTCAATCAATCATACCGGAAGGTGAGAAAAAACGGTTACAAGACAAAGATGAGTGTGGGTTCTCTTGGGTTCTTTCTTATTTCTTGCAAAGCTTTTCACTTGGCCATAGATCCGTGACTGTAAAAAGAAAGAAGAAACAAAGGAAGGAGAGACTAGAGAGAGAGAGATTAGAGAGAGAGAGAGGGGTTACTTAAAACTACTACTCGGTAGTCACTAGTGTTCTCTTTTGATGGCTATAATTACAATCAGCAAATTCAAAGCCTTCCCTTTTACTCTATTTCGCTTTTTCATCAATTATCGAATTAATTAAATAGCTTGTTTCTTGCATTACCTTTTTCTGTGGGCAAATCATGTGTTGCACAGGACCAGTGTGACAGTGTGTCTTGCTGGCTGCAACAGACAGTTGTTTGGTGGCACTTTCGTAATTGCAACCACCTACCAAATCGAAAATTGATACTTGTGGCAGGGACAAACAAGTCATTTTGATCTCACCCAACCCGACCTTTTGTTTTCTACAGAGGAACAAGATTTAGGGTGAGGATTGATTTGCTCCAAATATGATTATTCTTCAATAGCATTTCTCCTTTAAAGCTCCTGTTCCTATCATTGCCTTGCTGTGATGGCAATTGGGCATGCCTTTTCTTTTACCAATAAACTATTACCTACCTCATTCAAAGGTTTACTACACGAGAGCCTGGAAAAAACGTCCGATCCAACAAATCGGTCGATCCAAAATAATAATAGATAAATAAACTAAATCACTTTTTAGTTTTTGGATTGGAATTTTTAGAGAAAACTAATCGAAATTTTCAAAACCATCCTTCTGTAAGTTAGGCTTAAATTTTAACATTATTACACATTGAAAAGCCAAAATATTTATCGAGATCTCAGTTTTCTAGAATTAGAAGGAAAAAAACGCTAACCCTCTCTATAGGGTTTCAGCGACCATCCATGGCGACAACAATCTTTAACTAGATAAGCAGTAATCATCTATCAAGCGGCGACGGGTCGGAGCCAAGGATGGTCAGGGCTTTCCCATCGGCGTCCACAATCACGTCGTCTCGTACAACGAGCCTCTCCCTTAGATCTCATTCTTAGGTGCTCAATGGGGCGGCGGTGCAGGGGGGACGGGGGATCGTTCGTCGCACACCGGAGTTGGGTCTCAGACTTCGGCATCAGCGTGTAGCGCTTCAGGCCCCGAGGATGAATCATGCTACAACTGGAGGCTCAGAACCTCCCTCGCTAAATCGATTCATTCGGTTCTCGCCATATTACTTTAGGGGTCTCGGAATCATCGGGGCACTTTAGTGGGGAAGGATCGCACCAGAGGAGGGCGGGACGGAGGTGAACGACGTTTATATGTCGTCGGTAGAACGTAGAGAGAGACCTACAAGCGACAACAAGAAGGTACAAAACCGTCTAGAGTTCTGGATCGGAGCAGAGAGGGGATGGGCTTTCATCTTCCTCTAATGGGCCGAGGCCCAGTGGAAGCTATTACTCAGGCTCGTGCACCTAAAGTCCGGGCTAGAAATAGGTCGGGAAGGCCCATGTTACGACTAGAATGGACAGAGGGGTTGACCCATAATAACTCGAATAGGGTTATCGATCCGGAAAGGATACCTACGGAGCCAGACGACACGACCCGGAGTGGGTAGGATCTAGACGCTCCAGAGACAATTCAATTGCAGCGGCGGGGGCTATAAGTACCCTCGTCTCACAAAATGAGTGCGCAGGGGTCCAGTGGGGGGTCGGCTAGTATCATTACCCCACTAGACGTAAGGTGGCAGAGGTTCCACCACGAACTAGCAAGGTACTTCCATGCCTGCTCGGAGGTCAACAATCTTGTGTTTTTGAGCTTTACCATTATCATTATAGGGAGGACGATGGACGTTGGCAATCTGAGGGAGTACTCAGTCCACCATCATATTTTTCCGGCAATGGGCCTTCTCTACCTTAGCTTCCAGTTTGGACTCGTTGTATCGGTGTCATCGACGCTATCGTAGTATCCCCTTCCAGACATTTCAGTGAGGTGGTTCGATGTCTTGAGCTCTTTACTTTTCTGTTGAGGTCATCCATTGTTGGGAACTCATTTTCATGTATGTCAGTTATGTGTTTTATTTCTCTTTTGCCTATAAACACTTTTCATTTATAATATCCCCTTGTTTATTTTAAAAAATATATATTGAATTTAATTTATATGTAAGTCTATTTTTTTAATTTGAGTTAGACTAAGTTTTAATTGACTTTAAGAATAGTTGTTATCTAGCCATCACATACGTCCACGTCGTTGTCTAAATTGTTGTCGCACATACACAAGATTTTGTAAGTTTTATGGTCTTGCTCCTAGAAGCCCTCATGCCTCTCCTCTCTCTTTTTTACGCCTTCAAATCTCAACAACGTTGCATCTAAAGGACGGAGTATCTCTGGAGGCGATCCACAACTACCTATTGATGTGGTTTTCCTCTTTCTCGTGCTAGCTTCCCGTGTTGTCATGATTGTGGCCAGGGGCGAGTATACGATTGGCATCATAGTTAGAACACGAGTTCTCACCTTCAAGGGCGACCAAGATTCAGTATCAGGTGTATTTGTTGCCCCCCACACAATCGGACGAGGTTTGCTACGTAGCATCGTCAGGTTCAATGAGGCGCCTGCAAGGAAGCGTGATATCGGGGAGGATAAGCGTCTCGCCCCATCACGATTGGCTACAGTTGATCGTCCTCCTCCACCAACTTTTGAGATCTTTGTTCTATTAGCGCACCCCTCATAGAAAACAACATGTCTTCTACATAGGATCAAGCGTCAATCAAGCAATCTAATATGTACCTGATCGAGTCACAGTTGGTTACCTAAAGGCTTGAAATTTCTTTATCTTGGCGATAGCCACAATTATCCAAATCGAGTTAGCTTTTCGATTATAGTTTTAGAATCGAAGAGTTTGAATTATCTATAGGAAATATACATGCTTACTTACTGGCTATACTATGTGAATTAATAAAATATTGACCTCACTAAAAAAGAACAATTGTTATTTTAGATTTCGGTTTTATCATATTTATAAAATTTGAACAAAATAGTTATCTATTGTTTTTATCCTAAAGATGACTGTTTTAGATCGTTTTCGTTTTCTATGCGAATTTTGGGTGATTGTTTTTTTGTTCCAAAATCTAAACAATAAAAAGAAACTCGGATCTTAAGTATAGCTTTGTAATGGTAATATCCTAGCTAGGTAAAAACATATAGCCTCTCTTTAGCTTTCTCATGTCTTCAATTGCGCCACAACACTCAACTAGTCTCGTGCCTGCTCTTGCCATCCTCGACTACCCTACAGCTCGTGGCTCGTCCCTAAGTAGCACCGCATATGCCAGAGTGCCCCTCTCATAAGGTCATATGCTCTAAGCGTACTCATCAGGATACAAAAGCCAAGACCCAACATTCTCTCAACAACCCATCATCGTGATCTCCTCTTCTGGCCAGTCTATGCTCCAAGACGGAGCCATGGATTTAATGATATCGTCACTGCATGCGACATCCCTTGTGGACCGGAATGACCACGTCTAAAATCCTATAAAGTAGCGGATTCGGGCTTCCTCTTCAGTCGTTTCATCATCACCGCCTCTTGTGGCGTCGTTGCTTTCAGCCACACTGACATTATTTTATTGTTGCTCACGGCCACACCCCCACCATCATATCTATCGTCCCTCTATGACCTCCAAGATGGCCCCTCTGCATGCTTCATCGATTTGAACGAGGGCAAAGCTATCGAGGTATCGTATATGCCGGTGAGTCACTCATCTTTGGTATTCATCTTTACGGGATGTCTAGTCGTCCCTACAATTAGAAGGTTATGCTTTGGGTCATCATAAAGTCGTAGGACACGTCTTATAATGGTTTGGTGGTCAAATACTTGTATGATTTCTACTTTGGCGTGTAGGTAGCTAAGAACAAGGTGTGTCGAGATGAACTATGGTGCTTTGAACTCATCTTTACTGACCTCCCAGTGAATGGGGGTGTCGTTGCCTCGACTGCACTATATCCAACTATGGGCCCAAGCTCGGGATATCCCGTCAACGGTCATGAAAAAGGCGAAGGGTATTACTGTGGGCAACACCCTTGAAAGGTGTGTGAAGGCCCACTATGATCAGTGGGGTCTCTTTGGGGGAAGCAAGATTCGGGTTATGTTCTAGATTCAACTCAACAAACCCCACAAGCGTTCAATGGTCCTTAAGTTCAGGGAATTCCTTGATCATGTTCGGGTTAGTTTGAAGTACAAGCGTTTACCAATCCTCTGCTTCAACTACAATTGCCTAGGTCACGTCGTTCGCGAGTACATGACGACCACACCCCGTCATACCCATGTTGAATCTATCTTTCGCATCCGACTAGAACACAACCTTAAGACAACACTTCACCACGAACTAGAATGCTCTATCAAGCTGATCCTCACATGTGGTTCCCCTAAGGTTTGGACCATTACTATTTACAACCCTCACTCTTCCCCTAACAATAAACGTCCTACCTAAAACTCTAACATCTTACTGGGTCCATACGCCTATCTAGTATCCTTACCCCGATGTAAGGACATATGAGGGCTTGGTTCGAGGAGGAATAATAGGGGTAACAACAAACGCCTTGCCTAAACCACCATTAGGCGGGACAAACAACACCTTGCCCACACCCCTCCCTTGTTGAGAGGTACATGCTAGGCCTAAGGGTCGAGGTGGCATCCTTTGGAGAAGTTGGCTCCTGGGAATGCCAATGAAGAGATTGTTGTCGACCCGATCCATCCATTGTGTCGAAGAAGAACTCAACCAAAAAGGGGGCATTTGGCCTCGTCAATATGTCAGTTTTAGAAGAGTCACATGAGAATCAAACGAGGTTTGAAAAACAATTTCGCTAGGGTAAATGAGTTGCTCTCGGGCATACGAGAACCTGGGGAGGAACTACGTCCCAAACCCTATATAGATAGCATCTGCTAACTGATTTCCTCCACACATTACTGTGATCCCTGGTTAAGTAACGCACTGTCTACAAAAAATATGTGGTCCTCTTAAGAAATCCGAGTGGGAATCAGGCATTTTTACTTGTATCAGGTCGAGTCAGGGTTGGTTCTGTTGGGTCTTAGATTTACGTGCTTTGGTGTTTAGCCCCAATTACCAAAACCGAATTTGTATGGGTTATAGTTCTATAACTATTACGATGGATTTTTTTAAGACGGTCCATTCTTTTAAACTGGTTCTTTTGTCTGTGTTTTCTCATTGAATTAATAAATCAATATTGTTTGTTTAAAAAAGATGATCACGGGGATTGTTACTCTCACACTTAATTCAATGTGTTCTTTTTTCTTTTTTCACTCATCCAAAAGGGAAGAATATGTTGGTTAGTTTGATGTTCATTCCCCTACAAAAAAGTCAGGGCTTTGGTGAGCAATAATAAAAGCATCTCCAATTATAAACAACTAGCTAGTGGTAGGGAATGTTGGTAGGAGCACTTTTTCACTCACTCTCTTCCAAACCACTAGCTGTTACTGTTGGGTCTCCGATATCCTGATTGAGATAAGGCATAGAGCCGTCATCCTTATTATTCTCAATCAATGTTCCTTGATATGTGAGATGACTGAATATATGATATCCAGTATCATATGGCCATGCTATTCTTTCAGTCACTCTCGATCAATCGGCCGAGAACCGATATCTTTCTCATACCTCAGTATGAGGGATAAATTCCTTAGCCGTCTTTCGTGTCACTCATGTAGCCCGTCCCCAAGCCAATCCTGGCCGTTATGGAAGCCCTGTTACGGACAACGTTAGTCTCAGGTCAAACTCAGTTGTTGACTACATAGCGATCACAAAGACTCCTTGGTCTAAGGATACATGACAAGCTACAACACTGAATATGTTCATGACTTAATCTATGGCACATATTCAGGGCGGGTCGTCCAATATCATGTCCCGCATGATATCTATGATCAGACTCCGGAATCCCATTCCAATGACTAACAGAACGTAAGTCATAAAGAGTCATCTTTCATACTAGTCGCTTCTAGTGAAGCTTTGTTGACTAGGGACCCATCGAGTGTGATCTATCTCGATCTATGGTTCTATTCGCATGGTGGGCATAGATCAGAGCACACATCGATATATTACTCCAACACATAAGTAATATGAAGCCGCTTTAATTTTATTGCTAACGATGATATATACATTTGGACATTTAGGATTGAACTACGGGCACTAAGACTAACAGCCATAACTCGGAGTCGGACCCATCCACGACTTCCTGAAAGGTGGCTGGATCATCGTGATCCACCGTGACTTCATTGTCACCTCCGGATACCATATATTGGAGGTGGAAGATTGATCCTTTCAAATCGCCTTGGACCTTTCGAAATTGTAACAGGAATTGGTTCTTACTCTACGACAATCTCTGGCTCCTTTCTACTGGGTTGTCAATTGGTTTAGACAGATCTGTACCATCCTGAATTTCTTCGAGATGCACAGTCCTCCCAATGACGTCTTTGGAAACAAAACTCCTTTTCCATAAAGACCCCACCCCAAGCGACGAACACCATGTTCTCACTGGGATTGTAGAAGTAGTGTCTCCTTTTTGCTTTGGGATACCACACGAATGTGCATATCTCAGATCTTGGTTCGAGCTTAGTCGAAACCAAATGTTTCACATAAGCCTTGCAACCACAAATCTTTATGAAGGACAAAGCGGGCATCATGCCATACCATTTTTAAAATGGTGTCCCTTCCACACCCTTCGTCGAAGCCCGATTCACTATGAGTGCGGTCGTCTCTAGACCATAACCCCAGAAAGAGATTGGGAGATCAGTCCAACTAATCATAAAACGGACCAGTGTCTAACAATGTCCGATTTCTCCGTTTGGATACACCTTTCAACTTCAGTGTCCCAGGAGGACTCCATTCCAAAAGGATCACATTCTCTTTTAGATAATCTAATAACTCTATGGTCAAGTATTTTCCACCTCGATCCAATCGAAGTGCCTTAATATCTTTGCCGAGCTGGTTTTCTACTTTAGTCTTAAACTCTTTAAATTAATCAAAAGCTTCAGACTTATGTCTCACCGAATAGACATAACCATATTTACTGTAATCATTAGTAAATGTGATAAAGTAGCTAAAACCCCTCCTGGCAAGTGAACTTATTGGTCTACACACATTTGAGTGTATGAGACCCAATAATTCACCCGCTCTTTCATCGCAATCGATAAAGGGCACTTTAGTCATTTTACCCATCAAACAAACCTTGCACCTATCGATCGAATGGAATTCGAATAAACCTGAAAGCCCGCACTTCTGAAGTGCTGATAGGCGCTTCTTGTTTATGCGGCCCAAATGACAGTGCTATAACAGAGTTAGGTTTAAATCGTTGGATTTAGACCTCTTGGTATTAACGTAATATATAGAACTTGAGGCATTGTTACTCATATCTAATATGTACAATCCTCCAACCAAGTCCTGGTATAAAACATATCATTGCATAGAACATTGAAAACTTCATTTCCAATATTAACATTATATCCTTCATTGTCAAACACGGATACATATATAATATTCCTACTAAAAGTAGGTATGCAATATACATTATACAATACTAAGACAAGGTCACTTGGCAAAGCAAGACTCATGGATCCTACAGCAGTTGCCACAACTCTGAGGTCCACTTCGTGCTTTCCAAACCTCTTCTACTTTCAGCCACCATATATTAGTGCATGTGTGAGATTCAGTCCTGGTATCTAATACCCATGAATCTTTGGAAGTAGAGATATGTAGCTCTATAGAGTTAATACCGGATGAAGGCACGGTCCCACCGCCCTTCCTTAGATCATCCAAGTTTCCTGATGAAGGCCCAGTCCTACTGCCTTTCTTCAGATCATCCAGCCTATATGATGAAGGCGCTGTCCCACTGCCCTTCTTCAGATCAGCCGTGAACTTCATGTAATCCCGGTTCCAATGACCAGGCTGTTGGGAGTAGAAGCAGACATTCTCAGGTGTCTCATCTTTCCTGCCACGTGCGCATGGGCCCCGCCCTTGCCACTTCCAATTCCCTTGTTGACCATCAGAGTATCCTTGGATCCCAGATCCCTGATATATTCTTCTCAGCAGTTAATGACACTTCATGTAACTCTTATATGGTCTTAGATACAACCTTGTCAAGGACATATTCTTTGCGTTCAGACTTGAGGACTATCCTCAAAATTCTGTACCAGTCCAAATAGTTTGTCCCATTTAGCTTGACCCTGTGAAGAGTGGTTTTTAATGACAAACTATTAATGTTCGCTGAATTTGGCATTTGATCTACAACAGAAAAAATTCAATCAGTAAACTGAATAAATTTTATGAAGATCAAGCTTAAACACCAACAATCGATTCTAAACCTTTAGAATCTGAAACCAAGATCCTTGATTCACTCGATTAAGCTGAACTAATGCTCACCATGTAATCGAGCTATGTGGGTAGGACTTCATCCAATCACATCCAATGTGACTCTTGGCTAGGGTATGTACTTATGTACACGGCTTACCCTATCTGTTACCCTAGCTCAACCTCAGGCGGAGAATCGTAGTCGGGTCTACCAATTTTCAACTATGGCCCGTCACTATGTAGGTGCTCCGCTAATGCGCACGACACCCACATATGTCGTCCAAACCTACTACCCCGCTTTCCCATGGATGATCCGCTAATGCGCACGACACCCATAGGATGGGGAGGTAGTAAGGTGTTGATAATTGGGAGGTATCAGACATGACCAGTTTTTACTTGTCCGGTTTTGTTTAAAACTTTGACACATCCTAGATGCGATGAGCACATCAACTACATTCCAAATGCAATGATGCCTCAAATTACATCCAATGTAATTCTTCCTTCGAACCCGTCAACTATATCCAATGTAATGACGATTCTAAGGGCTCACACACAAGGATTAAAATTCCAATTTTATCTATGCGTGTGAGGTGATATGCTCAGTAAATAAAGTTAAGCATGCAATTCTAAAACATATAGAATTAGTCATGCATAAACTAAACCAAGCATAAAGCGATAAATGTGCACATAATAGCCCCCTAAACTAACTCCCACTAGCTTCTTGAGCTCCACCGACTCCAAGCCGATGTCAACACCCGAAAAGCCACCAAATGACCTTTTCACCCTTTCTTCGTCTCGAGCAAAAGATTACAATTTAATACACGACTCGCAGGTCGGGAATAAATAAATATTACAAATAAGTGGTTCGACGACCACACCTTGAAAGAATAATTACACGCTAACTCTAACGGCTCGCATGCCGTGAAAAGCGATAAATAATTAAATCGAGCTCGGGGCTATTATGTACACCATGCCAACATCACATCACACATTGTGTTATCAAACAATATTGTTATCAAACATCATGTGATTTTCCGGTTTTATTTAATAGCCAAGTTTCGAAAAATTTTGATGCTCGGTTTATCGAAACCGTTCAAAAATGAAACTTTTGAACAGTTGATCTTCGAGTTCGTCATGACGGTTCCAAACTTGTCATAACTAACAAAACAGTTTAGTCTTGGCATATCAACCATCTAATGGTCATGCTTGGCCTAGCTCCATCCAACGGAGCCCCGTTCGTTCCCGATTTCGGTTCCCCGAGAGTCCCGCTCCCGAGACCCGAAAAATAAAAAAAATTCAAAATTTCCAGATATGAAATAATTTTCAAAAATTCATTTTACATGCATTAAATCCATAAACAATAATTTAAAACATGTTATCAAACAATTTAGCAAAACAACATGCCAAAACCGAAACTTTGAACACCGTCTTGTGAATCCCGAAGGTAGCACGGCTCTGATACCACTGTTGGGTCTCGATGTAGGGTTGGAGATGAACCAACTCACAGCAGAAAATCAAGGAAAACCAAGAGACAATTAAAACCATGAAACAACTAACAAATAATGGATTCACAAGAGAAAAATTCAGCATTATTTCTTACCAAAACAAGAACACCGGTTAACGAATGATTGGCTTCAGTCTCCAAGACGCCTACGTATCCACATGGGAATAGAAGTCACGTAGTTCTTCTCTTTGAGGACTCAAGAACACAAAAATGGAGGTGGGAACTAGCCAAACCCGAAATTACAAGGGAAGGGGGAGAGAAGAAGTTTTAAACGAGGGGACTCTCTCTCTAAACCAAAAACTCTCTGTCTTCTCTCTAAAACTTCCCGTTTCCCGACCTCGCTCTCTCCTCCGCCGGTGGCCCTCGTGTCCTTCTGACCGAGGCGTCACCGGCGGTGGCCTCTCTCTACCTCTTTCCTTCGCCGTTGTACTCTTCCCCCATCGTTTCCCCTTCGCCCAAACCCAGATCTACACGATTTGCCCTCAGATCTACAGCTCCAGACCTCCTCCTCCTTGTCGCCCCGCCGTCCTTCGCCGGTGGTCGTTGTTTCGGGTGTTGGCCCGCTTCGTTTCGGGGGCGAGGAGTGGATCTACTCACCGGAAACGGTGAGATCCAGTGTTGAGGTTTCGGAGTCCCTCAGATCTAGGGTTTGTTCGTGACGATTCTGTGGTTCCTCTTTCCTTGGGGTTCCTAGCCACCGCCGGTGGCCTACTGGCCTTGGTCGTGTTTTGGGTACCTCTCTTCTCTCCTCTGCCTCTCGGTTCCTTCTCCTTTTCCTCGTTTTCGCACCTGTTTCAACCCCTCCTCCTCCTTGGTACCTTGACTGGGGTGTGGCTCAGATCTACAGGTGGGAGCTCCTTCCTCACTCTTTAGGGTGAAGTGGAGCGTGGATCTGAGTCCCTTCACTTGTTTCCTTCTCTTGTTTCCCTTGTTTCTCTCCTTTTCCTCCTTTTCCTCCTCGGGTCTCCGACTGTTTCCTCGGTGTGGGGACTCGCCAATGTGGTTTCCAGCGAGCGTTTTGGTCTTTTGACCTGGTTTCGGAGCTTTGAGGGTTGGGCTTGGGGGTCTTTTGGAGTGCGGGGGATCTGAACTTTGGTCGGGCTCTTCCTCGGCTTGTGACCTGAGTGAGTTTTCTGTTTCCTGCTACGGTTGTGGTGTCGCCCTTCCTTTTTGTGGTCGTCGCTTGGTGCTGGCCAGCGGTGGGATTGGATGTTGTTCTGATCGAAGGCGATGGATTCGGGAGCTTCACTTTGGGTCGAGAAGGGCAGACTCGTCTTGGCTTCTCTGGAGGGCTTTGGATGCTGAATCAGTTTGCGTTTGGAGGTTTTGGTAAGGTCGTTTGGTGGCTTCTGGTTGTTCCGTTCTTCTGTTGTTGTTTTTTTATCTTTTTTTGTTGTAATTGCTTTTAGTTTTCTTTAAAGATTATCTACTTAGGAAAGAGTCCTACCCCTGCGTGGGTAATTGTTGTGCTCTCAGTGATCAATTCTGGGTTTGTAAGACCTTGGTTCACCCGTGTTCCTGGGTTGTGTGGTTTGAGGTACCTGTGTGTATTCTCGTGTTGTAATGGAGGGAGCATCCCTTGGGTCTGTTTTCGGTTTGAAAACTTTCCTCTTTCAATAAAACCTTTGCTGATCAAAAAAAAAAGTTGTGTTTTCTATTCTTGTCTTGTGTTTGTTATGTTGAAAAAAGATGACTTAAACATATTAAACTCCATACTTGTCCAACTAAAGGCATGGTGACAAGTAAGGTGTAAATAGGAAAATGTATGGCATGACAAGATTGGGTTAGGTGTTGAATCACCAACACCTTAATCCTTGTCTTGCTTACTTAGTACTAATTAATCAAGACTTGATTAATTAGTTCCATGGGCCTTGGTTGCATGGGCCTTTCATGGGCCTCTTGGAACATGGCCCATGACCATTTCCAACGAGGTCCCGTGATTCGCTCATCGCCTTCAAGCCTTCCATACCAGAAATGTCCAACATTATCCAACGCGATCAATCCCAAGACTCCAAGCCTTGTCTCGATCCGTAAAGTCCTATTCACTTACGGGCACATGACCCGAAACCCAGTTTTGGTCATGTCCCGAGACAACTCCCTTTGGCCATTCTCCATAAATGTGTCAATGAGTTTCATCCTCCGGTGTGACCTTTAGGTTTATGCATGTCAATAGATCAACGTAAAATCCCATTTTACTTGATCCTATTTAAGTGGCAACTAACAAGACTTTAGTATTGCCTGACACTGCATAACGAATCGACCATGTCGATTCTAACCTTTCCGTCGTCCCTGTCATTATCCTTTTATCTCCGATATCCTGATTGAGATAAGGCATAGAGCCGTCATCCTTATTATTCTCAATCACTGTTCCTTGATATGTGAGATGACTGAATATATGATACCATTTATCATGTGCATGACAATGCTATTCTTTCAGTCACTCTCGATCAAGCGGCCGAGAACCGATATCTTTCTCATACCTCAGTATGAGGGATAAATCCCTTAGCCGTCTTTCGTGTCACTCATGTAGCCTGTCCCCAAGCCAATCCTGTCCGTTATGGAAGCCCTGTTACGGACAACGTTAGGCTCAGGTCAAACTCAGTTGTTGACTACATAGCGATCACAAAGACTCCTTGGTCTAAGGATACATGACAAGCTACGACAATGAATATGTTCATGACTTGGTCTATGGCACATATTCATATCGGGTCGTCCAATATCATGTCCCACATGATATCTATGATCAGACTCCGGAATTCCATTCCAATGACTAATAGAACGTAAGCCATAAAGAGCCATCTTTCATACTAGTCGCTTCTAGTGAAGCTTTGTTGACTAGGGACCCATCGAGTGTGATCTATCTCGATCTATGGTTGTATTCGCATGGTGGGCATAGATCAGAGCACATATCGATATATTACTCCAACACATAAGTAATATAAAGTCGCTTTAATTTTATTGCTAACGATGATATATACATTTGGACATTTAGGATTGAACTACGGGCACTAAGATTAACAGTTACCGCTAGCTTTGTAGTGGTAACCACCAGCTAATTGCAGGAGCTAGTTGTTTCGGTGTTTTTGCAATTTTTTTTTAAATTTCAAAACAACCCCAAAGTAAATTACTAATTTTATTTATACCACATAAATACAACATTTAGAAAAACTACATATGATAATTAAAAAAATGACATTGAAACAAACCCTAGGATCAGTCAACTAAATTTTAATCACGCGAATGTACATATGTCACTTCGAGTGATCTTTGAGAAACTCCCACCAAGCACCCTTTATCCATTTCTCGAGTGCTAGCTCGTAATTGGACACGGTCGCAACATACATTTACTCCTCGGTTGCTCTGTTTGTAGGTTTTGGAGACTTCTCTAGTAGATAGTGTAAAAGTTCTTGTACTTTTGGCTATTCTTGCCAAAATGATCCTTCACTTGTTTCTGCGACCGTTGAGGCCAACTTTTGTCTCCCGAAGAAACGAAATTGAGATAGATTTTTCCCCAATACTTTCCTCCTATCTCGGCATATTCAAGCCACATAACCAGTAGGTGCATCTCTTCCTCTACCGACCATAATGGACCACCCGCTGAATAACTCATTTTTTGAAGAAAAACAAAGATAATTAAACGTTGGAGGAGGAGGGGATTAGAGAGAGGTATGAGAATAAATGAAGGATTAGAGTTTGTATTTATAAGGAGGAGATGTGCTAGCTACGTCGTGGTAGCGAAGATGCAGCAACCATTATTCCCTAAATAACGTGTGTGCATAAAAACCGAGAAATCGATAAAAAACCGACAATTCATTCGTTTATTAATGAAAAGGTGTTGAAAAGCGTACAAGGCGAAAAAAAATAAATTAACGACAAGAGCATTTGCTTTTATTAATCTGATGCTAAATAAAATTTGTCCCAATTGTGTCCCGATGTTACGTATAATCATGACAGGAGCTTCCCGTCCCGACGGGGTCATATTAGAGGTGTCTTGGCGATTGATTGTTGTGTACTTATCAAGAAACCTTTGAAGGTTCCTTTCTTTGGTCTCAACAATCATGCACATCTCCGTAGCGTGACCTTGAAGAAACTTACATGTGTCGGATCCATCTTACTTGCCCGTCTCCACTTGTTTCCCCTTCTCTTTGTCTCTGGCTTTAGCCTTCGCTTTTTTCTAGTCGATCGGACGCTCCTCCCGTACAAGTTAGGTCAACTCGTGTTCGATTCGGTCGGTTGGTGTGTAGTGGCAATCATCGTCCAACCTTGTACGCTTGCTTGCTTCACTTTTTGTGTCGGTTTGCAACTCGTCTATATCTACTTGATATTACGGGAAGATCAGCACATCCCACTTGGGATGCCCCTTCACGATGTTCCAAACATGCTTCGAAGCGAACCCGTGATGCTCCTCTTTCTTGTAAGCAATTTTTGCTCCTTCAATGATTTAAGCATCGTTCCTCCCACTTTGGTACGCGTTCGCAATTTGCACATACTTCTCTTACTGACTTTTTTGTTGAGCTGATACTAGTGGTCCTTGCAATTATTTCACATACGTGTTAGGTTGGTTGGCTTCCTCAACTGGTAGACCTCTTCCCCAACTTTAGTCCATTATTTCTCGGTCTTCTAAGACTTCCAACCGATGTTATCCATCGAATGGTTGAGCCATACCAACGCCAACCGAACCTCCTCCTCAACAGTCCATCTCAGCCTCGGAGGTGTAGTGGATGTTTATTTTTTCACTTGGTTCCTCGATAGCTTGGTCGGGGCAGATTGGGAAGGTTTCTCGTTGGTGAATTACGACGATGGCCATTGAGAAATTTGGAACATGTTGAATTGTGATGGCTCGGATTGGGTTGGGTCGAGGAAGGAGGTGAGGGATTGGATGTGGCAGTTTAGCTCTTCTTCAGTGGTTGACAATTGGTTCTCGTTCAACTCCATATTTTGGAGGAACAATTCGTAGCCCCTCGGATGGACCATTGAATGGATGTTGGAAAATATGGTGTGGAAGAGAAGAGCTGTGAATTTGTGTAAGGGTGATAGAATATGCATAGTAAAAATTAGGGATTTTTGAAAATATGGCATCGACCGTGGCGTATCGTCATTGGACCGACAATTAATTGTTGGGCCTACAACTCTGTGTCCTATCGTTACATGATCTATCGGCGACACACTACAATGAACAATACTGCTCTGGATCCTGCATGGAAAACGCGTTGTAGGAGGTATTGTAGACACTACAATAACACGGTTACACCGCCCTTATAATGACCGCTATAAATTCTCTAAGTACAATGAGAGAATCTATATTATCACGATAATATTGCCGTATAATATCTATGCTTTGTCAGGTCAAGTTGATAAGTTAGTTAAGACGCTTCTTAGAGCATGTACAATGGAAAGGCCCTTGGTGAGACCCTGGCCCTGAGTCCCTTGTGCTGACTGGACAAGAGTGAGTCCCTAAGGACTCAGAATAGTGGGTGTTTTGCAATGAGATGCCCTTGGTGAGTCCCTAGGGCCGAGTCCCTTGTGCTAACTAGATGTTGAGTATTTTGCTGTTTTATTTAATTCTTTATCAGAAACCGTTTAAATCATATAAAATATTATCAAATGTGAAAAAAAATAATTAATGACAAAAAAATAATAAATAAATTTAACACGAATAAAAATGAACTTTTACTTTTATTGATTCCCTTTTAATACAACCCACAAAAAAAATACATGCTCAAGAATCATTGTGGTGGGTTGACATTCGGTGGTGGTTGTTGCGTCGAAGATCTTCAGGTTCACCTTCAAGGGTATCCAAGACTCTTCGCGTTCGGGTATTGCATGACTTAAGGTCTTCCAAATATTCTTCGATGTATTTGGAGGTATCAGTTCCCCTCAATGTCATGTAGAAGGCCATGTTTGCTTCCCACTTTTCGGTTAGCTTGTGTATCATGCGGGTCCTTTCTACAAGGCCTTCTTGCCTTGTACGTTCCATCTCCTGCCTTGTACGCTCCATCTCCGCGAAGGCAGTCATTTGGGTCGTGAAGACGGCCGCCTTTTTTGATGCCTTCACTGCCTTCTTTCTTTGCGGTAGCGTTCGACGAGTTGGTTGAGAGGGACTTGCATCGGCCTCAGGGGATGGGGGTGTGTCGCTGAGAGGGACCTCAGTCCCCTCGTTGTGATCGGAAGCTCCCCATTCTGGTTGTTGGGACCCGCCACTAAGAGGTGTGTAATCGTCCCCTGTGCTTGTGGGTGAGGTTGAGCTATAAGCACCAGCCTCATCCAACCGTTGTCGTTGTTGGCGTGCTTGTTGTTGGCGGACATTACCCATGGTGCCTTCCTCGGCAGCGAACTTGGTATTGCCCTCAAGCTTCCCAACCCAATGATCCAGGTCGAAACGTGCTGGGTGGTCACTCGGTCTGTCGGCCTTCTTTACAGCCGCCCACATTATCTTCGCTTTTTCTTTGTGCTGCTCGTGGTTCCAGCCGTTGCGGTACTCGACCTTGGAGGTCTTCAGATAACCGAGGAACCTCCTTGTCAGCGACTGGCCTCTGGCCCAACGTTTCTCGATAAAAGTCCAGTCGCGATGGCGGTGACCTCCTCTCGAGTTGTACTTCCTCTCAATAGTGCACCAGAATGTGTTTCCGGCTTGAGAGTTTTCCTTGATCGCGTCTTTTGTAGTACTGAGCCAGCAGTCTATGAGGTGTAGCTCTTCCTCCTTGATCCATCGACTCGGATCCTGCTATGCTGCTCGGGGTCGTCGTTGTCGTTGGGAAGGTCTGACAGAGGATATTCGGGTGACGCCTACTTCAGGTAGTGGATGCTCGGGGTAGTTCTAAAATTGTGGTGGAAGCTGGAACCCTTGTGGCATCTGGAACCCTTTTGGCGGCATTCCAAATTGTGGCGGCATTTGGAACCCTGGCGCCATTTGGAATTGTTGTGGCGACATTCCAAATTGACCTTCGATATATGAAATTACAAAACTTTTATTACACAAGTATTATAAATAAATTGGTTTTATGAATTAAACAACAAGACAATAAATTAATTAAAAATATACAATAAATTACAATAAATAAAAAATTAGTTTGCACTTACCTGAGCTCGAACCCGGTTGCGAGTATGCTGTGAAAGCGGAGTTCTCATGAGGGTCCGTTAGAATGTCTTGCAAATTCTGTGCTAGTTCGTCGGGGCTGAATCCGACTTCGTCACCAGCTGATTGTGCACGGGACCCTGCGTCGCCCGACATTTTTCACGAGAACATTTGAAATGAGAGAGTAGAATGTGGGAATGGGAGAGTGAGAGAGTGAGATTAGAGAATGGTGTGAAAAAAATGAGGTTGGGGTTGGGGTATTTATAGGGTTTAAATTGTTTAAAATTTTATTAAAAAAATAGCCATTATTACCGACCGTTGTCAAACGGTCGGATTTTTCTTTCATTGTAGGGACACGTGTCGCCACGCGAGAGGACGGAGCGAGAGACACGCGCCCGACCCGCGTGCTAGGGACGAGGGGCGAGGGATGAGGCCCGCCCCGCGTGTTTGCGGGCCACGGGCCGCGTAAAAACCGTCCCACAATGAAACAACCCGCGTCCCACGGACCGCAAACGCGCGGGTCGGACCTCAGGGTCGACCCGTTGTGTGTGGTCTTGTGAAGTAATAAAGAGGTTAATTCTTTTTAGCAAAATTTCTGACAGTGTCCAAACGTGAAATATGACTATGGATTAATTATTCAGGTATCATTGTTTGACAAACCATATCCATCGAAATTACGAAATTGACCTTTAACCTCACATGTTGCAGTGTGGGGTTTAATTACAAATTATAAGTGTGTATGGTTGGGAAAGTGGTTAGTAAATACTAAGTAGGGTTTTTGAAAGCTTCTATAAGATGTAATTTTGGCATTTTCTTGTCAGATATCGGGTTTGTTGATGCAGAATTAGAATAATATTTCTACTAATATAATTTAAAACCGAAAATGTTGAGAAATGAAGAGAGAGGCGCTAGTATGTGACGCATCCACATTGTTGTCTTATTCAGCCCACTAGATCTTCCGTGGGACCGACATACCAGAAAAGTAAGAAAAAGTCAATGGTTGCAGAGCCGCTGGTGGACATGTACTTGTGCACATGAGCTGCAGCAGATCGAGATATGGAGAAATAAAAATATGAGTAAAACAGGAGCAATTAATGTTGCTTTGGATCGCCATCTTCATCTTTTTCTTCTTCCCGATTCTCAATCTCATCTCTGTTTTTTCTCAAAAGACTAGAACTAGCACCATTCTCTTCCTCCAATGCTCTGTTTTTATGGTTGACCCAAAAGATTCTCATTTTTTATTTTGAGAAAAATATAGATAGATTATTAAAATTAAAATTTATTTAATCGAATAAACATTTTCTTTTATCAGACCTTAATCGAGTAAAGATAGAATTATGGCAAACTGAAATTATTATACATTCACATATTTAATCTTCAAAAGAATGATAAATGTGTCCACTTTCATTTATTAGTGTGGTTTATAAATTAAAAAGTTTAGAGACAAACCATAATCTAAAATAAAACATCATCAACTAGAAGTCTGGAGTCTATTTTGTAAGTATAATTTGAAATATATATGACATGAGAATTTGATATAAAAAATACATATACTACAATCAAATAATAATGGTACGAAAACACGTTCTTCATTGAAGAATGCAAACAAGAGAATAAAACAAACTAGAAAAGCGTTGGGTTTGTTTACTTAAATTAATGTAGGGGTGGCCAAGCTCAAATCACTTCATTTGGCATGATATATAATAATAACTATAGTTTTTTTTTTAAAACGGGAAAGAGGTATTGTATTACGATATCATATCAAGCTTACAAAAAGGAACATAACATTCCCGGATACCAGATGTCCCAACCGGCCGTAGACCGTCAGGCGCACATGGTTCCATGCATATAATCTACTTTGTCTCGCAGATCCAAACTCACGAGTTCCTCGATCCAACGTTACAAAATAATAATAAACCAAAGTCCTAAACTTATTTAGCCATAAGATTATTCGACCTAAAACAGTGAAATCTTCTAGAGAATCAACCTTTAGTGCGGATTCCCCGAGACCTCCCTACTGCAAAAGATTGTTCGGGATTGAGAGTCCCGATTTCGGGTGCCGGTGAAATAGGTCCCAACCTACCATCCCCCCTCCCGGATCCAAGATCCATCGAGGGAGCGGACTCATGCCGGCGAGGGGTGACCCTAGGGCGGGAGGCCGCTGCAGATGGAAGACGGCACGTGGAGCCCGTATTCCGGAGAACGGCAGGGGGGCCACGGTGGCTACTGGCTCGAGGACGGGACCGGTCCGGCGACGCGGGAACGGTAGCGCGGGAACGGTAGCGCGAGACGAGGGAGAGGCCGTGGAGCGGATTGAACGATGGACGGCGATCTGCAGAGATAGACCGGCTGTAAAAAAAGACAAAAAAATAAAACCCATAAAATGGTAGATTGGAACCTATCCATAGGTAAACCCGGGTAACCGGAAAAAGGTGGACAGAGCGCTTTGAGTCAAGAGCTTCAAGAGATTCAATGATGGAGAGAAAAGGGGGGGGGGGGGGGTGGAGGGGAGGAGGCTGTGCAGAGAGAGCGCAACCCCTATTAGGGTTTTTTTATGCTACTCTTAGTCTTAGACCTTAGTGACTTAGTGTGTGTAATAATAACTCTAGTTTTTTTTAGAAGAGCATAACTATTATTACTGAAATATAAAGTAGATCGATGAGCACATAGTTGCACCCATCTTACATGTCATAAAACAAGAAATTAACATACTGCAAGAACATGAAATTAAACTTTGCGCTAGACATAGGGGCGGTTGAATGGGGCATCTGCGGTAACATCCTGAGATACCTATACAGTATACTTCTACCAAAAGGCACTGGTCGAGCCAACCAAGTGAGAGGGGAATATTGGTGGACTGACATCTCCCCCGGTAAGTCAGCGTGCGTCGCCCTCCCTGGACTGATAATTTTAGGGCTCCTGAACGCGGGATTGCTGACTCCGGACTGGTAGGGGAGACTGTTGTCGGCTGGAGATGGAACCACCGCCATCTAACACCCAGGAAGGGGGTACAACCGACCAACCCCTTCCTGGGCCTCCTCGGACTCATTCCTGGAGGCGGGGGTGTTTGTGGCCCCCCGCCGCTGTTGTCGAATTTGATCCAGGCTGATTGCCCAATCCAATCGGGTTGACCTGTGGATGAGAGACTCGACCCTGCTTCGATCCGCCCGACCCGCCCCGGATCCATCTCGATTCAGTTGCGGGTTGAACATCCCGAGACTCACGCCAATCCGGCCCCATCCCAGCCCGGGGCATCCAAGCCGGCACGCTCTGCCAGGCCTGACGGGCATCCGCGAGAAGACCACGGCCCAGGCCCGTGTCTGCTCGGTCTCGGCCCGGTTCATCTGCAGAAAACCTAGCAGTGTAACGCGCCATCACCTTCCTCTTGCTTCGCCTCCACGCCATCCCCTCCGGCGCTGATACGATGTCCGACATCGAGGGATTCTTCTCCGACGGCCTCACCCCAAACTCCACAGTCCATCGGGAAGTCGACCCGTCTTTCCCTTCGCCTGGTGTCGGCCGAGTAAGCTTTCGACCCGCCCTTGGTCGCGATCCCGACGCCGGAGTGCATCGTAGGATGCCCTGTGCGGCTGTGTTGTGCCTTGGCCCGAGACCATCGTCCCGCGCCTCCACCACCGCGTCCTCCGTCCTAATTGCAGAGAACGTTGGGCATGCCGCTCCTTCTGGAGCCGCCGATCGCAAAACCTTTCGGAGAAGGCTGCGTCCTCCACCAAGGTTACGCCGGTTGAAACCGTCCCCTTGTGTGATTATTGCTTCGAAAACGGATAGCAATGCTATGTTTAAGATCATGGCCGTGATCTTGGCCATGATCCCCCCTGCTGCTTCGTGCGGCGCTCGGCACTGGTTCTGATTCTAATGTAGATGTTTGAGTTGTGCAATGCGTTTAATAATAACTACAGTTAGTTATAAAAAAAAAAGAAAATAACGTTATTTCAAAAAAGAAAAGAAAAAGAAAATAACGTCAAGTCTATATCGACAACCATATGAAAGCTATATTGAATAGCGACCATTCAAGACAAGTTTTAGCCCGTGAGTATGATATCTCCCTTCCTCTACTTTTTGTCCTCATAGTATTGAAACCCGTGAGGTATTACCTCACGCTCTATAATAAATAAGTAAATCTATATTTTTGGTATTTAACAATTTTGAATTGGATTAAATATGTTTTAGTCCTCTTATATTTTGATCACATGTCTTATAATTATGTATGTTTCAAAATGTTTAATATATTATCTCATTTTTTAGTCACTAACTTTTTTTTATATAGAAAACTAGCAAGAACCGACAAAATATACATGTTTTTAGAAAAAACGGACGAACTATACCGTTTCCGTTAGACATGTGCCACTTAATCAAAATTTAACCACGAATATCACGTCAAAAAATGAAGACAACCGAGAAAAGGTATTTTTTTTAAATGGCAACCAATGTGCTAGCCGATTTGTTAATGATTTGAGAGACGATTTTAATCGAGTCATCGAACGATTGAGGTGAGTGAGTGTTGTATGTGCACAATGATTTCATCATATTAAAATAGTTGACAATTGTAATCGAGCTATGAATCATCCATGGAAGCATTTTGAGTCCAATAAATATATCTTCTCCACTAATCATACACCACCATGTACCAATTCGATAAAAGAAAGTATACATAGGTTTTTTTCTATCTATGTATATCAACTACTACACATCATTTTATCTGATAACAATAGCGGAATTGTATTGTATTTGATGAATAAAACCTACAATGTACATATGTATATATAGTGGTGTTGCACCACTAGGGTTTCCTAAACATGATGTTAACCAACGAGCCACATGGGTTGGGCCTATACAACATATTCTAACACCCCCCCCCCCCCCTCAAACTCAAGATGGTGGTAATGAACCCAAGTTGAGTTTGTCAACTAAAGATTTGAACTCACCTGGGATCAAAGCCTTGGTGAAGATATCTGCAATCTGATCGCTAGAGGAGACAGATCGGAGAGCGAGGGTGCCCTGATTGAGATGTTGTCTGAAAAAATGACAATCGATCTCAATATGCTTGGTGCGTTCATGGAAGACATTATTATGAGCAATCTGAATAGCACTCTAACTGTCACAATGAATGGTAGTGGCTGACTTGTGAACAACACCCATGTCATGTAGTAACCAACGAAGCCATATGAGTTCGGAAGTAGTATCAACAAGGGCTCGATACTCAGCTTCCGTGCTGGAGTGGGCAATGGTTGTTTGTTTCTTACTTCTCCAGGAAATAAGAGAGTTACCAAGAAAGAAACAGTAACATGTGGTAGATCGTCGGTCTGTGGGATCGCCTGCCCAATCTGCATCTGAATAGGCCTGTAGGACTAAAGGTGAGCCATAAGGAAAATGTAGTCCTTGTGTTAAGGTGCCTCGAACATAGCGCAAGATCCGAAGAACGACATCATAGTGAGTAGTGCGAGGTGTTGGGTCTCGAGGTAGGGTTGGAGATGAACCAACTCGCAGCGGAAAATCAATGAAAACCAAGAGACGATTAAAACCATGAAACAACTAACAAAGAATGGATTCACAAGAGAAAAATTCAGCACTATCTCTTACCAAAACAAGAACACCGGGTAACGAATGATTGGATTGAGTCTCCAAGACGCCTACGTATCCACATGGGAATCAAAGCCACATAGTTCTTCTCTTTGAGGACTCAAGCACACAAAAATGGAGGTGGAAACTTGCCAAACCCGAAATGGCCATGGAAGAGGGAGAGAAAATGTGTTTCCTATTCTTGTCTTGTGTTTGTTATGTTGAAAAAAGATGACTTAAACATAAAAAAACCCATACTTGTCCAACTAAAGGCATGGGACACGTATGGTGTCAAGTAAGGTGTAAATAGGACAAAGTATGGCAAGACAAGATTGAATTAGGTGGTGAATCACCAACACCTTAATCCTTGTCTTTCTTACTTAGTACTAATTAATCAAGACTTGATTAATTAGTTCCATGGGCCTTGGTTGCATGGGCCTTTCATGGGCCTCTTGGAACATGGCCCGTGGCCATTTCCAACGAGGTCCCGTGATTCGCTCATCGCCTCCAAGCCTTCCATACCAGAAATGTCCAACATTATCCGACGCGATCAATCCCAAGACTCCAAGCCTTGTCTCGATCCTTAAAGTCCTATTCACTTACGGGCACATGACCCAAAACCCAATTTTGGTCATGTCCCGAGACAACTCCATTTTGGTCATTCTCCATAAATGTGTCAATGAGTTTCATCCTCCGGTGTGACCCTTAGGTTTATGCATGTCAATAGATCAACGTAAAATCCCATTTTACTTGATCCTATTTAAGTGGCAACTAACGAGACTTTAGTATTGCCTGACACTGCATAGCGAATCGACCTTGTCGATTCTAACCTTTCCGTCGTCCCTGCCATTATCCTTTTATCTCCGATATCCTGATTGAGATAAGGCATAGAGCCGTCATCCTTATTATTCGCAATCACCGTTCCTTGATATGTGAGATGACTGAAGATATGATACCCAGTATCATGTGCATGGCCATGCTATTCTTCCAGTCACTCTCGATCAAGCGGCCGAGAACCGATATCTTTCCCATACCTTAGTATGAGGGATAAATCCCTTAGCCGTCTTTCGTGTCACTCATGTAGCCCGTCCCCAAGCCAATCATGGCCGTTATGGAAGCCCTGTTACAGACAACGTTAGGCTCAGGTCAAACTCAGTTGTTGACTACATAGCGATCACAAAGACTCCTTGGTCTAAGGATACATGACAAGCTACAACACTGAATATGTTCATGACTTAATCTATGTCACATATTCAGGGCGGGTCGTCCAATATCATGTCCCACATGATATCTATGATCAGACTCCGGAATCCCATTCCAATGACTAACAGAACGTAAGCCATAAAGAGCCATCTTTCATACTAGTCGCTTCTAGTGAAGCTTTGTTGACTAGGGACCCATCGAGTGTGATCTATCTCGATCTATGGTTCTATTCGCATGGTGGGCATAGATCAGAGCACACGTCGATATATTACTCCAACACATAAGTAATATATAGTCGCTTTAATTTTATTGCTAACGATGATATGTACATTTGGACATTTAGGATTGAGCTACGGGCACTAAGACTAACACGAGGTGCGCGCATGAACTGACTGACGATGTGGACAACATATGCAATGTCAGGCCTAGTAACAGTGAGGTATACCAACCCTCCAACTAATCGGCGATATAAAGTGGGATTCTCGAGAGCTTTACCATCTGATGGAAGATACTTGACATTCGCTTCAATGGGATTGGAAGCGATCTTGCTATCGGTTAGTCCCCCCTTGGAGATGAGCTCGGCTGCATACTTGGCTTGGGACAAATGATAACCAGAGGACATAGAGGAAATCTCCAAACCAAGAAAGTAAGAGAGATGACCCAAATCCTTCATCTCGAACTGTTCGCTCAGATGACGCTTAAGATCCACAATGTCGATAGCATCATCACCAGTAATGATCATATCATCCACATACAGAAGTAAGAGAGTATGGCCCCGAGAGGTCTGACGAACAAACAGGGAGCTGTCGTGCGGACTAGAGACGAAACCAAAAACTGCCATTGCACTACTGAACTTGGAGTACCATGCCCGCGGAGCTTGCTTGAGTCCATAAATGGATTTGCACAAACGGAAAACCATGTGTGGGGGATGATCATAACCGGGCGGGGGATTCATATAAACCTCCTCTGCAAGATCCCCATTGAGAAAAGCATTCTTCACGTCCATTTGAAAAACGTCCCACTATCGACCAGCAGCAACAGCAGGAATGGTGCGAACAGAAGTGAGTCTCGCAACAGGAGCAAATGTCTCCTCATAATCAACCCCATGTTCCTGGGTAAATCCACGAGCCACAATACGTGCCTTGTAGTGCTCGATAGAACCATCTGCCTTGGTCTTCACCTTGTATACCCATCTAGAACCGACCACATGTTTGTCCCGAGGTAAAGGTACCAGATCCCATGTATGAGTCTTCACCATGGCATGTAGTTCCTCAGTCATTGCTTGCTGCCACATGGGGTTAGTGCAAGCCTCCCGATAGGTGTCAGGCTCATATACAGAGGACACTATGGAAGCGACACGAGATGCAAGGGTTACCTCAAAGTCTTGGAGGTGAGATGGGAGTTGACGATGACACTATGGTCGACTCGGTAGCACAAGATCCTCTAGCACGGGATCCTCTGGCGGGACATGGTCCATGGTAGGAGGCAGAGATGTCGGAGCACCTGCAGGAGTCAGCTCAATCGGAGAACCCTCATCATCATCAGAAAACAGATCCATATCAGGATTAGAAAAGAAAGGAGTAGGCTCGGGAATGTGAAAAGAAGACATGGAAGAAAACATCTTATGTTCCCAGAATGTGACATGGCGAGATATGCGGAGACGTTTGGAAATAGGGTCCCAACATCTGTACCCTTTTTGTTCGATCCCATACCCAATAAAGCAACAAA
Source organism: Erodium maritimum (assembly GCA_963921825.1). Classification (NCBI taxonomy): domain Eukaryota; kingdom Viridiplantae; phylum Streptophyta; class Magnoliopsida; order Geraniales; family Geraniaceae; genus Erodium; species Erodium maritimum. The sequence goes on along the minus strand of OY997590.1, from coordinate 57,152,841 downwards.
GACGAGAATGAGGTTCAAGTTTAGTACGTTCATGAGGTTGTAGATGAACAAAACAGACACACCCAAAGACACGAAGAAGATCATAAACTGGAGGACGACCATACAAACACTCGTAAGGAGTTTTGTTACCTATGACTGGGGATGGAACCCTGTTGATGGTGTAAACGGTTGTGAGGGCAGCCTCCCCCCAAAAACGTTCAGGACAGGCAGCTGTAATGGTGAGAGCACGGACCGTATTAAGAATATGGCGATGTTTACGTTCTGCTCGACCATTTTGTTGCGATGTACCAGGACTGGAGCGCTGAACGATAGTACCGGTGGAAGCAAGTTGTGCACGGAAGGAGGACTCTTTAAGTTTCATGCCGTTATCCATACGCAGTGTTTTGATAACTTTAGAGAATTGTGTGCGAACCATGGCAGAAAACTCAGAATAAATTTTGTTGAAGTCAGATTTATTATGCATGAGATAAATCCAAGTAAAACGAGTATGATCATCAACAAATATAACAAACCACCGAGACCCCCCCATGGTCGGAACATGTGTTGCTCCCACCAAGTCATAATGAACAAGATCAAAAGGTGCAGAGGAAATAATATTATTAAGGGAAAACGACAGTTTATGATGTTTAGCAGGATGACAAGACACACAATCACCAAAGTTATGCGAAACTGACCCCAACAAACCACTAGAAATAAGACTACGCAAACGAGAGGAAGAAGGATGACCTAGGCGAGAGTGCCATAGATCGGCAGAGACGACAGCGCCACAAGTAGACGAGGATGATGATGATGGTGAGGGAACCACTAGTGAGGTAAGTTCGAACAGGCGACCAACTTTACATCCTGTCCCATGGATTTGTCCCGTCAGTGGAACAGAAGAAGTACGACCAGAAAAGTTAACGTCAAAACCCAAATCACACAATTGACCAACTGATACAAGGTTCAGTGACAAATTTGGGACAAGCAAGGTGTTCGGTAGTGATAGCTGGTCTGTGGTTGTGGTACCACAATGTGTGGCAAGTAAAGTGGAATTATCAGCAGTACGAATAGACGGAGACTTGGTGACCAGAGTTACACATGTGAGCAAATCTGACTGCGGGCTCATATGATTGAAACAAGCAGAATCAAGATACCACGTGGATGTGCTACCTGGCGTAGTAGTGGATGGGCTACCTGATGAGGCAGTGTGAGCTGATAGGAACACTCGTATGTCACCCAAGAGAGCAGTCATGTCAGGAGATTTGGCAGACACACCAGTTGGAGCAGCAACAGTGCCATTGGGCCTGTTGGAAGGCCGATGATCCCCACGGGAGCCACACCCCCCTAAAGTTTTGAGAGGGTCTGGAGTGACCCCATCGAGGGGTTTCTGAGGCAAGGAGGTGACGAGCATGAGTTCTGCATTCGGTTAAGACATGTCCAGATCTGTTGCAGAACGTACAGTGGGGCTTGGCAAGAGATCCACCAGTAGCGATACAAAATTTCTCCATTAGGAATGCCTGAAAAGAAAACACTGAAATAAAATGATTAGTTTTTTTTTTGAATGTAGGTCAAAGGCGCGTGTGAGTCACGCGGTCATCAGCGGAGGCGCGTGGGCGCGTGACGATCCGGAGGGACGGGCGCGTGCCGTGCACGCGTCTTCTTTGACGTGAATTTTGCAGGCGCGCACGATTCCGGCTTCTTCGCCGGCGTGGCTTCGTCTACGTGGGTCGGCGTGGGAGCAGCAGCAGCGTGGAAGCAGGTCCGGACGTGCTGGTTCGGACGGAGGCGAGGTCTCGACGGAGTTGACGGAGGCGAGATCTCGACGACGGCGTGCGATGCCGGTGGCGTGTGTGCTGCGTATGTGTTGTTTCGTAGGCGTGGCTCACGACACAGGGAGCAGCAGAACGGACGGCCGGACGGCAAAGAGCTCGGGCTGGAACCGGCAGAGTAACGTTCAACGAAGGTGAACGACGACGGCGACGATGGCAGCGGCGGCTGAAACGGAAGCGAGAGTTAGAGCGATAGAGGCTCTGATACCATGATAACAATAGCGGAATTGTATTGTATTTGATGAATAAAACCTACAATATACATGTGTATATATAGTGGTGTTGCACCGCTAGGGTTTCCTAAACTTGATGTTAACCCTAATGAGTCACATGAGCTGGGCCTATACAACATATTCTAACCTTATCATCTACGCAAAGAAATGCACAACAAGGTGAAAACAATGAATTGTAATTTTGATACCTAGTATGGTGTAATTTTAAAATGTTCACTGTTATTTTTTATTGAATTGTTTATTAACGATTCGAAATCTGAAATAGTTGAGCAATGTATTGTTGACCCACGATTTGCATGAAACTATGAATATCCGTTTGAATATTAATTTGAAACCGCATACACAAATAAAATTAATTCGATGAGCGGACTTGGTGGAGGGGAGGTAGCACATAGGGGGGGAAGTTTATGGTATGATTAAAGGCATGACATTCACTATTCACTAGTCACATGTGGGTCTAATGTCCCATAATGAGAGTCACCTACCCCAACTCTTCTCTTTTATGTATTTCCCATCGACTCTGTGACCTTTGCACCTCCACCTCCACCTCCACTCTTTAATGCCCTATGGTCCCATAACAATGCCCCGTACATCCAATTACGTAAAAATTGAATAAATCAAATCCTTGGGTGATTAGATTTTTAAATCAATCTAATTAATAGTGGAATCAGGATTGGGCCATTGTTGGTCCCTTGGGTGATTTATCAGATGAATCAAATCCTTCACTTGGTCTGGGCCTAAATCTCTCAGCGGATAGCGGGCCCTAATGTTGTTGACGGAAGACGTGATCTGTGGTGATTTGTTCGATTCTACATATTGGGCTAGCACACCCAGATGTCTAGGCCTGTTGATTCAAACCATGTGATTGGATCTCATCTTATCTGCATCGCAATTAATTACTAAGTGCAATAAAGATCATTAAAGGAGTATAAGAGACTAAAATGCAAAAACCTACTTTTTCTCTCTCAGCCCCCATTTCTAACATTTCCCTCTCGTCTCTCTCTTTTTCATCTCCTCTCTCACAACAACTGCAGTCACCATGTCTCGTTCGGCCCGATCTTCTTCACAGAAAGAACCACTCTCACGGATCCCAAATCCCCTCTCTGAGATCGATATTAATCTCCCTCCGCCGAACCCTAGCCCTCTGGCGGCGGTATTGCCCGACCCCCAAAACCAACCAGCAAGAGCGGAGGCGATAGTGGCCCTAGCCGCTCACTCCCCAGCCCTCGCACCGGCCTGGCCGGCGTAGCGCCTCCCACATGCAGAGTCGGTCGATGACCTCCTTACATCCCTATACTTGGATCCCATTCGGGACTTTGTGGGAGGACGGGGCTTGGGACCATCTCGGGCACCTAACTAACTATCCACCCCCGGGGTTTTCAAATTTGGAAGGTAAGAGTGGGAATGAAACGAACTCCGGTATTTTGGCTAAGGTGACCCTAGATGGGGCACCAATGATGAGGCAAGAGGATCCACCAGCAACGTTAGTTGGAATACCGGGAATTACAAACCCCGATATTTTGGCTAACGTCTCCCAAGTTGGGAATCCTGTGTTGTCTGACTTCTCCACAGGTGGAGCTCCGACCAGGCTGAGGAAGCAGAAGGAACCTCAGGTCTGAGCGGGGGGAGTGGGACCGATCAGGGCAAAGACCCTGAAGCAGAAGGGGAAGGTCAAGACAGGGAACTACTACACCCGGACTGCAAAGATGAAAAAGGCCCTGGAGATGTCATGGGTTCTCTCCTCAAAAGGTCTGCTGGTGGACGAAGAGGACAGTGATCAGGACACCAATCTAATGGCTAAGGCTCCTCAACAACCTAGCCACGAGGAAAGAGTGACCTAAAGGAGGGGGAAAGGTCCGGGACCCTCCCCCAGAAGACCCGAGGTGGCCGGTGCTGGGTGATCTCGGGAGGACTCTACAGGCAGCACAAATCTTTATCGTTTTCCAGTATTATCTTCAGTATCTTGTTTTTTGGATTTATTTTTGTTCGGCTGGTTGGGACTTTTTAGATTTACTTTTACATTACTTGAAATTGTGGGTACGAGGGTTTCCTCTGTTTTGTCTACGAAGCAAAGTAGGCTAGTTATATGGGGCCATGGCAGCCGGGTTCATCGAGATGGACTCGGACAATATCCTGGTGCTCGGGGTAATCCCCCAATTGTAATCTTAGATAGCAATTAATGCGACACCTCTATTACCCGTTTTAAAAAAACTCCAATGACTGCAAGACCCACTTCAGCAATGAACTTCACAAGCATGAGACTTTAATGCTTTGCCATTTAATTATTTGCCTCAAATTCTGCCCTAGCTCCCCTCCTCCTCCTTAGTTGGTTCGACTGTTCAAACAGACACGATCACGATCTATGAAACTTAGTGTTAGAATATATGAAGCTGTCATTTTTGACTTTGTACTGTAACTCTCCGACTTGCTTGACTTTGCTCACCTTAGCTAACCACAAGACCACCAGTCCTTAGAGTAGCTCACAACAACCATAACCCACAAACCTTTCCTTCTTCCTTGTCATTGTAGTCACCTCTTAATGTATAAATACTCATGTATTGTAAGCTAATATATCAAACACTACAACAACGGTCAATACAAGATCATTTCTAGTTTCCACCCCACAAATTAACACTTAGAAATGGATAGCTATTAGGTGTATTAAAAAAACTAAATAGTATCCAATTATAAAATGCTTTAGGAGAACCTTCAGGGTTACAAACGAACACTTAAGGTTGCACTCTTCATTTCCCAGCCGCCCCACCATCTCCGATCCACCATTTCCATGGCGTTCGAGCACCAGCTTCCTCCCCAGCCATTCTAGGAGACTCAGCCGCCTCGGGCTTCCTCCATGACGTCTCGTTCTCAGTTGTGGGACGTATCACTGATGATTCTCGTTCCACTTTAAGTTCTCTCGAGGATGTTAAACTCGAGTATGTATCTAAATCAACGAATCGTGCAACCCACTGGTTAGTCAGGAAGACTCGTTCCGTGTCTATTCTACTATGGTCTGAATTCACTATACCGGGTACACTTATGTATATCACGTTTTAAAAAAAAAATTACTTTTAAAAATATGATTATTATCTTAATGTTTATGGGAAGAATAATTAAACATTTAAAAATATAAAAGAGAATAAACTAAGTTAGAATTATCAGTTGATTTAATAAGAACTTGTTAGGAACTAAGGAAAGATGTACCTAAAATTTGGTTTACCAGATATTATTCTCTTTAGTATTAGTTCTTAATTGGCTTTGGTGAGCTAAGATGGAGACACGATCAATGAGCTGAATAGGTGCCCTTTACGGCTCCAACTACTCAACTATTCTTATAAAATTCCACCAGAAACTAACTAGTGATATAATAAAAATGCTGGTAAAGGCTTAAGCACTCCTTTTGATTAGATCATGCTTAATTAATTGATATTGTGTCAAATTAGTTGGGTAATGGGTTGCATCTGGCTCCAACGACCCTACTTTTGACACTGAAATATAGGCATTGATTTTAAATATTAATATTAATAAAACAAATGTTAATAGGTATTTATGAAAGTGAATCAATATACTATTCATTTTTGTTGGATCTTTTATACGGGTGTCTCATCTGTTTGATCCGTTATTCATTCATATATAAGTAGATGAATAGTGAATAGTGAATCAAATTTTACTTTTCCGTAATGATATAGGCGAATTGCGGATTAAAGAAGATAGATCTGTGGATGCTCCATTCACCCGTAGTGGGTAGTAAGCCCAATTTAATACATATAGTTTAATCAACCATACTATAAAAATCATCACCACTCGAGCCGATTACATGAGTGAAATCAATATTTTTGTAATAAATCATGTGTAGTATTTTTTTGGATGAGACTATGCGTCGGAAAATTACTTGAATAAAAAAATGACATTATTTTTTTTCTGAAAATAATTTTTATCTTAGATTTTGATTATAGTTTGCAGATCATGCGGATTGTATCCGATCCACCTACATATTTTGCGGATGAAATCCGTCAAATGTTCATTTGTCGTGAGCAGTCGTAGATTACAAAAATCAAAATCTGTATCCGCACGGACGGATGGAAATTCCTTCCCACAAACGGATATCCACCCATATACACACACCTCCTCCTATCATTACTGAATCAAAATTATGAAAATACAATCGAACCTTTTTTAAAACGAAAATAAAATCGTACTTCAATCTAACGATAAAGCTCTCATGTTTGTGTAATTCTTTTCGATTATGTTTTAAACTATTATTAACTTAAGGTTATTAGATGAACACGACTTTCATTTTACTACCATGTATATTAAAGTATATTAATATGTTATCTTATGCTTTGAATCGAGTTAACTCATCCTAATTAGCGTTGATTTTGTTTAATGTGAAAATTGAGTTTAGCATAACAAAAAGCTCTCTAAACAGCAAAGGAAAAAAGCCAAAACCTTAACTGCCGCCGTCGTCGGCAACAACTCTCTCCTATTTGTTTTCTCTTGTTTCGTATTTACTTTTTATATTTCCTTTCTCCTATGCAGTTGTCTCGCTCGATAGCCCTATTTAGGGTTGGCATATTCGAATGTCAGCATTGGATGAAGTCGATTTATGGGCTGCCCGATTGGGTGAAGTCATGTTATGAGTTGAAATTTCGAGGGAGGCTATCGATGTTCGCGCTGACGCATGATCCATTTTGTCACGCCCCAAATCCGGTATTGACCGGACTCGAGACGTGAACTAGGCTAATAAATAGGTAACGCGATTTAATAGCAATAAACTCTGATATAATAATCCGAAAATAATAAAACTGATACAATGAGTCGACAACTCATAAAAACCAACAATAAGCGTTCAGTTCAAGAAGAGAGTACGTCTCTAGACAAGTCTAGCCTAAGATCCTCACTAGCTCCCTAGCTTCGAGAATCCCGCTAAACCACAACCCGCTCAACCTGTAAAACAATAGAGTAAGGGGGTGAGCTTGACGCTCAGTATGGAAAACCCCGAAAACCTCCTCAACAGATTTACCAGAAAGTCTTTTTCACAATTTTAAGTTACATCCAAAAAGGTTAAAACAACGATACGACACTTAAGCCAAATAAAAGACAAAACCCCCCTTTTAACCTAATTTTTACCAGTCCAACCACACTAACCTCAGCTCAACAACATCCAATCGACTAAAGCACACGACCATAAGGTTAAAACCAGTAAGACACCAAATTACGTTTCTGAACTAACTTGTTAACAATTAAAAGGAGAAGACGACAACAAGGACAAATAATCCAACTAAAACAAACTTCACTTTACCCGACCACAAACTGTCCCGAGATTCCACATCCAAAGCCCCTTCACAACCGACTTACGGACAACCACAAATACGACACTTTAACTTACACGGGAGCTACACACAATCAAATAATGCTTAAGGTCAACAATGTGATGATCATGATGATGAAAAGGGGACTTCGTTATGGCTAAAAAACAAATCATCGGAATAAGTGTGCAAGTATGATATTCTATGGTTCGTGTCAAACCAATCCTCGATCTCTCATAGATCTATCTAGCATGCCCGTAGATTTCTTCTCGCCATGGTTACATATCCTATCGATAAATATAATCCAAGAAAGTCAACCTACATTGGATAAGCGGGTGATTTACCTATTAATACACAATGCTAAAATAGATAAGCACAACTAAAAAATGTGTCTAGCTACCAACAACTAAGAAGATACCAATGATCAAGTTGAACTAAATAGAACCTCGTTCTAGTACTACTCAAGCGTAGAATACAATCTCTAGGAAATATGAATTATCTAGCTACACCTAGATCAACTTCTCTAACCCAACCATTCCAAATTTAACGTGAGCGTCTGGGTTAGAGTATGATCTGCATAAGTCCCCTAATAAGGGGCTTGGTATCACTTAAACTAGATAACTCATCAAGAAAAGAAATGATGCAATTTAATGTCTCAAGTAGTCTCAAAGTGCACAATAAATCATACACTGATCCTAGATAGCTACAACTAACAATTCACGAGGCAATCCACACCCAAAGGAATAAATCTCTCAATGGAAATACATGCTCATAATCATCAATTTAGCTTAAAACACACATGACATAAATAGCAATAATTGGAGAATAACTGATCACACATAGAATGCAACGATCAAATCAATCATCAAAAATAAGCACTAACTTATTAGGTGACGAATGCTATGAATAATATAAATCTAGCACTTGCTATTCGTTCAAGAGATCGAAAATATTCATAATTAAGTTTGTACCCAAACTCTTAATTTTAGCATGCAAATAATATTACAAACCATTTCCCTTGATTTAATTAACCTAGGAAACAATTTACTCACATAAATCAACCAAAATCAATTAAATCGGATAATAAACACAAATGGGTATAGACCTCAATCTCGCAAAATCATCACAAATGAATAACCTCATGCATGAGTTAAACTAAAATGTATTCACAGTGACATCTATGGCTAGAAGTGACAACTCACTAGTCATGGAGCTAAAAACGATGAAATCAGTGTTGGAAATCGACATTTAGCTAATAAAAATGATGGTACAAGGTAAACCCATGCTAGAAATATCGATTACTAGCTTAAATCCTTAAAAATCAACTCAAACTCGATCCAAAATCTCCAAAATAGCTTGAACCTGAGTTTGGTAATTAGTCCTTTTTGGAGATCGATATCGCGTCTTTAGATACCTCAAAACCAGATAAAAATGAAGGAAATGGAATGATGGGAGTTTGAGCTTCACTCTGGTAGCTGAACGCGGAGTCGAGAGAAAAGTCTTGCCAAAGTCACAGCCTGACACTCCGAGAATTAACTCTCAGAATGGCACGGCAAGCGTATCGGTCGTCAAGTAGTATTCGGGGTTTAGTCCGAGATATCGTACCCAAGGGAACAATTAGACAAGCACTTTAGTTAATTAATTCGTTGGTCAAGCTATTCCTATTCCGATGTTTGGTTTGTTTTAGAAAATAATAAATTCATACAAATAAGAAACAATGTAAATGATCCGAGAATGTGAGAACACAATATCAAAAGTGATTTTTGAAATCATAGATTTAAGACGATCTAGGACATTAGCGGAGTTCAAATATAATGAACAACTTATCGGGCTTCGTTTACATTTGCAACTAATACTACTCTAAAGGCAACAAGAATTCTCTATCATTAGTCCTAACCATCTCTCGATCGCATTAGGACCCTATCGTACTCTGACCACCAAATTATCTCTAATCTAGGTGTAGAAATGTAACAAGCATTAAGGTTTACGAATTCCTCTAACTTTTGGGGTTTACTCTTATAGTTATTGCACTCATGTCAGTCTAACCATATTCTAGTCTAGATTGAAACTCGAGCTATTTAATTCTTATTTCCTCTTCTTAAACTCATTTCTCAATCGTTGGTTAACAAGATTAAATCATACATCACGTGATCAAGGCGATTAAGCGTTACGAGCAGAATTAAATAAACAATATCATAGATACTAGTTTGACAAATGCACAACCGAAACACGTTAATTTAGTTCATCATAAAGTTCCCCTAGTCCTAGATCAATGGAGATTTTAGTTCATAACGATAAAGTAAGAACACAAAGCATGTATTAAATCAACGATTATGATGAAAACGATGAAGAAATCGAATGTTTAACTCTTGATTCTTCTCTCCAATCTCTAAAATCTCCTTCCTAGCTCTCAACAAGTGTGTTTCTCTCTCAATTTCGTGATCCCCCTTCTAACCTAACTTTTGACTTATAAAGGGTAAAACAACGAGTCTTGTGGAAAAAGGCCCAGTCGCGCGGCGTGGACTGGGCCGCAGTCTGCGGGCTAGGCTTTAACAGAACATCGATACAGGAGGGCCTGACTCGCGGTCTGTGGGTGAGTCCACCGCGGACTGGGCCGCCGTCTGCTGGTGAGGCTTTAGCAGAACAACGACATAGGAGGGCCTGGCTCGCGGTCTATTGGCGAGTCCACCGCGGACTGGGCTGCGGTCTGGGCTTGAGTCCTCGGCGGACTGGGTTGTGGTCCAGTCTTGCGTCCTTGCTACGGGCGGCTTAACGGGCCTGGACAGAGATGATCCTTTCAAAAAAGTTGTAGATCTATGAATTTCCTTCGATTTGACATGTAACGGGAAAAAATCAGAGTTCAGATGCTAAAGTTATGCCCTTCACAAGATCATCTAGACTTCAAAACTTCTTAAACCGTTTTTTTGCTCCATTTCACCCTTTTTTTCGCTCCAAATTCCTTAATACTCATTAAGAGAGAGCACTAGCACAAATAGAGAGAAACACATATTAAATGCATAATCTCGAGACTGGAAAGCGCAAGAATGTGGGCTAAAAACATCTAGAATAGATGCATTTTACGTTCACACCTCCGCCCACAGAACTCTCCTTTTGAATTTCTATTCTGGGTAAGATTAAGAGTCCCTTTTCGAAACCGTGTGACTCTGCCCGAGGCAGACGCAGTTGGAGATTATAATTTAGTGCAGGCGTGTGCACAGGGGAAGCGATGCAACCTATTGATCCAACGATAGAAGAGAAGTCAATGCATCTGGTCAACTGATGAACGAATGTTGGCGCCTGGGTCCATGGCAGACGCTGCTCCGTAGCTGCACCGGATCGGCTGGTCAACCTCCTGATCAGCATCACGTGTCACAAGCTTGTTGGGCTTCTCCATTATGTTCTTTTTCACTATTTTACCCATTCTTGCTCCGTCATACCTCCTATTGAGTTCGTTCTTTCGTCAATATTTTTCTTTTTCAAAGGCTACAAAATGAGATCAATATTTGATATATTATGAAATACATAAAAATATTGACGAATAAGAGGCTTAAGAGCAATTATTTATAAACGCTAAAACAACTAAACAAAGATTTAATAAGGTAAAAATATGGAGAAAAATGTTCAAATTAATTAGGAAAAATTTATGGTCATCTCATTCCCTAACACTAAGACTTTGCTCGCCCTCGAGCAAAGTAAAACAAAGGGTTAAATACTCTTTGGTACCCTTATGTTCGGTTCGTAAACAATGTGGTACCCTTATGTTTTAAATGACCAATTTGGTACCCTTATGTTCGATCCACGGACGGAAGTGACATTTTCATGTTAGAAATTTAACGGAATATTCCTCCAAATTAGTTATGTGACACCATGTGCAGTTACGTGGAGTGTGAAAGTAACATTTTTCCCTTCCTTATTATAGCCCTGTAATTTTTATTGATGTAAATACCATTTTACCCTTGTTTAATAATAATAATATATTAGATTAGATTAACAAATAATAAATAAATAATACTAAATAAATATATTATTAATTAATTAAAATAAAAAACAGAGTATTAATTAATTTCAGAAAATAAAATAAAAAACTAATCTACATTTGTCTCTCGGCTTTATCATTTACACATGCTCGATTTGAGTTCATCTCTCACTTTCGTTCTACTCAGGCGAGCAGCGTCGGCGACGTGAATCGTGGCACGGGCAGCGGAGACGACGTGAATCTTGTCCACAGGTTCTTCTTATCCAGAGCTATAGAGGTACATACCTCGATTTGTAGCTCCGGAGGTCCCAGACGACACACCTCCTCCTCGTTGGTTCTCGATTTGACCTTCTGGTCTCGATTTGAGCTCTACAACCTCCGTCTACCTCGCCGCTACTCTCGAATAACTCGATGCCGAGGTACCATCTACGATCTCAACCCTCATCTCTTGTTTCAAACGTTTTGGTATTTATTGTTTTTATTGGTCCGAGTTTGCGTATTTGGAAATTGTAGATTTTGATTGGAGGTTTTGGGTTGTTTCAGTTGATTGAGTTGGTCGAAGAAGACAACGAGGCCGAGCGATGAGAACGGCGAGAGGACGACAAACGGGTTATGCTTCTCTGGTCGAGCAGGTTCATACCACCACCAGATCTCAACTCCCACCTCCGGCCTTGCTCATGCGCATGCTTCGATTTGGGCTGTAAACGGGCGATGGGGATGTGGGCAATTTCTTCGTCTTCTAAATCCGCACCATCAAAACTCTGACCAACCCAAGCTGGGTTGAGCTCGTTGCCGTCGCCGGCCACCAGAATGTTCTAGATGTTGTTTTTGACATTTGTTCTAAGAATTAATTAACTAGAGTTGATTAGATAAAAATTAATTGAAATAAAAAGTTGATAAAAATTAAAAAGAGAAATGAACAAGTTGAGAAAAAAAGAATAAAAAAGATATAAATAGATTTTTTTTAATTTCTAAAATAAAAAGTAATTAACAAAAATGAAAGAAATAAAAAAATAAAGAAAAAGAAAATATATAAATTTATAAATATAAATAAAAATTAGAAAATATATACAAATTTTGCAAAATTAATTTTCAGAAAATAAATATAGTTTTTTTAAAATATGAATTAGTTATTAATATTTTAAGAAATAAAGAAATGAATTATTTTAAATATTTTAAGAAATTAATGATCAAAAGGGTAAAATAGTCGTTTAACTCATAAGACACCTTAATTTGAAATGCCAAAGGGTAAAAAAATCATTTCACATAATTCTGTTAGTTTTTTAACCCCACTAGCTCAAAACGTCTATGGATCGAACATAAAGGTACCAAATTGGAATATAAAATCATAAGGATACCAAAACGTTCGTGGACCGAACATAAGGGTACTTAAAAGTATTTAACCCTAAAATAAAGCTATGGTAAACGCAACGATATAATATTTTTCCTAGGCGGATGTTGGCGGCTATGGATTATTGAAAGCAATAAAAGGTGCACATGCTGGCTCAATTAATTGGACTATAAAAGATCTTGTGCAAATGCACAAGGAAATAAAAGACCAAAAATCTACCACTAAAACAATGCGTGTGCTCACAACTTGGATTTTTCTAGCATTTTGGCCTAGAGCTCGCTCGTGAAGTGAAATTCCTCATCATTCATTCTACCTTACGCCAACCATTATCCACGTTCTATAAGTTAATAGTGTATATGTGGTGGTCTGAAAAATGAAACGAAATGATTAGAAAGATTTCAAGACTCCTTATCATTATTGTCACGCCCCAAATCCGATTTTGACAGGACTCGAGACGTGACCAGAATTAAAAGTAGAAAAGCAATAAATACATAAACTTTTAAAATAACAAGATAACTTTCTCAAATCAACCTCAGTAAAAGTTCAAAATCTCCAATGAGTCACAGCTCAACATAAAGAGTAAGATAAATGATGTTTAGTACACACGACCAACATAATTCTAAAATAAACCCCAAGACGTCCAAAAGCTCCCGAGCCTCGAACTCACTAGACATCAGGTACGCCTGTAAAACAGTAAGAAACCAAAGGGGGTGAGCTTACGCTCAGTAGGAAAAATCTTAACAACTCAACCCTTAGATCAATATTGTACTGCTTAAACAGATAACTCAAATAAAGATATAATACGATTAACAATGAAATATTAAATAAACAGGATAGAACAAGATAAGCACCGTACTCTTAAAGATAACAGTAACTTGAAAGGTTCCATAGAAATATTATAACGTAACATAACGATTAAAATGGGAGTAATTGATATCACGCCAACCACTTGCTTTCTCAAGCCTCCGATCCGTGGATAGATTCTGGGATCACCTCGGTTCCCATAATTCCGATCCACCAGAGTACCCATATCATATCAGATTTTCCCTTGGTCCAGAGGAGGCACATGCGTCGGGGCACCGGAAACAATCCCAAATGGGCGCTTATTATCGGAATTCTCGGAAATGCCTCCAAAGGACCATATATCATAAGGAACCAAGGTAATGCTCCCATAGGACGCATACACTTGGGTGAAACCACAGTAACCATCTCTCTCGAAGTAATCCATCCAACTGCTCTGCAGGGTCCAATAACCATTGCCCTCAGGCTCCAATAATCAATCCTCATAATATCCAGTAACCAATGCCCTCAGGCTCCAATAATCAATCCTCATAATATCCAGTAACCAATGCCCTCAGGCTCCAATACTCAACCAACATCTCGCAGTATCTGCCAACCATCACTGACCACAACACCACCGGATTACCCCCCCCCCCCCCCCCCGGTGTAGTACCGAACCGAACAACCAAACATTTCAAGAATAAGAATAAGGAAAATACACCATAATTCATCCATCAATAAACACTACTCAAATCACACTTTCATCACAGCAAAGACATCCAATAACACTCCACACTTACCGTATACTTACCTGTCACGAATCATCGGTACATCGATCACCTGATTGTACCCTTTGGCACAACCAGTCATACTCGATCATCCGTTCAATCAAACAAGTAATTCAACACGTAATCACTCAACCAAGCAAGTAAACATTTTACCAATCAAACATAATATTAAACTAGTTTCATTAGACTCTTGATTATTCTAATAACTAGCAACCAAGCATGTGAACCTAGCACAACAACAAATCCGAGGGCTCATCACGACCTCTCTACCAGTAAATAAATTCCCAAGTATTGAAAGCGAGTTACACTAGTTAGTCTCATCCTAAGCTTGCATTCTAGACACATCCATTTATTAATAATTGAAAGGCAATTATTCTAGTTATTCGCATCCTATAGGCAATTCTAGGACCTTTCCGATTTTATTCTCCTAACATGCATACTAAGCGTTAAATAAGAAGTTAAGACTTTCCCTACCTCTTGGTATTCCTCTAAAACTTTGTTGTCAAACTCGGTAGTCACAACTCCGTTCTTCACACAGGTTCCGGCTTGATCTTCGTTCTTCTAGCTCGGATCCAAGTTCTTCCTTCCTTCCTTGCTCGGTACCACGGTCTTAGACCACAACAAGACCAAAGTTAGTAACTCAACGATGCTCTTCTCCCCAAAAATACAGAACAATACTCAAGTAATGGAAATAAGGTTTGAAGAAATGATTTAGGAATCGAAATGGGCTAAAAGGAAGGGTTTTGGATCTGGAGGTCTGATCCGGAAGGTGGCCCTGACCGTAGCACAGGCCGTGCCGGAACCTGGCACGGACCGTATCACAGTCCGGCCCGGGAACCAGCACGGACCGGGCGGCGTACCGGCCCGGAGTTTGACACGGACCGTGCGAGGTTCCGTTCCGGACTCACGCCCGTTCCGCGCAGCATGTTGTGCCAGTGCCTGGCCCGTTCCGTGCGGCCTTCCGTGCCGGCACAGGGCCCGGTCCGGGTCACGCTCCGTAACGAACCAGTCCAGGTTCTTCCCCTTTCTTCCCCAGCTCGAGTTTCATGAAAATCAAATCAAAAACCACATTTCCAAGTCCTTTTAACTCCAAAATGTTCATCCAAAGTTACCCAACATAAACACCCTCAATGGGTTCATCAAAACTTCAACCAAAACAAAATCCAAACAACCTACTTCACTACTTCTCCAAGTAACAACCACCAAACTAGTTCTTCAACTTTAAGCCAAAAACCCACAAAACCTATAGATTGAAAGTGGATGGAATGAGAAGTTTAGAGCATCCATACCTTGAGGATGTGTAGGAAATGAAGCTAGCAAGCTTGAGAAGTAGAAATGGTGGAAAGATGAGCCAAAAATCTCCTCTTTTCTCTCTTTCTTCTTGCTCAAGCCAAGAGCTTCTCTCTTCTCTCCCTTTAGAATTTCTCTGCTGCAAAATGAAGGGAAAATGCTGAATTTGTGTCCAACAAATGCCTTAAATGACCTACAAGTTAAATGACCAAAAGTCCCTTGCTAGTTTTATCCTTTTAGAGCCTTTAGGGAGGGTCAAGATGTCATTTCAACTCCTTTTCTTCTCATCCAAGCCTCCAATGCCATGTGGCATTATGGGAGCCACTTTAAATTATTAGAATTCCAGGAGTCCAATTTTAATCGTTAAATTCGATATAAAGTCCCAGTTTGACCAGAAATTGACTGTTACAAAATTACATTCAAACTGAAGGAAATGACCCAACTAAGCTAACCGTGATGACGGCGAAGCTTTTTGGGCCCCGGAAATGCCCCGAATGATTTCCCGAGTCTTCGGTTGACTTTTCCGGCCAAAAGTCAAACTTGGTTAGAAATCGCCGGCTCTACCGGGATCGACCGGGGGCGGTTCTTACAATCATTCAGCCATTTGCTCTCTCGGCCCTAACATACTAGCGGTACTAATCAGGAGCATGCGCAGACTCATTCACAACTCACATGACCGGGTGTTGTCATGCACTTACATTGCCTTGAGACTATGCGAATGGTAAACCCATCTTGTTATTTTACGAATCAAATGTGAGATCAAAGTTTTTTTTTGTTTTTTTGATTATGTGTAGAAAACTTTGAATCACGAAGATAGGTTTGAGGGTTCACCTTTTATTAAGTTATGACTAACTCGGGACATGAGGGTCTCCATCTACAAAGAAATCCGCCACAGCCTCTCAAGCCTTTGCTAATACACATATTTTATTAGATCCCTTTTTCTTGGGACCTATACTCAATTTCCCTGTGCATAGTGTGCGAGGTTTTTGAAAAATTGCTACCCAAACTCACAATGGGACTAACCACTTGAATTCGACTAGATTTATAATTTACTAAAACACGCAGTTTGATCCCTTAACAATAAGCATGTGAACTCAACACTTTCTCAATGCTATAAGTGAAATAAGACTATTGTATCCTAGCTAGGTCTGCTATAAGCAAAAACCAAGATGTAATCAGGTTGGCAATGACTGCCTTTTCTTGGAACTCTAAGGCTTCTAGCATTGCACAATCATTTTGTTCCAGATAAGCAATAAATCTAACAACTCTAAGGCTTTTCATTCAAATCTAACAACACCAAAATTGGCGTGACTGCCTTTTCATGAAACTCTAAGGCTTCTATCATTGCACAATCATTTTGTTCTAGATAAGCAATAAATCGTATACACAATATACAACTCATTAACACTACCAAAAGTAAAACCTCCAATAACTCCACAAAAGTCCACAATGATGAAAAGAAATATACTTTCGGCTTACTCATATTGGCCAAATTTACTTATCCAAGGTTCACACACAAAACAAAGACTCAACCAAAACATGAATACAAATTATCTTAATTAAATGCAAGACTGAACATATAGTGATTTTCACCCATTCAAATAACATAATATGCATCTCACCCCCCCCCCCCCCCCCCCCCCCCCCCCACCCCCACACACACACACACTTACAGTTTGACAATATCTAGAGTATGCAATAATGTGATGTAAAATGTTCCACATGGCATACATATAAATTTTAATTTTCAGCACATCAGCGGACGCTCAGCGTCTCCAGCACACAACACAATATCAAGGAGCAAGTAAACATAAAAAATCCGAAAGGAACTCAAATACCGTCCCTGTATAGAAATAGCTCAAAGCTTAACTTATGATTGCGGGGAGATAATCAAAGCTTTACTGTTGGCTTGGTTGGTGGAAGAGGGTTGGACGAGCTCCAATAACTAGCATTGATCCATAATACATCTGGTACAAGTACACCAATCTCCACTCATGAATTATGAGCAACCAACATAAGACAAATGGTGGGTAAAATACTACAATGATTGAATAAAAATCTAAAATATCAAATAAATGGAAAAAAAGCTAAGAAAAATGATAGAATCATATGGGTTGCCTCCCAGGAAGTGTTAAGTTTAACGTCGCTACCTCGACAGGTGGCGGCACAAGGACCGTATCAACTCCTCAATCAACTCAATCCAACCGCCTCCTTGGAAGTGTGGCAATAGAAAGAGAAGACAACTGGGTAACACGCAGGTACAACATAATACCAACAAATAGTAGCTAAAATGGGCAACCAACACCGTCAAGTCTTCAACTTCTTTCCCTATTCCAATCTATGCATCACGAGACTCTTTTTCCTCTTCTTTTTGGTTTTGTTCTCAAATGATGCCGATGAAAACTCCTCAACCACAACAACTCTAGGAAGCACGGTCTCACAAATAGCGTCAAACACTACCTGTACAAAAAGGATATGCTCAACCAGGGCAACCTATTTGGATCTCTCCTGGAGAAGAACAAGCTGGTCCTCCCACTACTCATGGTGACTGCCCTTGCCTTCAAATCTATGCATGTGGAAGTTGTAGCCAAGAAAGGTCATCCCAAACTAGAGGTACATATGGGTTCTTAGGAAAATCCATAACAATAAAATCAGTAGGGAATATTAGACCTCCCACTCTAACCAGAATGTCCTCCACAATTCCATATGGCGTAGATATAGAATTGTCAGCCAATTGTAAAGTAACATTAGTGGGATTCAAAATACCAAGCCCCAAGCTCCTGAACAATGATAGTGGCATCAGACTGATGCCTGCTCCTAAATCACATAACGAGGCGACTACTGTTTCCTCTCCAAATAACAACAGGACAATAAATTGTCTTGGGTCTCATTCCTTAATAGGAATTATGCATGAAATAATGGAGCTAGTAACTTGACTCATACTATTGAGGTTACAATGAGCAGATGAGGTCTCCATCTCCTTCGTTATAAAATTATCTCTCAGAAGGCTAGCAAAAGATAGAGTTTGCTCAACTAGTCTTATCATAGGAGAGTTTGCCTCTATTTCCCATACTCCAGCCAAGAAAGCCAAAAACTCTCTTCTCCTACACTTGGGCTGCAATCCCCCGTCCTCATCTCTCACCTTGACCCGTGGACTATCACAACCACCTAAGATCCTCACGTCCATAAAAAACTTTCTCTTTCGGGAATCCACAATGATAGTGGACAAACCAACAACCGTACGTATGCTCACCTCATGATCCAAGGCCCTACTACTAACCATATCAGCTATTAGCTCTAAAGGTGCAACATGCGTGCCTGGTTTCTCGTCGGGCAAAAACATAAATGAATCATAGACATGATAAAGAGCATCAGACAATGAGTCCTTACTAGTATACAACTCAAGATCCAAAACAAGAAAATGCACGAAAAATTCATAGGTGGGGGCATACAAGAGCTCATCCTGAATGGCCACCTCTATGGCCTTCATCACCAACTGATTGTCCTCTAGCCCTTATAGTAGTGATAAATCT
Source organism: Erodium maritimum (assembly GCA_963921825.1). NCBI lineage: Eukaryota > Viridiplantae > Streptophyta > Magnoliopsida > Geraniales > Geraniaceae > Erodium > Erodium maritimum. The sequence goes on along the minus strand of OY997590.1, from coordinate 57,133,776 downwards.
GAGTGTATATCTAATAACTCTTCCTCATCAGAAAGACTCGACTCGGATATTGTGTAGTCTCCATAATGCTCATCGTCAGGCTTGGCACACTTATAGCACCCTCCAATCAAGTCTCCACAGAAAGTATACTCATACTCAACCGATGATAAATCTTCTGATCTATAATAATGACTAGGGTTCGGCATACACTCCGAGCACCTAATCTTCTTTCCCACGTCAAGACACTCAAAACACTGAATTTCTCTAGATCAATCAGAATAAGCATCCTCTAGTGTCAGCAACTGAACCGACTCAATGTTCTGAATTTGAGTAGGAGGAGGATCTGTTGCCTCCCCAGTCATGCTCGATAATGCTCCTTAAGGTTTGGATCTTAACGTCTTGGAGATCTGGCCAAATGTGTGTTGCTATATATTGTATTGACACCTTCTAACTCACCACCTCCTTTGTCAGATTCTTAATAGCACACGTATTCTCTTGAATCTGTGAATTGAAATACATATGAGTCTTTTGAGTCTCACTCATAAACTTGGACACCCTTTGCTCTAAATCTATAACCACTAGAGGTTTAAGAAATTGAGCTGGTTGAGCAAACCTATGTGGTTTGCTTCCATAATCTACTGCATGCCACTGCTCATACTTCTTTTGCTAATCTGATGGCCTCTGACCCTCATACGACCTATGTTGTTGAATCTGCTGTCGGAACCCTCTTTGTTGGTTCACATATGCTAAATTAGGACAATCCTCTACTTGCTTCTACTGAACACTAGGATGTTTCACTAGGGAGAGAATCTCACTGAACTGGGATGATAGGTTGGCAATAGCCGAGTTCTGCACATCTGAGACAAAAGCCACTTGCTTCCCTCACTCATCATTCCTTCTCCATTTGTTGGGTACTCGTCACATTATCAATCATGTTCCAAGCATTTGCAACTGGTAAATCCATAATAGAACCTCCACAAGGTGCATCTAAAAGGTTCTTGTACTCAACAAGCATACACTGATAATAATGTTGGGGTTGAGGGTAGAGTCTTTGAGTCGACCTCTATGTCTTGACACCCCTGTTACGGGAGAAGTAGTTCTGAGTACCGTATGTCGTGCATGTGAGATTTGAGTGGCTGATTTCCCTTTTTCTGGTGATTTGCTTGTGTTGGACATAACGAAATTTGACGTGATCTTGGGGATGGACTGGTTAGCGAGGTACCGGGCGTCGATAGACTGCTATCGACGGCAGGTGACGGCAGGTTGAGTTTAGGATTGACCTGATACTGGGTACGACATCGATATCCATGGCCCCGTACCGGTTTGCACCAACCGAGTTGGTCGAGCTGAAGCGACAACTCGAGGAGTTTCGAGAGAAAGGGTTTATCTGACCGAGTGCTTCACAGTAGGGAGCACCCGCCCTCTTCGTGAAGAAGAAGGGTGGAGCGTCGAGGATGTGCATCGATTACCGGAAGTTGAACCGGGTTACCGTGAAGAACCGTTACCCGATGCCGAGGATCGATGACTTGTTCGATCAGTTGAGAGAAGCGAAGTGCTTCTCAAAGATTGATCTACGATCCGGGTATTATCAGTTGAGGGTTCGGGAGGAGGATGTGGCGAAGACCGCATTTCGGACTCGGTATGGGCACTACGAGTTCCTGGTGATGCCGTTCGGGCTGACGAACACGCCTGCAGCGTTCATGGACCTGATGAACGATATCTTCCGACCGTACTTGGACCAGTTTGTCGTGGTATTCGTAGATGATATTTTGATTTATTCTCCGAGTGAGGAGGCGCACGTGGAGCATCTGAGGACAGTTTTGACGTTGTTGCGCACTCACCAGTTGTACAACAACCTGGAGAAGTGCGGGTTTTGGCTCACCGAGGTGAAGTTCCTCGGGCATGTTGTGTCCCGAGAGGGTATACTGGTCGATCCGGCAAAGATCGACGTGGTCTCGAAGTGGGCACGGCCCAAGAGTGTCTTCGAGATCCGCAACTTCATGGGCTTGACAGGATACTATCGACGGTTTGTCCAGGACTTCTCACGTCTGGCCGCGCCGATGACTACCGTGACATGCAAGAGAGCCGAGTTTGTGTGGATTGACGAGTGTGAGCACTCCTTTACCGAGCTGAAGGCTCATCTAACTACCGCACCCGTGTTGATAGTGCCAAAGCGCGGGATCGGATATGATGTGTATTGTGATGCGTCCGGTGAGGGACTGGGGTGCGTGTTGATGCAGTCCGGTAAGGTAGTTGCTTATGGCTCCAAACAGTTGAAGACACATGAGCGCAACTACCCTACCCATGATCTAGAGTTGGCAACAGTCGTCTTTACGCTGAAGAGCTGGCGACACTACTTGTATGGAGAGTGATTCCCTGTGTTCTCGGATCACAAGAGCCTCAAGTACATCTTCTCCCACGCGACTTGAACATGCGCCAGAGGCAGTAGATGGAGCTACTTGAGGAGTACGACTTGGAGCTACTCTACCACCCGGGCAAGGCGAACGTTGTCGCCGATGCCCTGAGTAGGAAGTCGACTCACTGCCTGGCCAAGATATCAGTCCGAGAGTGGGACTTGATGGAGGAGTTGAGCACGTTTGGGCTCGAGCTTGATGAGATCACCGATGGCGTGGCCATGTGTTCGTTGGTGGCTCAGCCCACATTAGTTGCTCGTGTGCTGGAGGCACATGCCGGGAATGCCGAGGTGGCAGAGATCCAAGAGAGGATTATCAGCGGTGTTGACACCAAGAGCTGGTAGCAGGGTATTGATCTGGGTCTACGTTACCAAGGAGGGCTGTTTGTGCCGCACGGTTGTAGAGACGCTGTGTTGAGAGAGTCTCATCATTCCCGTCTTGTTGTGCACCCGGGTGGCACCAAGATGTATAAGGATATCAGACGGCAGTTCTGGTGGAGCGGGATGCGGAAAGCAGTTACAGAGTTCGTCTCGAGATGCCTCACCTGTCAGTAGGTAAAGGCCGAACATCAGCGTCCCGCCGGTTTATTACAACCGTTTCCGATTGCGCAGTAGAACTGGGAGCACGTCACGATGGACTTTGTGTGTGGCTTACCAAGGTCGCCGAGAGGGCACGACGCAGTTTGGGTAGTGGTCGACCGACTGACCAAGTCGGCACACTTCTTAGCCATGAGGATGACTGACACGGTGGACACTTTGGGCCGTCTGTACGTTCGGGAGATTATCCCTCTTCACGGGGTTCCAGTGTCGGTTGTGTCCGACAGAGATCCTCGTTTCACCTCCAAGTTCTGGGAGAGTTTGCAGAGAGCACTATGGACCGAGGTCCTGCTCAGTACATCGTACCACCCACAGATAGACGGTTAGTCAGAGCGCACGATTTAGATATTAGAGGATATGCTGCTAGCATGTGTGTTGGACTTCTGAGGGTCATGGGAGGACTACTTACCATTGGCTGAGTTCGCCTACAACAACAGCTTCTAGGCCAGTATTGGGATGGCACCGTTTGAGGCGTTGTATGGTAGGCCGTGCAGATCGCCCGTGTTTTTGGAAGAGGTGGGAGACAGGAGTTTACTTGGTCCGGAGCTTGTCCGGGAGACCACCGAGAAGGTCGCACTGATTCGGGAGCGGTTGAGGACCGCGCAAAGCCGACAAAAGAGCTATGCTGATAGACGGCGCCGACCTCTCAAGTTCACAGTCGGTGATCACGTGTTTCTGAGGGTGAGCCCGAAGAAGGGGTTATTGCGGTTCAACCGCGACGGAGGCAAGTTAGCCCCGCGGTTTATCGGACCTTTTGAGGTTTTGGGCAGGGTTGGAGCCGTTGCTTACCGCCTTACATTGCCACCGCAGCTTGGGAACGTTCATAACGTCTTCCACGTGTCCCAACTGCGGAAGTACATTGCAGACCCCACCCACGTTATATAGTGGACGGACATCGAGGTAGCTGAGGATGTTTCGTATGAGGAACAGCCAGTCAGGATTCTGGACACGCGGGAGCAGGTCTTGCGTGGCAAGACTATCCCACTGGTATGGGTGTAGTGGAGGCACCATGGAGCAGAGTCGACCTGGGAGCGTGAGGATGAAGTTCGTGCGAAGTACCCCAGCTTGATCGACCCTTGAGGTACGTCCGTTTTAAATTTCAAGGACGAAATTCCTTTAAGGGGGGGGGGGGTAGATTGTAAGAACCGCCCCCGGTCGATCCCGGTCGAACCGGTGAGTTTTAACGAAAATTGACTTTTGCCGAAAAAGTCAACGATGACTCCGGGAGTCATTCGGGACCTTTCCGGGACACAATGGTCTTAGCCATCGTTACGGTTAGCTTAGTTGGGTCGTTTCCTTTCAAACGACTGTAATTGTGGAAAAGTTAACTCAGGGTCTTTTCGTACATATCAAGAGTCTTAAGAATTTAAATTAAATGTGTTGGATTTTTTTTAAGAAGGGAGGTGGTCCCCACATGGACATGCGTCCATGGTGGCTTGGAGGAGAAGAAATGGGTCTAGAAAGACCCATTTGCCCTTGTTTGTGTCAAAGAGGAGGAAGGGAACTAAGGGCCATTTTTGTCCATTCCAAGGTAGGTTAAAGGGACTAGAGAGAGAGCATTTCATCCCAGTTTTCTTGTAGTGGCCGAAATTTTAGAGAGAGAGAGAGAGCAAATGAAGAGCTCCCATGGAAGCTTGAAGAAGAAGCAAGGAAAAAGGAGAGACTTTTAGCTTGATTCTACCTCAAAACATCTCAAAAACACCATTTTCTTCATCCCCTTTCCATTTCTATGGTAAAACCTTAACCCAAATTCGTTTTGAAGAAGAATCAATTATGGGTTTGATGAAAAAAATGCATGAACTAGTGGGTTTTGGGTGTTGGATGTTTTAGATGATGTTTTTTGAAGAAGAATTGGAGTTTGATGATAGAAATCACTTGGATTGGGTTGTTTTTGATGAAGCCCATTGTGGGTATTGAAATGTTGAACTTATTGGGTCTGTTTTGGAGGTTTGGGAGGTCATCAATGGAGTTTTAAGGTGGATTTTCGTGGAAACGAAGTTGAGGGAGGAAGAAAAGGCCTCTGCCCAGACCGGCACGGAACGCCGCACGGACCGAGCCTGTTACCGGGCCAGAGTGCCGCACGGACCGTGCCAGGTACCGGGCCGACGTGCCGCACGGACCGTGCCAGGTACCGGGCCGGTGTGCCGCACGGACCGTGCCTGGTCCCGGGCCGGTGTGCCGCATGGAACGTGCCTGATCTGGGCCGGTGTGTTGCACGGGCTGGGTCGGGTACCGGGCCAGTGGGCCACCTAGATTGGGCCTCGTTCCGGCCCATTTTCCCTTCAGCCCATGTTTTGACTTTCGGGTTTATTTTGGTTGTTTTCTCGTTAAACCAAATCTGAATTAACATTAATTCTCGGATTAAATTGTGATCATAGACGTTGGACCCGAGCTCGGTGGAGGAGACTTTTGGACATCGTGAAGTGACTAAGCGTTTGGAAAGCGATCGAGGTAGGGAAAGTAGCGAATACCAGTTTAATTGCGGAAAGTTACTAATATGCATATAGGTTGCGAATACTTGATATGATGATAGTATGCATGTAGGATGTGAGGAACGAGTGAAATGAGGGATAACGTACGAGCCATGTCGAGCCGTAAGTTTGGGAGTTGTCGTGCTGTAGAAATACATGTGGGCCATGGCAATCCCTTAGGTTGTGTGTTGATTGTAATGCCATGACCTTTGATTATGATGCTTGATGTGTGGTTTAACCGTTGTTAGATTGAGAATCATGATATTGTATACTCGGTGTAGTATGTTGTTGTGTTTTGGCAAGTGTGACATACTTGATATGATGTGAACCAATGTTTGTGATATGATCGGGTGATTGATAGACTGATATGATGTGTTGTGGTAAGTTGGCTCGGCTGGTATGCCGTGGTTGAACCATGGTGTTGTGGTTTGTTGAGCCCTTCGTGGTATATTTCGAGACGAGGTGTATTCCGGTATGATACCTACACCGAGGGGGTATGCCGGTGTAGAGTGGTATCTAGGACGAGGGTGAGGCCCCACGTACGTGGTCCCCCAGGGAGTGGTTCCGGTACGATACCTACATCGAGGGGGTATGCTGGTGTAGGTTATGTAGGCCGAAGCGGTGTGATCCGGTTTGATGTATTGTGATTGTGCCCCGATGCGGTTTCGGGAAGACATCTAGGCCGATGCTGTGTGATCCAGTATGATGTATCGTGATTGTGCCCCGATGTGGTTCCGGGAAGATATCTAGGCCGATGCTGTGTGATCTGGTAAGATATGGTTGAGTCGGGCTGTTGGCAGCCGACGGAGTTCGGGGACTGCTGTACGGGACGTGTGATTGTTTTACTATGTGTTGTATGCTTGAGGATTGGTTAAGTGATGTGAGTACGGTGTGAAAATGGTCATGAAAGTGTGTTTGTGATTATGTGTTCTCCGTGGCTGTCATTAGTGTTGTGCCTTACTAGTATGCCCTAATTGGACAGTTACTCGTGGTGGTGAGCGGATACTCATCACCTTAACTACTTTTTCCTACTGAGCGAAAGCTCACCCCCTTACTTTTCTGTGCTACAGGTCTTGAGCGGGATATGGTCTAGCGGGATTCTCGGAGCTTGGGAACTAGCGAGAGTCTTAGGCTAGAATGGTCTAGTGACGTACTTATCTACTTTTATTAAACATTGTTATTACTGGATTTCCGAGCTATTGACTCGTTTTATCGGATTTATTGATTTGGAGTATTATTGTGGAGTTTATTCCTTTTAAATTGCTTTATTCATTTATTTTCTCTGTTCACGTCTCGAGTCCGGTCAAAACCGGATTTGGGGCGTGACAAATATTGTACATATTATGAAATAGATAAAAATATCGACGAATAAGAGGTTTAAGAGAAACTATTTATAGACGCTGAAACACCAAACAAAGATTTAGTAAGGAAAATTTTATGCTCATCATACCCGCGCTGCCTCCGCCTCCTACGGTGCCTTTATCGCGAGCCTACCTACTTTCTTGTTGGTATCAGTTTTCGCCGCATGCGCCACATACTTTTCCTCCTCCACCATTTGGTGCAAGGATGCTCCATCCTCATCCGTTGTATCGGGACCCTTCTACATGTGCAAACTCGGTGCACCAACCCTATCTGCTGGATTGAGAGTCTTACACCCAGGAGGTGTGTATGGGACGCATATCTCGCCCTACAGAGGTTAGTGTAAATACGACATTCTGGTTCCCCCATTTCTTGGTGTTCTCTCTAGATGCTAGGTATTTCTTAAACCGGTCTTTATTAGATATTCAAAGCATTTTTCAGATCGAGGCAGGAAACGAACCTCGTGGCACTCCCATCAGCCACTACAACCAAGGCATTAGCCTCCCACCAACTATCCTTGGCATAGCCGAACATTTTTTTATAGACGTAACATTCGATGTCTACGGACTAGAACTAGGTCTCGCTCTTTTTCTTTCAATAAAAGCTCTCATATATTGTTTTTCCTTTTTTCTTATTCTACTCCTCTCTAACGTCGTCGCCGCCTTCTTACCACCACCACCACACCATCGGTCTCATCCATCTCCATTCCCCTGTCAGCAAAGCGTATGACACCAATGCCAGATGCTCTGACGCTTCTAGTAACTCCCAAAGATACCAGAACCAAAATACCACTATCGTAAGGCCTCTATTTAGGCCACCCCATGGTTCTCTCATGGCGGCTCTCATTCAAGATCCGATGCCGCAACCTACTATGGGTAACGGAGGACCCATTGGACATTAAAGTCGTTGTCATGCAAGCCCAAACCGTCGTGTATCTATCCTCGATGGCCCGTCGCCCCTACCATCAGAATCAACGGTGGTCCCCACTCATCGGGACTACCATATCTGCCCAAGGTCCCATTAGAGCCCATCGTAGACGGATCTTCCATCACTCTTGGGAGTGGATGAGACCTAGGCCTACTTAGGATCCTTTTCACTCAATGATGAAGAGGACGAAGTAGACCTTGTGGTTCAGGTTCCCGAGGAATCAATCCCAACCAGGGTGATAAGGAGGTACCCCCATGCTATGGTCGCGTGCATAGTGGTAGAGATTGCGTGCAACCCACGCATCCTCTATGGAGTTATGGCGAAGTGTTGGTAGGTGAGGGGTTTGGAAGTGGAGATCCTCCACCAAGAGATCGTTTCCTTTGGAGTTTCAACAACTACCCGGTCATCTTGGTTCATTTCCTCCCATGCATGCAACCGAACACCATTGTTTTCCAATTCATAGAAATAGGGGTTCGGGCTTTTAACGTCCCGGGGATGCCAGAACCGCTGCCATCCGACCATTGATGGACAATGTGTTAGAGACGGAGGTCCTCTCGACGTTGATGCCTCTAAACCGCCGGTGGGATAAGTTTATGTGGTTCAGGTTTAGTCTGAATGGGGATCGCCCGCTACGTAGAAGGATCTGGCTAAATTTCTCGGGACACTCGAGCTCTAGCTCTAACGATCTCCAATACGAGTGCCTCCCGGATTTTTGCATTCGACGTGAAAGGCTTACTCCTTCTTCTTCGAACAACGTGGGAGGAACCTGAAGTGTTCCAACCCTAGAGACTATTGCCCTCGCCACCTATGGGGGTGATGGAATCAGGGAACGAGTCATCAAGGCACTACTAACACCACCGGGTTTCCCTTGGGTACTACCACCCCCACCTGCTTATCCATTTGTGCAGGCATCGTTGATGAAAGGATTGGAGCTACCAGAATCTCGTGAATTTGTAAGAGACATTCTAAGGGAATGTTGTTAGTTCTTTTCGGGGCGCATCCAAGATCAGATACAAAGATAACTAGAATAACGAAATCTCATGACCTGGCTAATACAGATCAACCACTGATCTCGGGTAGCTCCCCCAATCCGCATCATTCTATGGAGCGCCAGCCCGTGGGCATTGATGCCAACCTATAGCATGGGAGACAGATGCAGAAGGAGCACAAAGAGAGACTAAGGGACTTAGGGCCCAGCGAAGTGAAGGGATGTAAGCCGAAGAATCAGGGGAAGATGGCTCTGGCCTCCTCCAAGGTTTAAAAACTCAAGAGGCACTTGACCATTCCAACATCATTGTGTCTTCTAGGTACTAGTTGGTGGACGAAGAGGAGGGATCTCAATAGGAGAGGGTAGCTAAACTACCCTTCTAGGAGTCATGAGTCCTATATCGGATGAAGGGGTCGTGAGTAGCAGGTGGCTTACCCCCTATGACCCGGACCAGGATGGAGCAGTAAAGGGTACATTGGCTGGGTATTTTGGTTTGCTTTTAGCGTTTTCAATAAGGTTTTCGTTGTTTCAATGTGTTGTTGCTTAGGAGTTTGGTGTTTTTTGTTGTTTTAGCAGTTTGACCTTTTTGTTAGATAGACGGTGAATCTGTTGTTATTTATCTAAGTTGTTTACTGGACTATTTCTACGGGTTTACGAGCGTCGGGTCACCCAAAAGAGACACGACCTCATTTGGGAACCCAGAATTTTTATCCAAACAGTTGTAACCGATTCTCATGATTAATAAAAATCTATCGTTACTTGTTTGAAACAAAAAACAAGAAGTTTGTAGTAATAGAATATATTTTTTTAGTAGATGAAAAGTATCCATGATATTGCTCAAGTCCAGACAAAGACACCGTGTGAATTATTTGATATAAATTTAGGCATTTATTGTCTTGGACAATGTTAATAAAACATATTATTATAATTTTAAAGGTTCAGTCATGGCAATATAAATTTATGTTCTACCTTTCTTAGAACTGTTCTAACGGGTCGTGTTAGGGGGTTATTGGAGGTGCTGACACGACTCGTTGGTACGACTCGTCGTGTCACAAGGTCGTGTCAGGGGGGGCGTGTCAGCATGTCGTTGTAGATTCCTGCAACGACGCGATGCGTCGTGCCAGCCTCCAATGGCTAGTCGGTTGGCCACTGCGCATGCGACACATGTCGGCGACGACTCCCAAAAAACTCTATAATTTTCTATAAATTCAGATCCACCCCCAAGCCAAAATTCACTCCCTCATCACTTGTTTCAAGCTCCCTTTCCTCTATTCCTCTCCAATTTCTCTCATTTTTTTCTCGATTCACAATGGATGAGAATACCGCCCTCCAATTCGTATGCGAGTCGTTGAACAACGAAGACGTCGATTCTCAACACACCGAAGACGACGTCATGGCCACTTTCTCGACATTCACCAACCTCCTCAACTCGAGCCACTCATCGCCGCTTCCTCCCTACACCCCGACTACCCACTCCCAATGGCAAGAGTCGCAAGTGCCGAACGTGCAACCTTCACAACCTTCCCAATCTGTTCTGGCCACTCAACCTTCTCAATCCGCTCCGACGCAATCGAGAGGAAGGGGAAGAAGACTGCATCTACATCGGGCACGAGAGCAGCTCCGCGGCCGAAGTGGTCCATCGGGGAGCAGACAAGATTGGCCCGTTCGTGGCTCAACAATTCACTGGACCCCATCAACGGAAAAACCAGAAGAATGACATGTACTGGAAAAAAAGGTCGTGCCGAGTTCGACGAGATGAGACCGGCAGACGACCCAGCTCAAGCGTGGATGGCTTGCAAGGACCATTGGCATCACTGCAAAAAAAGAATCAGCAAGTTCGAGGAGAAGTACACCAACTTTGAGAACGATCTCACAAGCGGGAGGAACGAGGCTAACGTCATGGCAAGCGCTGAATAGGCGTACATGGAGGAGGAAGGGCACGAGTTCAACCTCAAGCATATGTGGGTCATCGTGAGGGCGCAACCTAATTTTCAGACCAAGAAGGTTCTAGAATGTGACATCCCCGACATCGACCTCAACCTCGACGTCGAAAGTGAAGCAAGCAAGCGGACAAGGTTGGACGAGTCTCGCACCTACACTTCGGGAGACGGGTGCGAGCACGAGTTGAACTCGCTTGCAACCGAGGTGCGACCGATCGACCAGAAGAGAGCAAAAGGCCAAGGCTCGAGGAAAAGGCAAACAAATGGACCCCCACCCCAGTCGGCGGTAGTGGTACATCCCGAGCAAATGCATTTCCTCCACGCGTATGCCGATAAGAAACAGAATCTCGCCGATACCAAATTCAAGATGCAGGCGCAGGTCGTGGACATGTTGGCCGAAGTTGTTTGCCAAGACACCACCAACATGTCCGCGGAGGAAAAGCAGGCTCGTGCCGCTCTCATTCAAAGCATCAGGAGGCGTTTGGAGTCGTTGGGTTAGGCAAGACTTCAATTTACTTTAGTTTTTAATCTATGCAATAAAAATACTAATCTAGTTGTTTTTTTTATGTAGTTTGAGTTTTATTCTAATTAATAAAAAAAATTAAAATAATTTTTTTATCAGATTCTCGGAGCCTCGGTGTTCGTGCACGGTTACTATTTCGAAATAGTAACCCTAGGGGTCGTGGCAGCCACGCCTCCCCCTCCCATCCTATAAGTACCCCTCAACCCTCCCTCAATTTCTAACACCTCTCTCTATGTCTCTCTCTCTCTCTCTTATACTCTCTCAATTCGATATGGCGGGATCATCTTCTTCTTGGGCAACCGGTCCTCTATGGTCCCCGGAGGAGGAGATGCATTTGGTGGTGAATTGGCTCACCTTTTACGAGCACGGGGGAAAGTATTGGCATCAACTATACCTTGCTTTCGTCGAAACTAGGAATGAGGCATGGCCACAACGGACAGAGAAGCAAATGAAGGATCACTTCCAAAAAATGAGCAATAAGTGCAAGTGGTTTGATGTTATTTACTGGAAGCGTCTGAACGAGCGTAGGAAAGGCGCAACCGATGACGAAATCTATGTTGCGACCGTGAGTGATTATTAAGGCCAACACGGGCAGTGGACAAAACGTCCTATGTGGGAGATGCTCAAAGACGACGCGAAGTGGCGTTTACACATTCGAACCATTAGGAATTAGGTTAATTATCTTATTTTAAATTATTGTGTTTTAAATTATCGAATATGCACTAGGTTAAATATTATGTAATGTGTTTGTGGGTTTAAATAAAAGTAGTAATTAAATTTGGGGTCCTTTTTAAATTATTGAAATTGTATTAACATGGCTCCTGACACTAGTAGTGTCAGACCATTGGAGGAGTCATGTCAGAAAGCAAAAAAAAACACTTTCTGACACTAGTGTCAGCACCATTGGAGATACTCTTAAATTTTCATTTGGACGTTTCAAAAAAAACAATTCATTTGGATAAGCACAAAATTAATGGAAGCATTATTTTTCATCAAAAATCTAAAGATCGAATCGGGATATTTAAACGTTTGCATTCAATGAACGTGCTCCCCATAAACAAATGTTTAACCAGTTGACGAAGTCTTGATCATTAAAACTCTCAGAACAGCAACAGTACACCTCGTTTACTGCAAACTCTTAACCATAAAAAAAATCCGAAAGTTGACACGTGGGACTAGGAAGTTGTCCGAACCTGAACTATGTGTCGTAGTCATCGACACCACAATCCCGCGAATGTTGAGGTAAATGGGAGCTGAAGAAAATAAAAGGTCGTTGTGTAAATGGAGAAAATAGCAGAGAAATTCGAAAGACAAGTATAGGGTCCGTGTATAACGGTCCTCACACTTTGATATTTCTGTAAAAAAAAACGATTTTTTTTTGTCGGACATCTCCGTCTCCTTCCTGCAAATCACACAGGTCGTCGGGTTCTCTTCCTCCGTCGGCGGCTTCAGGGGAGGGGCGATTCCCAATTCCGCTGTTGTCCAATACGGTGTCGTTTTGCCTGGAATTGACCCCTTCTAGTACTTGCCTTCCTCAGGTCTGTGTGCTCTTCTCAATTTTGACCTCTGGCCCCTTACTTTTATGCATGGGTTTTGTTTCTGTAATGTTTTGTGTCCATTTTTGATTGAACCCATATTGGCATTTAGTGTTTTTTGTTGGTTGATCATTGCTTTTCGGTTCTTATATTTGTGTTTTTTATAGGATCATTTTTGGCTAAATGTTAATTGGTTCCAGATGGGCATTTAGTGTTTTTGTTGGTTGATTATTCTATGTTTATATATTTTTATTGATTCTGAGACGATCTGCAATGAAATGAAGCATTTAGTATTTGCAACTACTTGCTTTGTACCAGTTGAAAGGGACTGGTTTCTGCTCTTTTGTTTATTATGAAGCTTTTTTGTTATATTTTACTTTTCAACTTCTATTTTTTATAATCCTAATTTGGCTTATGTGAATCGATCGGGAAGTCTTTTTCTCAAAGTTTCCAATGTGTTGCCTAACATTTTGCTATCTTTTTTGTTAATTTAATCGACATGAGACTCATGACTTAGACACAAAAGTTGGAGTTTTTTCTTCCTGTTTTTCGTAAACCCAATGAATCTGCCCATTTCCCACTCATCATTTGATTAGGTGGGTGGTTTATAGTATTGTGTTTGGGTATCAATTATGCTTTAAATTGGTGGATGTTTTGGAGCCTTTAGTTTTTGATTTTTCATTGTTGCCAGCAATGGAAACATGCATCTGTATCTGATTGTGTGTTCTAGTCTCTCTGTTTCCTTTTAAGCATCAATTCACTCATACATATCTTATCTCAGTTTCGGTTCGTCTCTCTGTTTGTGTTCTTGTTATCTTTAGCCAAACCTCTGGTTGATATAAGGTAAGTTTGCTGATAGGTAAATGCTGAGATGTAGTTTCCTCTGAACAATGGCATGCAATTTGAGTCGTGTATAATCCTCAGCAACACGATTCATTAAGTCTCTTCTCCTTTAGTTATTGTGTACCATCTTTTCTTGTCTTTCTTCTGTTTTTTTGCAGAGAAATGATTGTTATTTTAGTAGGTTTTGATTGATCAAATGTGGGATACTATGAATCCTCATGACTAATGGAATCGAAATGATCCATGGGTTTATCAGAAGATAGAAAAGCATATGTTACATATTGAGGTCTAGCTCAGAAAATTAGATTGATTTTGAAACTCTCCGCTTATGATGATCAAGAAAAAGTTGGCTTTAAGAAGCCTTCACTGATAAAGAAGAAGAATGCACTCTGTTTCTTCCGTTCTTGAAGTGATATAAATGGCTTTCTTATATGTTGTGCAATGCATGGCAGGTTATCTATCTCTGTGAAGATTATAGGTTGTTTGTTGTATGTGGAATTTGTGAGGTGGAGAGATGGGAGGTTGTGTCTCAAAAACGAATAGAAACATCCCGGGGGCTGTTTCCAAGACAAGGAGGACACTTTCTCGTAAGTCCTTCCGGAGACTCACCAGAGGCCGTAGGAAGCTTCCTGCCCCCCTTCCTGAAGCCCCCTTGAATGATAATTGTGTAGCTGTTAGCGAATATGTTCATCTTGACTTTGACAATGCTTCTGCAACCACCTGCAAGAAATCTCAAGTCTCAAACAAGGACTTTCACCTCACTCAGATGCAATGGAACCACGGTCAATTCGACTCCGTGGGTATAGAAACACCTTACTCCATCTCTTTTGCAGATTGCCCACTCTAAAAGAGATGATGAATTCGACTGTCTTGCAGGAGTTTGCACAGAGGAGGCATGGTTCGATTCTCTTAGTGTTCTCGATTCTGACTCTGACGACGAGTACTCTAGCGTGCACGGAGGAGGTAATGCGCTTGCTGAATCGTCCTTGTCATCACTTTATTTCTTTTCTTACAAGAACTGACTTTTTTTTCTTTTCTTGGTACTGTCAGATGGTTATCATTCCATGCGCAACTCTCTGGTCCTTCAGTATGAGAGTGCATCTTGCATTGTTGATAGTGGGTCCAAGTATGAAGGGTTTTATGAAAATTTCATGAAACTAGATGGAAGCGGGGCACCTGAGGAGGGGAAAGATGATCCTCTTAGCCCCATAAAACCCAATCCTCAATTAAAACTTCACGTGCCACCACGGTTGCACCAATCAGTCAGTTTAAATGACAAGAATCAACCTTTGCAGAGCCCTATGAGAAAATCTGCAGTCATTACAGTTTCTTTGAAAAGGAAATCCATTGAAGGGAAAGAAACCATCTGTAAGTATATCTCATACTTCAGTTTTGTGTATGGCTTGTGCTATTTTTCTTTATTTCGTGTAGTCAGCAATTATTAACTTTGTGAATTTTCATGTATGGCAGGCTCGTCTGAGAAATTCGTATACCGTCCCACAGCAGGACTTGTCGTTCCAAGTTCAATATTGGAGAAACCAACTTCAGGATGCTGGTCTGAAATTTCACCTTCGGTCTTCAATCTTCGTGGCAATACTTATTTCAAGTATGTTATAGAGGTGCTTCTAAACCGGTAACATTCTTATTCACTTGGGATCATCTAACAATAGATGATATGTTTTTGCAGAGACAAGCAAAAGTCCCCCGCTCCAAATTGCAGCCCTTACATACCAATTGGGGTTGACTTATTTACCTGCCCGCGCAAGATACATCACATTGCTCAGCATATCGAGCTTCCTTCTGTGAGATCGCATGATAAAGTACCAGGACTCCTGATCGTCAATATTCAGGTTGTTGTACAAAATGTAGATACTGAGAGACGTATGTCTTTTGAGTTACGTATTGATTCTTGTTGGTTGCAGCTGCCTGCTTATCCTGCAGCTATGTTTCCCGGGGAGTATGATGGTGAAGGCGTCAGCCTCATATTATACTTCAGACTATCAGACAATTTTGAGTCGGAGATCTCTCCTCGCTTCCAGGAGAGCATCAAGGTATTATCTTGTTAGAAAATTCCGGGAAATATGAAAACATCCTTGTCTAGTCTAATGTTGTTGGCTTCTGGTGCAGAGGTTTGTTGAAGATGAAATGGAAGCGGTCAAAGGGTTTACGAGGGAATCCCTGGTTCCTTTCAGGGAGAGGCTTAAAATTATGGCGGGGTTGGTTAACCCCGAAGACCTCAGTCTCAACTCTACTGAGAAAAAGATCATCAGTAGTTACAATGACAAGCCAGTGCTTTCACGCCCTCAGCACAACTTCTTTAAGGTAACTTCATTCCCATTTACTGTACCGGTGTTGTTCATGTCTACAACGTCTTTGCCTTGCATTCTGCAGGGGCCTAATTACTTGGAGATCGACTTGGATATACACCGCTTCAGCTACATCTCTAGGAAAGGATTGGAAGCATTTCGGGATCGTCTCAAGTCTGGGATCATCAACCTCGGCTTAACAATTCAGGTACACTCCTAGTACCCTCACTGACTAGACTTGAACATGTCCATGTTTGACTGATCCAACGCCTTGTCCACAGGCGCAAAAGCCGGAGGAGTTGCCCGAGCAAGCATTGTGCTGCCTGCGCTTGAACAAGATCGACTTGGCTAACCATGGTCTAATACCCACACTCGTTAGACTTGGTGAGAGCTAATTTTGCAAAGAGAAAATTAGGCGGAATATTCTTTTTTTATTTTATTTTGTTGCTCACAGTCATCCTGAAGAAGGCAGGGGAGGAAAATAGAAGAAAGTGTAAACAGTTTGATGTCAAAAGTAAAGCTTAATCAGTGATGGAAATTGTGTATAGATCACTTGTACCTTTTGTTAACTTTCATTTTTAGGTTTCACATGCTGTTACAAGGCAATTAGGGGATGAATTCGTTTCAGAAATTAGTGCATCTACGTGTAAGAGCATGTATATTGTTGGGAATTTTTTATAAGTTTCGAAAATTATTTTGGAATTTGTGCAATAGGATTGGAATCCATGATTTGATTTTAGGATCCCTGTTTTTCACATTGTCAGATATTTTTAGGGATACTTATATACCGATGGGATAATTTAAATTGTTTTGTTAGATTTATTAAATACTGAAATAATACACATATCTAACAAATAAAACTTTGGATAGCGAAAAAATATTCGTCATTCTCTCACGTGATGTGGAGTGCCTCTTTCGAAGAAACCTTAGCCCTAGCTCTGTGTATGGTGCTCCCTACCCTTGCCACTGTTGCCGACACTACTATGCGCCCAACCGATTCTTTCTTGTCGCCGCTCCCTATCTACGACTCCACCCCCTCACCATTCTTCTAGAGTCTCGCCTCTTTTAAAAGCTCAGTGTAGGAGGAAGCCGAAGCAAATCCTAGCCAGTCTTCCTCCATCGTTTCCCCCATCACCACCATTCTCTGGAGTGCCTTCACCGCCACCAATCATGGAAATTGTGGCGTTCTCTCCGGAGCTCACCAAATCATCGACGACGCCACTGGTGAAACCATGGAAAGGTCGTCCGGTGAAGAGTCAAGCCGTAACTTTGGCTACAAGAAATCCACCACCGACCATCCAACCCCCTTCCAAAGACACGGTCATGAGTTTCTACCTCCACTGCGTCGGGATCTTAGTCGAGAGAAGGCGCCAGTCGACGACGGTCGAAGATCGGAGTTGGAGGCGTTGCATGTTAGACTCTCGCTCCTTAATGCTGATCGGATCCCTGTGATCCCGTCCTTACTAACCATTCCTACAAGTATGGTTCGCCGTTGAGGGACGATGTTGTCGCTGGAGGAAACCCTAGCTCCTGAGGTTCCGGTGCCGCCAGGTTTGCTCGTGTTCACCATGGCAAGCCTCTAGGATTTCCTCTCTTCTTGCTCCCTCGAGGAGGAGGAGGAGGAGGAGGAGGAGGAGGAGGAGGGGGAGCTGAAGGTCCTGGTTCCGTATTCATCGGTCAACTTGTCGATGATGTCGCGCCAACAGTTTAGCATGGCGGGGAAGCTTTGGGATCTGAGGCTTCCTTGGAAGGACGTTCTGCTACGTATCATCACCAACGCTTGGGGACAGTTCGTGGTGGGTCTAGTCATCAAAGACATAGCCCCAGGGGTCTTTGGTTTCTACTTCGAGTCAAGGGAGGCTCAGGCATGGGTCCGGGGCAATGAGCCATGTTGCTTCGATGGTTGTCCTCTTCTTCTTTGGGACATTGACCCAATAACCAAAGAACTCCCTACTTTGGATCGCTTGCACCTTTGGGTTTATGCCCATGGCCCACTCCATTGGTCCAGACACGATTGACTGGGGAGACGATTGACGCGACATTGGGGGTCTATGTGAAGGTACTACGCAACCAATAGGGACTATGCTGGGGAGGGCGGTGAAGGTGCGGTTCTTGCATCTCGTGGACTTCCCTCTTCGTCGCCACCTACTGCTACGTTTCAGGGAGTTCCCGAACCCCATTCGGGTCTCATTCACCTACACGAAGCTCCCTTCATTCTGCTTCAATTGTGGGAGGATCGGACATAGATTTCGGGAGTGCGACCTAGCATTGAATTGTACCTCGCGCTTTGATGCATCCATGCTCGAATTTCAATTAGACCGAAAATAAACCGATTCGTTCTATTCCCATTGTAGAAGGTGTAAGAAATGCTACTATTCCATAATTGACAAATTCAAAAAGGGTGAATCAAAATTGTCTATGATTGGTGATGATTCCCAACCATTTTTCTTGTATACATGGAA
This sequence comes from Erodium maritimum, assembly GCA_963921825.1. Taxonomy (NCBI): domain Eukaryota; kingdom Viridiplantae; phylum Streptophyta; class Magnoliopsida; order Geraniales; family Geraniaceae; genus Erodium; species Erodium maritimum. The sequence continues at coordinate 57,115,433 of OY997590.1, read as the reverse complement.
AAAACATTGGTCCAACTCTATGAGAAGGGTAAGTTGTTACTAGAGTACCAAAAGGGGAGTTACATACGGACAAAGGCAAGAGATTTGACACTTGAAACAAAAATGTAGTTGTGACACAGAAAATATATGAAAATGGTTTACACTGTGTAGTTGACTATAATAATAAGATCACCCATAGTGGTCTAATCCCATTCTAATAAGGTTAGTTTTGGGATAATTTGGAAGATACTACATCCGATTCGTGGGTTTAGTGTGGGTCTAGTGGAGTTAACATTGTTGGAGGACTAGATCGATTTGGTCTATTCCGAGTCTAATGTCTTGGAAAAAAGTCGACATGTTTATTCCGAACGGTGTTACCGAAAATAGTGTTGTTTAATAAACGAAAGACGACCCAACCCGACGCATATTACTATTTCTCGAAATGTTTGAATGGAAGTACAACGCAATACGAGCTACGTGTCATCTTCGTCAAATTTTCTACTCGTGTCATCACATTACATCTACAAACGAATTACAAGTTGTTGGTTATCGGAAACATGATGTACCTTTCTGGTCGTAATGCCCGGGAAGACAACCAAGTTCCTAGAGTTAATTACTAACATCGGGGACCAGGTTGTTTTCCCAGGCAGTACGGCCTACGATGCACGACGATCTACGTGCCATTTTCTTGGACATTGAGTAATGGGTCTTGGGGTGTAATATGATGACACGACTTCAAATTTTATTCCCGGTATTCCATAATCAAATATGGCAAGTGAAGTGGAAGCGGTACTTTCATTGCTCCAAGAACATAGCAAGTATTGTCACGTGGCGGTGTCGAAGATACGGTAACATGATAGTACTTGCTATGTTTGTGTAGTAATGACACTACTGCTTCCACGACACCTGCCATCTTTGATTATGGAAAACTAAGGTACAATTTGAAGTCGTGTCCTCACATTACACCTCCATAATCAATTATAAGTTGTTGGTCTCCCGTTTCGGACCTTCATGTACTGCCTAGATGGCTATTTTTTCCAAACCATATTCACGTCACTTGCCATCTTTGATTGTGGTTGTGTCTACGACTCCATCTAGCAGGGATGGTCTCGCATGAGAATCCATCGGTATTGATATACGAAGTCATGTCCGTATCCCAGCATACACATCCTTTACAAGATCCATGAGTTATGCATCAGACCAACAGGGTTGGTAAATGAGCTTCAGCTCCGACCAGCACATATTGAACCACTTCACCTTCCGATTGTAGACGATCTAATGATGTTTGTAGTTATCGGCGGACCGCTCAGTCGATGGGGTTTTATGGGTCACGTGGGCGAGCTCCCTCCGTATGTTATCCCAAAAGGCATCGCCGTATTGGTCACCTCCTTTCTTGCCATTTTGAGCCACACACACACCAATATAACCTCTTCAGGCCGACTCCATTTTTGGTACATGCGTAGTATCCTTAGCGGATTGACGTTAAGTCGTGCATACAAGACCATCGATGGAATTTGAGTTCCCAGTTCCGGCTTCCCGTGATACGAGGGTGTTGAGCTCGAGCCCGGTTCCGTGGAGGAGCCTTCAAAGAGGGAGTTGTCGGCCACTGATGGAGAAACAGAGGTGGCAGAATGACTGATGGGGAAGCAGCGGTGGTAGACATGGCTAGTGGAGAAGCGGCGGTGGGAGACACGGATGGTAGAGAAGCGGCTTTGGGAGACACGACTGGTTGAGAAACTAGGGGCGGAATTACTACTGGTGGAGAAACGACAGTAGAGATACGGTTGTGGGAGACAAGAGAGTTGTGGGTACTAACAGTGGAGAAACGGTAGTGGTGGAGAAACGTCAGTGAAACAGAACTTGGAGAAATGACATAGCTTGAAGAAGACGAAGCGTAAGTTTCCGCGTGAAGAAGACGAAGTGTTCGACTGTCCACGCGTCAGATCCCTGATTCGGCTGGGCTCGAATATGTCGAATCGACCTGCAACAGAGTCTATAGATTCATCAACGTCGAATCTGTACTTTTGAAGATTCGATGTAGACCCGACTCTGCCGCACAAATTCCACGCTGTTTTTCTCAGACACGTCAAATTCAACAGACCCATTACACGACGTTTTGACCCTATTGTATGTGGTCTAACAAGGATATAGTGCCGTCATATTTACTTTTGGTCATGTACGAAGAAAATGGTGCTCTTATCCAATTAACTATACAAACAAACAAATACACAACTAGGAACCACGTTATAATAATAATAATTGTTTTTAAAAAATATCAACACATTTCTCATTTGTATATCGATTCTTTCGGTCTTAGTGGCAAGTTGTATGCTTTTCCATGTACATCTCCTCTTTTCTTACGCGGCAGATGTTAGTACTTCAACATGTGATCATATAAACACGGTATAATCACTAAAAGCGGAATTAGGATCACTTACCTCCAGCCATTGCTTACTTTCTTTTGATTTGAAGACCTTGAAGAATTTCAGAACAACCTTGATGTTTCTGGTCTTCCAAGTCCTCCCACTCTTTCTCTCTCTATCTGATGGTGTATGAGTAACATAAAATGAGATTATGTGGTGGACTTTGGGACCAATCAACTTATCAATTTATATCTCTTCCATGTAACTTCCATCAACAATTACATTCAAGAGGTGTGATGAATCATCACAAATGACATGGCAATTATTGATCACAAACCTTATGATATATCAAAGGAGATATAAATCTTACATTCTCCCACTTGATCAATAAATGTCACAATGCCCAAAATGAGAAATCAAATGCATGAATCATGGCGGTATGTCTTTTTAATTGTAAACAAGTAATACCTCCCATGTATCACAATGCATGTGTTTCTCAAACTTTATGAATAAACCCAATGTTCATTCTTGGTCCAAACTTAATCGATGATTTATGATTAACCAACTTAATCATATACTGAATGTGCACATATTATAAATAATCATCATCATCTTATAGCAAAGAGTTTCAAAAGACAAACATCGTTCCAATAACGAAGAGTTCACATCTGGGAACCAAGTCCCATACTCTTAACATGATCCTCAAATTTTCCTTGTGGCATGCCTTTACTCAGAGGATCTGCTATCATTAAGACATTACCAATATGCTCAATGATAACGCTTTTGTCTTTCACATGTTCTCTTAAGGCTAAATACTTTATGTCGATATGCTTGTTTCGACTTCCACCTTTGTGGTTCTTAGCCATGAACACAACAACTGAATTATCGCAATACAGCTTTAGGGGCCTATTAATAGAATCCATGATTCTAAACTTAGAAATGAAACCCTTAATCCATACACCATGAGAAGTAGTCTCAAAACAAGGCACAAACTCGGATTCTATGGTAGAAGTAACAGTCAAGGACTATTTGGCACTTCTCCACGACCCAACTACACTGGCCAACATAAAAATGTATCCAGAAGTTGATTTTCATGAATCAACACAACCAGAGAAGTCAGCATTAGAATAACCGATCATTTCCAGATTGTTCGTTCGCCTATATACTAGCATGTAATCTTGATCCCCTTTAAGGTATCACAATACCTTCTTTGCAGCTTTCCAGTGCCCAATGCTTGGATTACTTTGATATTTCCCTACTATACCCACAATGAATGGAACATTAGGTCTTGTGCTGACTTGTGCATACATCAGCCTGCCAACAATTGAAGCATAGGGAATATTCCTCATTTGTTCCCATTCCATGTCATTTTTCGAACATTTGTTTAAGCTGAATTTATCGCATTTCACAATAGGAGCTACATTGGGTGAACAATCTATCATCTTAAAACTTTCCAAAACTTTGTTGATTTATGTCTCTTGAGACATACCCAGAGTACCGACTACTCTATTGTGATGTATCTTTATCCCAACGGTGTAAGATGCATCACCTAAATCTTTTATATCAAAGTTTTTGGATAGAAATTGTTTCACCTCAATAACCATATTCCTATCGTTACTAGTAAGCAAGATATCATCTACATATAATATCAGGAAACAAGTCGTGCTTCCACTAACCTTCTGGTATATACAATTTTCCATAACTTTTCTTCAAAACCGAATGAAGAAATATCGTCATGAAACTTCAAATACCATTGACGTGAGGCTTGTTTCAAACCGTAGATTTATCTTTAAAGCTTACAAACTAACTGCTCACCATTTCTAGAGGTGATTCCTTCAGGAAACTAAATGTTTTATGAACACCTCTTCCTCTAGTTCTCCTTTTAGAAATGCCGTTTTTACATCCATTTGTTGTAATTCCACGTCAAAGTATGCAACTAATGACATGATTACCCGAAGAGAATCTACCTTTGATACAAGAGAAAGAGTCTCCTTGTAATCGATTCCTTCCTTTGATTAAATCCTTTGGCAACTAGTTTGGCCTTATATCTCTCGATGTTATCGGATGAGTCTTTCTTCGTTTTAAAGACCTATTTACATCCAATGGCTTTCGCCCATTTAGGTAACTCGACAAGATCCCAAACTTCATTTGATGCCTTCGAATTCATTTCATCATTCATAGCATCATACCATTGACTCGATTCATTACAACTTATGGCTTGGGAAAACGTCTCAGGATCATTTTCGGCTCCGACATTAAAGTCTAATTCTTGCAGATACACATAGTAGTCCCCATGGATCGTTGATTTCCTCATTCTAATAGATCTTTTTAATGTTGGATCAACATTTTCATGAGGATCAGGTTGACCAACTAGTTGTTCATTGACCAAAGGTTCTTCCTGAACAACTTGATTTACTAGATCATTATCAACATGTGGAAAGTTAGAGATCAATCTCAATTTGAACTCTAACGACAGCGATTTGATCGACTAATGTAGGAGGTTGCTCAGTAGTAGTTTCATAATTTTAGCTCTGCAACCGATTCCTCCCACTGATCAAATCATTTCTCAGAAAACTTCGCATTTCTTGATTCCACAATCCTGCTGCTATGAGATGAACAGTAAAACTTTGCATATCCAACAAAATAACCGCTAAGGGTTCTGGGATCCATTTTCTTTTCTCGTGGGTTGTAAATCCTCACTTCAGACGAGCATCCCTATATGCGTACATGGTGCAAACTCGGTTTCCAATCCTTGAATAACTCAAAAGGTGTAATTGAAACAGACTTGGTTGGAACACGATTTAATATGTACACGGTCGTCTTAAGTGCATCAGTCCACAAGAATAATGGGAGATTCACATTACTGCGCATACTCCTCACCATCTCCATCAAGGTCCGATTTCTTCTTTCAGCTACATCATTCCCACTAGGAGATTCTGGATTGGTGTACGAAGCAACTATTCCATGCTCCTGAAGAAATTTAGCCAATGGACCTGGTGCTTGACCACCTTTGGTGTATCTACCGTAATACTCTTCTCTTTTGTCACTCCTGACAATCTTGATTTGCTTCTCACACTGTTTTTCAACTTCCGTTTGAAAATCTTAAACACGTCTAATGCTTCACTTTTGTGGTGAAGGATATATACATACATGTATCGTAAGAAGTCATCAATAAATGAGATAAAGTATTTCAAGCCACTTTTCATTACCATGCCGGGATAACAAATAATTGTATTGATGATTTCAAGTAATTTGGATCTTCTATGTGCACCCCTTTTGGATATCTTGGTTTGCTTTCCCTTTATATGCAATCCATACAAACCTCAAAATCAGCAAAGTCTAGAGTACCAAGTATTCCATCTTTTACTAATCTCTTGATTCCATCCATCGAGATATGTCTCAATCTCCGATGCCACAACATAGAAGATTCCTCATTTTCAACGCATCGTTTTGTGCCAGTTTCCATTTGCATAACCGATTTAGTGGTGTTACTTTGCACATTCATCATAAATAAACTATTGCACAAAATGTCATTTCCCACAACATCAAATTTATTAAATAAATGTATTTGATGTGTCACGGAAACCAAAGGCATAGTTAAAAGGCAATAGTCTAGATATAGATATCAAATTCCTGGGAAATCCAGGTACATGGAATGTATTATGCAAAGTTAATAACTAACCACTAGATAAAATTATTTGGCACGTTCCAACATATTTAACGGTTGAGCGCTTTTTGTTGCCTGAATAAATGCATTGCTCATTTCCTGCAAGAGTGTCATTTCCTGCATCGATGTTGAAACATGGATTGAAGAACCAGAGTCAATCCATCATGCGTTAACATGAACATCAGCCACATTGGACTCGTCCTTATGATGTCATTTTGCCTTCTTCTAGGTTGTAAGCATTACAATCTCACCTTGCTTCATTATCAATCTACTTTCTTCTTGAACACACATAGTCATGAGCTCATTCATCGACCATTTATCCTTATGTGTGTTGTAAGATATTTCGAAAGGACCGAATTGATGAGGAAGAGTGTTCAAAATGTAATGCACCAAGAAGGTGACAGACATCTCGACTCCCAATGTTTCTAATTTTTTCCGCAATATCCCTAATTTCTCATGATGTGCTCGTGCACACAATGGAGACATGTGAGCTTAACAGAGGAAAAATGTCCGTTGAGGGTACTAGCTAAGGATTTATCCGAAGTCTGGAATTTCTCATCAATCGCTGCGAAAAGCGAATGAGCATTTCCATACTTCTCCACCAATCCCCTTATGCATACAAAACGTATCTATCAACGTACAACTTGTCTGTGGGCTAAAGTCATACGTAACAAAACATTGCATATACACATAAGTACCCTCTCTTTCCAGATGGAGCAGTTTTCCCCATTCAGCATGAGAACCTCTACTTTGAGGTAATTATGATTCAAATAGTTCGATGCCGCAAATATTACATGCATAATATAAAAGAAAAACATAAATGAGACTAACTATCATGCTTTACAAACGTAAGCATACAAAATGTATCTATCGACATACAACTTGCCTGTGGGCTAAAGTCATATGCAAATAGAACATTCATACAACAATGAATCTATCGACGTACAACTTGCATGTGGGCTAAAGTTATACGCAATTAGAACATTCATACATAACAACCAATAAAAGTATCAAAATCATGTTCCTTTTCTTAATTCCTGTGGGTAGATTAGGAAATACAATTTTGATATTTTATTCTGATAAATTATATAGAGTTTAATAGAATATCCTATAGGATCGATTCCATTAAATCCGACATAATTAATCACAACTTTAATGATATATTTTCATACATATATATTGTTAGTCTAAAGATGTTGTGGCTACTCTCTAAACAAACAATATGCACGTACATAAATCAAAGATGGATAATTAAACACCAAATACATGGCAATTTTTCGGTTGAAAAATCAGCTTCACACTTTTACTGAAACAACAAATTTGTTTCAAAGAGCTATGTTAATCAAAATACTCGTAGCTCAATGGTAAAGCACTCCTCTGAGCATTGATAATGCACGGGTTCGAATCCCATTGCCTTTAAAGGCATCATTTTATTTAAATTCAGAGATGACCCAGAAGTCAAGCCCAAAATTGGCCTGTAGTCTATCCATGACCCAAATAACTTCAGTTATATAGATTCACAATCTACTAGCATAACGAGGATCGCACTGCCCAGCGGCAAGGCCTCTGTTGAGTCACCCAGCCCGGGTTCGAATCCCAGCGGCTTCATTTTTTTTAATAAGTCAAAACGATGTCGTTGCCTGCGTCCCCTACCTCTAGCCGGATCTGAAAGTGGGTCACGCGACCCAGATCAACCCATAAACGGGTTTTCTTGCATCTCAAAACCAGATCTCTGTTTTTCGCCCATACTTTATCAAAACGATCGTATTGAAATTACCCATTGATATATTAACTCAGAAAAATTAATTAAGCACATATTTGAGCACAACAACCACAAATCCGAAAGAAATAAAACACACCCAATATGCAAGGCAGAGATATAAACATGCTCTGATACCAATTGTTAGTACTTTAACATGTGATCATACAAACACGGTATAATCACTAAAAGCGGAATTAGGATCACTTACCTCCAACCATTGCTTACTTTCTTTTGATTTGAAGACCTTGAAGAATTTCAGAACAACCTTGATGATTCTGGTCTTCCAAGTCCTCCCACTCTTTTTCTCTCTATCTGATGGTGTATGAGTAACGTAAAATGAGATTATGCGGTAGACTTGGGGACCAATCAACTTATCAATTTATATCTCTTCCATGTAACTTCCATCAACAGTTACATTCAAAAGGTGTGATGAATCATCATAAATGACATGGCATTAGACCAAAATTATTGATCACAAACCTTATGATATATCAAAGGAGATATAAATCTTACAGTAGATAAATACATACCATGAAAGAATGGACAACTTAGAACAACTCAAGGCTTAAAGAAACAAGCAACTCTTTATCCTTAATTCAGCAAGTAGCATAATGCAAACTCATTGTTTTCAACACTTCAAAACAAGGCACGGATATGAAGAGATCCCAAATGAAAACTACAAGACAAACTATATTTCACTACATGGTCCAGAGAGTTTCGAACTTCGATGCCTCCTATATTTATTTGGGGCCAATGTCCTTGAGGGCACATATCTGTTCCTCCCCCATGGAAGACATGACAGTCACAACCAGGTCTTTCCCCTCGGCGAATCCTTCCTTGATCTGTCCCGAGGAAAAAATACATAAACAATCGTTAGGTATATGTACTTAATAACCATCACCCGGTCAAGAAGACTTACATTCATTCTTCCATCGTTTGCAAACTACATGGCTTGTTTCAACATTCAGAAATCATACTAAGGTCGCATATCATGGATGTGCACCTACAATTTTTTTTTGATAAGCGAAAATTTATTAGACAAACGTTCTACAAGTAGGTAAAACAAAGCAAGAAAACGATCCTTAAAAGGATCTTTTTCCCTAAACCGAAACGAGCGAAAAGCAAACTAAACAACAAAAAACAGGATAAGAAAGCATACTAAACATAGCATTGCCTACTTCCTATCCGGATTCAAGCAGAGAAATTGATTAGAAAATGAAACAGGAGTAGAAATTCCTGAATTCGCTTCCGGAAAAAACTCAATCTCGCTATCGTCAGAGGCCTCCTCAACCTCATCAAGCTGTGGGGATTCCAAAGCTGGAGAGAAAGCAACGGTCTTTTTCATGAAACGCTTGCTAAAACTCCACGAACCTTCTTTACTTTGTTTAGAAATATCAATGGTGAGACTTCCCGTCTGATCCCTTTTATCAGCTGATGTCCTGGCTCTTGTCTGGTAAATAACAGTTGGAGGAACTGTCATTTTTGTCTGTCCTTTCTTTGGCCGACCACGTCCCTTTGGAGCCTCAATGGGTAAGTTGTTTGGGCGCAGAAGAATGTCCTTCCACGGGCTTTCATCTTGTCCCACAGATGTTCCTCTATCATCATCCATCGCAGGAATTTCAGCCACAGACAACTCGTGGGCTTCCGAATCTGTCAGGCCGAGCTGCACTTTCGATGTAGGCGGATCTGAATCATCTCCAATACATTTAAAAATGTCCAACAGAGCTGAATCCTTTCTGGCCAGCCCACCTTCTCTTGCTACTGGGCCAAAAAGAGCAGGCCCAACCCGATCATCTCTGTCAATCTGCTCATTGTTTCTGGCAGGGAATATCGCACAATCCCTGCGGTCTCGCTCATTCGAAATAAAATTAAGAGATTTCGCAATCCCATGATCCATGGAAGCCACGATTCTCCCCGGGTTCAACGCGAAAGATTCAGAAAGTCTACGGGAGAGGTCGTCGGAATCCGGCAAGGGCGCCATATCCAGCCGGACCTGAAATCCTTACCACTCGATCCGGATCGCTTGACCGCCCTCAAGATGGATTGAAATGGCCTGAGAGATATCCCTTTTGGCTGCCGCATTGTAGGAACCAAGTTCTGCACCCAGAGTTCGTGTCTCACCCAAAACAGAGTATGAGCTCTGTTTTGCTTCCACCGGTGGAGAACACGCCGGATCGGCTGTACTTAGGACCTTACGCCTGGACAAGGCTATGAACATCACATACCCATTCACCTTGACACCGTTGTACGTCTCAATTTCCTGTGAGGCTGCTGTTGACGTAGCAAAACGGACGAACCCGAACGCTTTACCAGAACGATTTGTTTTCTTAGGGACAGAAACAGCCTCAATTTAACCGAAAGAGGAGAATGTTTCTATAATCCATTCCTCCGACGAAGCATACGGTAGATTGCGAATATAAATCTCAGAGTCACTATACTCGAACAAAACGGGATGACTCTGTTTCCGACTATCCTTCACCGAGTCTTCAGCGACTACGACCACTTCATCAGGGTTCGGGGGCGATGAAGCCTCCACCAAAGCAGGCTGAACCGGCTTCGTATCCTTCTTTTTTCGGGGATCAATTGGGGACACCGGACGCACAACATCTCCACCAACAATTGCAGCAGAAAGCGAGACATGGGCTGCGTTGCTCTGTTTTGTACCAGAGGACTTCTTGTCCTTGCTCTGTTTCGTACCAGAGGGCTTCACCTGGTCCTTGGCCGACCGGTTAGCTGGGTGTTGCACGTCCTCCTTGCCACTCTTCTTCCCTACCTTGCGCACAACAACCGTGCTGGATACAATGAAGCGGTACTCTTTGTAAACAGCGAGCAGCTCCGTGCAAAAAGGAAAAAAGGCCACCAGACCACCTTCAAACTCACCGGAAAAGGAACTCCGGTCAGCCGAGCGGCGAGAGCGTTTGGAGACTTTCATCCTTTTTCCCAATTCCTCCACTTGTGAAACCTACATATATCACAGATATCATAACAAATTACTATTTTAACAATACTATCCAACTTTTTTCAACTATAAATCAGGCTGGGGCCCAAGGAAACCAATGACATGCTTTAAGAATCAGAGAGTAACAACAAATGTTTGAACTAAACTAGGTGAGGAGTTATATATTATAGATGATAAACCTATATCCCAGTTATCATAACACAGTACAGTACAAATGTCAAAATATTATCAACTTTGCTAAAATTATAAATTGGGCTGGGCCAAGGAAACTAATGACTAGGCTTAAGAATCAGCCAATAACAGGAGTTCCACAAGATGGAAAGAACATAAATTTTAACTAACCTGGGTGAGCAGAGAATCATCCGTTGGACGCCTGAGGTATCCTTGGTGTTACCATTCTCAGTCAGCAGACTCACCTAACATGTGTGACATGGGGAACCTACAAGACAAGGAAGCGCGCTGCTTAATGTACTGCAAAACCGGGATATATAGCTTCATAGATCATCATATTAGTATGAAACAAAAAACAAGCAATAGATGAATTCAGCAGGAGGTTCATACATCACAATTGTGGGAAGAGGGAACAATATCCTCAAGCTTCTTGCCATTGAAGATATCAATTGCAACAAAGTGACACTTGACGTGGCCGTGCTTCCCGGTCTTGGAAGTGGAAACCTCAACAACCTTAAACAATGCATAAAAAATGGTATAAGAAAGAGGACCATAGCTTAAAAGCAACAAGGTAACATCATGTAAGCTTTCTACAAAGAAAAAATGCATCAATATAAACACCGTGCGAGTAATCAAGCATAGTGAGATAATGAATTTCCTAAGAATGACACTAGAATCAGTAACCTAATTCTATTATTCTGATATGGGTCAATTGTTAATGGGCCTAAGAAACTATCTAATTATGTAAGTGGGCCTCATTTGTTAGGGCAAGCCCACGGCCCGTTACTGTTTTGTCTTCTTCTTCGTTAGTACCTTATATTCAGAAATGAAAGAACGTTTACAGTCCAATTTACAATTGTCCTTCCTCTCCCTCTCTACTCTTCTCCCCCACTTCCCCTTCTCATCTCTATCAATTGTTCTTCTCAAACCCTAATTTCGCCGCTACACCATTTCCCCCATATCATATTCATTGATATACCACAAAAGTTGAGAGAAATCACAGAACAAAGAATCATCCCAAGTCAACGAAAAAGGAAATAAAGACTAAAGCATAATAAAGGTGTAGTTTTTTGAGTCACCCAACATACAATTTTCTCATCTACCAAACAATAACAAGAAACCAGTAGTACAGTACAAATTTGATACAGAAACTTGAGATTCCTGCAGGATACAAAAACGGTAGCACAAAATACACAGACCGGCAAGTCAATCCTTAATCAGAATCACCAGATCAAGAGAATCGATGGGATGAAATCGATAACAAAACTGACCTTGCAGGGGCGATTCTTGATGACGAGGTATCCGTTCTTCCGGATGGTACCGGCCTGCTGAGGGTAGGTCTTGGAAGCTCCAGCATCGGCCTTGGACTCGAACTGGTGCTCCTCGTCCGACATGGCGTTGCGATCGAGCTCCGAATACACGCAGAGACGGAGGAGGTTGAAGAAAGAGGATAGGTTTTAGTAAATCTTATTGTTGTGGCCTAGTAATTACTAGGGGGCAATGTGCTGCATGCATCCACTGTTGTAAAAATATTCGTCTAGCTTGTTTAGGCCCATGTTTAAGTCCCAAAATCTAATAAATATTTCAACTCGTGGACCCGGTATCGGATCTCAACTTTCAGCCACATGCAACTACGGGACCGGTCCCCAATCTGTCATCGCAGACGTCGCCCCTATCGCGGGGGATAGGAGAGCCTATCTCACCTGCTCTGCCTCTCGCGTCGCCGCCATCTGCACCGTTCACAACACTCGCACCCCCATCGCCAATCACGGCTCCCCCAAGCCCGGCCCCGTCGGCACCGACTCCTGTCATTACATGTCCGCGTCTCGTCCTCCCCCCATCGCCGGCTACGGCAACGGGGACAACGAGTGTGGTAGCTACACCGGTGCATTTCCTCAGATCCAAGACGACGCTCGGGGTATTGTCTGCGACGGCGGCCATGCGACCACCGAAGCTGTTTGGGCCATAGACGCCGATACTGGAGGCACCGGACATGCCGGACCCTCGCCGCCCCCATGCTGAAGTAGGCCGAGAATCCTTTCGGCCTCAGTCACCGGTAGCAACGCTGTCACTGGACTAGTGGGACCTTCGACACCCATATGTTGAAACTGGTCGGCCTCCGTCGCGGACGCAAGGAATTTTGGAGGCTTCGCTTTTTACGAGGTCGATCTGTTCAACAATGGTGGTGGTGGATCCAAAGCCAAAGACTTCGGTAGGCATACATGCTCCGGTGCTAGACTGGGAAGACGAGGACGAAATCCATCCACAGGCGGCGGTGTCACAACCTCCTTCGGAGCAATGAGGAGACCCGACGGGGGTGGGACGGTCCATAAAGGGGCTATACCCACAGACTCAGGACAACCGGTGCTGGGAAGTCTCGGGAAAGCCGCAATCAGAGCACTTTATTTATGTCTGCTTCATGAGTTTTATCGTTTTAGTTTGGGATGTTTAGTTTATTTCGGTTGTTGGACGATTTATTTTCTGTTTGTTTTGGATTCTGCTGTTGGTTTGACTTTCCCTTTGTTTTTGGGACGGCCGGACGGGATCTCAATTTTTTGTGTGTCTGTGAAGGCTAAGAAGACTTGTTCTATGGGTCCACGAGCGCCGGGTACCCTACAGGAGACCCGGACTATATTTTGGAGCCTAAGGCTTTGGCTCTATTGTAACCCCTACTTGCATTAATGCATCTTGATCTTGTTACCATTTCAAAAAAAGTCCCAAAATCTATATATATATATATATATATATATATATAGGATAACAATCAGGTACAAACTTGTATCTTTCGTCAGAACGTAGAACTATCAATCTGGGCCCTTGGATCGTAGAATTAATGGCCCAGATTTAATGCATATCTTTTAATATCTTTTTAATTAATGCATATCTTGTAATTGATTTCGTAATCAATCACCCCCCCCCCCCTGAATTTCGGTGTCCATCCGATCTGGATAATCAATGGCCCAGATTAGTTCTACGTTCTGACCCGAAATAGGGTTTGTACTTGATTGTTCCCCTATATATATATATATATTTGTCGTTTTATTTAGCCTCAAAATCTAAAAATCATCCGACTTGTTGTTCCGTTCGATTAATCGGAAACTAAAACTTTGTTTTGTAGAATTAGACTTTTAAAACAAAGGTAAAAAGACGAAAGACACGATATGTTTGTAATGGACTTAAATTTTTAATAAAAAGAATATGGGACGTGTCTCTTTTTGATGTTTTATCATTATAATTTAGTTTTTTTTAATTAAAATTTGGAGTAAAATCAAAATGAGAGCATTATTTGGCTTAGTTTTTTTTGCATTTGATAATTGATAATTTTTTTACTAAAAGGTGCAATATTATAAATTTAGAATCCAACTACATGGGTGTACGGTAGGGAACATACTCCTTTACCATTAAAAAACAACCACAAAACAAAATATTTGCAGTTCTTTGAAGTACTAGAACTGTCACAGACGGTATTGAAACGCCACATAGGCAGGAAGGAAAGATGGGGATAAGTAGATGGTACTGTAAGTCCTGCTCCAAGTCACGAGCATGGACTGCACCAGTAGTAGGAGGCAAAGCTTTAACTAGGGACCACTTCTAGAGCTAGTCCCTGAAGCCTAAGGAAGCTAACATTCCTCCTGGCGAGGCTGTCTTCCAGTCCTCGTCTGATCATCCCGAGGAGCATCAGCCACAGTCCTCTTAACCCCTCCGGTAGTAGCTCTTTCATTATCTATGTGCCTAGGTGGAATGAGCATTGAAACTTCAGTGAGTCTGCCACCAGAGAGCTGGCCAGTCACCAAAATTTTCTAGTTGGGATCCATGTTTGCAGGCTGGGTGCTACCCCGAGGTCTTGTATGATTAGATACAGTGCTTTGGGAAACATACGGGCTCCTTTCTCGAGACGAGGAGCCCTTAGATACAGTGCTCGGGGAAACCCTCCCAAAGCCTAAGGGTATAATCGGTGGCGGGTTCTCATATGTCGCATACGACTTCACCAACTTTTCATTCCGAAATTCCAAGATAGAGGTATCATACCTCAGGGTACCCCGCAACTCCATCCCTCAATCCCTCACGAGATGAATAATTCTTTCGCAATTGAAGCACAAATTTGGGAGCTTCGTATATGTTAGGTCGACCTTCACGGGATCTGGGAAGTATTTGAACCTCAATATCAGTCCCCGCTTGAGAGGACGTTCAACAAGGTGCCAAAAGCGCACCCTTACAGCTCCACTCTAACACATACCTCGCTGATCGTATGGTACCTCCACACACGCCCCCAATACGTCCCTGATCGTCTTCCCTATTGCCTTCGTCCGAACCAGGGAAGATAGACCCCGAGTGTGGACCCATAGCTGCAAGCGGTCCAACGCGGGAAGTTCCCAGGCATAGGGGTTTAGCTCTCGGAGCAAAAGGGGGTGTCCGTCGAAGTACTAGGGCTCATTACCCTGAACCCAAGTCGTGCCTATGTCGTCCGAAAATAGAAGCCGAAGATTCCCGTGCCAAGATCTTTGACGACCAAGCTTTCTACAACCCGCCCATACGTGGTGGTGATGATACGGAGGAGAATGTCCTTCTATGGAGGCTTTGACGTCCATAGCTTACCCATCAGTCCCCACTGCTGACGGGCGATGACTGTGGCATTGGTCGGAGAGTAAGGGACCACGACCTCAACCTCCTCGTCATCATCGAATGAGCAAGAGGAGATCCTATCTTGGAGTGCCGCCATGGATGCCTGCAACTCCGGTAAAGCCATAGTGGTGGGTGAAGGAGGCTCATCCAACGAGAGGGCCACCTTCCGACCATAGACCATACCGTTCGGAATAGTGTGGAGAGAGGGGATGAGCGAGATCCTATCTTGATTGGGAATACAACGACCCAAGACAAATGCCTCTACCGACGTACATGGGAGATCCTCCATCGACGCCTTCCTCCGTACCGAGTCCCGTTGAAGAGGAGGGGTCGGATCAACCT
Source organism: Erodium maritimum (assembly GCA_963921825.1). Classification (NCBI taxonomy): domain Eukaryota; kingdom Viridiplantae; phylum Streptophyta; class Magnoliopsida; order Geraniales; family Geraniaceae; genus Erodium; species Erodium maritimum. The sequence continues at coordinate 57,099,567 of OY997590.1, read as the reverse complement.
GAGTAGTAGGAACACAGGAAGGAGATGGAGCATAGACAATGGGCAGAGGCGATGAAGCGAGACCCAATGATGGGTTGCTTGCGGATGAAGCAACGTCATTCGGTCGTACCGGACATCCTCGACGTGGTTTGCTGGTAGTGGTTGGAGTAGAGGCACCCATGACGAAGGGTACCAATGCAGTGGTGAGAGAGGGTGGTGGACTCGCCGGAGTAGAATGAGGCGTTGAAGGAGACCCGATTAGGGTTTGCTTCAGCTTCCTCCTACGCCTTGGTTCTAAGGCCAGAGGTTGCACAGATGAAGACGTGGTCTTCGAGGGAGAGGCCTGCACCAGGGGTGACATGACGGGACTGATAGGAAGTGCAGCATCGGCGTCTTCTAGGTTGTCGACGGCGTAAGCAGGGCTAGAAAGCACCATGGTCGTAAAGAGAGTGGGCGGCTCGGGCTAGGGTTGTTCTCGATTAGCGAGAGAGGAAAAAGTCGAAGACTATGCTTATATACTTGATATTTTTTATATTATACAAATATTGTATACATTTTGAATTTTTTATTATATTTGTGTAATATATATTTAATAATAATTAAAAATATTTTTAAAAAAATCCGCATAGGCCCCGACTAGTTTCCGCTTAATGCCCAAGGGTTCTCACCGCCCGATTAGCACCTAGCGCCTAGCGTTTTTTTACAACCATAGTTGTCTCTCGACTCATATTTGACAACAACGAAGAAAAAAACTCACTCATTTTGGGTTTAGGCTTTGTTCAAAGTTTACAACAAATTTGTGGATCTTATAAGGGTCTAATCATTACCGTCAAACTTATTTTTTTAGGAATAAAAATAGAAATGTTCTTATTTACTATTTGTCATAAAACTGTCGATCTTGTGAGTGACGCACATGAATGCTCGTGTAATTTGGGACACGAGAGAGGCGCATGTTTTAAATTGAACGTATCCATAATATCATCAAGAGAATTATTTTGATATGCTATTATAATAATTATGGCTTTAGGATTTTCTCAAAGATCGCACGGAGCCATAAAATCTTATAAGGGTTGATCATAACCATCATATTTGTCCATTTTGAGAATAAAATTGGAAGGATTTGTTAACTGTTTGCGTCATAAAAGATTAGGCTCTTGAGAAACGAACGTAAGCATTGAGCTCCATGTGGACGCTTAAGAAATTTGGGGCACGTGAGAGACGCATGTCTTAAAATGAAGTTATCTATAATATTATTAAGGTGAGTTTTTTAGATATACTAGTACAATATTTTAAGACGAATGACATTATGGTGCCCCGTTTCTCTATACAATGAAAATTAGGATTTCTCATAAAGCATGGTGGTGGCCATGCTTAGTTCATCTACTTGACAAGACAAGTAAGTACATGTACAACATTGGAATCGTCTGAATCTTATTAGCTATATTGGAATCTATATAATAAGAATCCATTCCATGAATCGATGTATGAAACTTATGTTTTTCACAATGTCAATATCTTGTAAAGATCCTATTTGCTGATTGAATTACTATTTATCATTTCTGACTCAAGTAAAGAATTAAATATGTTTCTGAAAAACAACAGGAGGATGAAGGCTCTCGTGCTCTCTGCGTTTTTTTTCTCTGATGGTGTCTTTGTGTGGAGAATATCACAACATCGTGTCTGATGTACCAGTTGTGATGGTATCTCCGGCAAAGAAGAGAGCTCGGGTTCGCTCGAACTCTACTATCAAGAGGCGTATTCGACGGGACATACGATCTCATCGGCGTTGACATTCCGGAACAAAACCTCTTGGAGATGTTGTTATTCTCGATGGGGAACAAGACAAACATGCCAAGGAGTCTATTGTTGACCTATTAAGGTTTTTGGGAGCTCTTATTATATAGATCTGTGGCAGGATCGAAGAACGTTTTCCGGATTCTTTCGGTTCTGATTGATTTAGGCAGAAATGTAGTCGTTGTAGATAGTGGGATTAGGATCGTGTTAGAGGCTCCAGTATCGAAGGATCTTAGCGCAGGCGTGTTGAACGCTGGTGGTTGGGGTAAACTGGATCGTTTCCGGTGTCTCACCGGCAAGCCTTTTGGTGAGATCAGGGGGATGTTCTCTCTTTTTGGTCAGATCATTTTCTTGTCCATTTTGAAAAGACCGAACTGGCAGTCCCAATTCTTCGGGTTTATTTGTTTTTCTACACGGGGAGATAGCTTCTCAGGCGAGCGCGACTCTGCAAGATTATAAGGTGGCTACGTGCTTTTTGTCGCCTTCTCCAAGGATAGAGTGTTGGGTTATTTTATAATCCAACGTGTGGGCTTACAAATTGAACAAGTATATTTGGGGTCAATGATTCGTATTGGGCTACTAGTTGGGAAGCCCAATTTAAAACATTAATGAGTAGGACTTTGTAATGTGTGATACCCACATAAATCTGATTAGAGTAATGAACTTTATTCAGATTATATATATATAGAGGCACATTAGGGTTTGGTCCCCAAGATTAATCAGTCGTCTTTCTTTCTCCTCCATCCCCATCTATTGAGTGAGAGTACATGGAGAGCATAAGAGATTAATCTGTGGAATACCAAAACCATTCTTGTTCTCATCATCGACATGGAATCATCAGGTATGTTTTCTATGTTGTTTTATAATTAAATCCTGATTATTTGACTAAGTGTTGGATTCATAAGAGATTCGATTAGTGTTCTAACAAGTGGTATCAGAGCCACGCTTCAGTCGAATTATTGGGATTTGGTTGGTTGTCTTTTGCTTTAAAAATTGCTGTGTACATGCATATGGTTTCGGTACTGGTGTTTAGCCAATTTATTTTAGTTTCACTTGAAGCTAATCGTGTGTTTGGTGTGGGCTTTAAGTTTTTTTTTTTGGAGTTGATTTACATGTTACCCGTGACTGTGTTGTTTTTGGGTTGATATGCTTAGACTTGCTCACATATCATTTAACGTTGATGAGATATATACGTATATGGCTATTGATTCATTGAACATGGCTTTATAAAATCTAAAGCATGCTTTTGTTTTGATACACAGTGATAAAATACAATGTTTGCTTATATATATATATATATATATATATATATATATATATATATAGGGACAATCAAGTACAAACCCTATTTCGGGTCAAAACGTAGAACTAATCTGAGCCATTGATTATCCAGATCGGATGGCCACCGAAATTCAGGGGGGTGGTGGTGATTGATTACGAAATTAATTACAAGATATGCATTAATTAAAAAGATATTAAAAGATATGCATTAAATCTGGGCCATTAATTCTACGATCCAATGGCCCAGATTGATAGTTCTACGTTCTGACGAAAGATACAAGTTTGTACCTGATTGTTATCCTATATATATATAGGAGAACAATCAATATATATATATATATATATATATATATATATATATATATATATATATATATAGGAGAACAATCAAGTACAAACCTTATTTCGGGTCAGAACGTAGAACTAATATGGGCTATTGATTATCCAGATCGGATGTCCACCGAAATTCAGGAGGGGTGGTGAGTGATTACGAAATCAATTACAAGATATGCATTAATTGAAAAGATATTAAAAGATATGCATTAAATCAGTGCATGTTCATACTTATTTGTATGTAAATACACGAAAGTTTGATTAATTGATATACGGATGCATGTTCTGTTTCATGGACAAAAAGTTATTTACGGTGGTTTGTATGTCCATTAATTTATTGATATACTTGATATATATATATGGTTAATTTATGATTTTTTTCATAGATTTTGTAAGTGCTTAATTTTATTTTTAAGCTTTTGGTATTTGATGTCAAAAATTTTAGATTTAGACACTTACTTATATTATTTTGTCCCTTATTTTTGAATAAGTGAGTCGACACATAAAGTTTCCAAATGTGTAAGTTTATTTATTTTTAAAATAACGGGATGTGTGTGTTTATTGTTCATGCGGTCAATGCTCGGCCCAAAGGAAGGTCATTGATTGGCCGAATAATGAATACACGTGTGGTGATATATGTGAATGATAATTACAGTAGCCACTTGTGGTATATATTGAACTGTTAGTATGTGTGTATTTATGGTTTATTGATACATACTGGTACTGTATATTTGATTCATATATCTGATCAGTAAGTGTTTGAAATAATTTCACTTTTGATATTGATATCAAAATTTCAGTTTTGGGCACTTACTAGTATTATTTTGTCCCCTATTTTAAATGAGTATATCGACGCATAAAGTTGCCAAAGTAACCTCTTGTGTGTAGGTTTATTTATTTTAAAATAACGGGATGTGTGTGCTCATTGTTCATGCGGTCAGTGTATCGGCCCAAAGGAAGGTCATTGATTGGCCGAACAATGAACACACGTGTGGGAATGGTGTGTGACGATTGTAAAGTTTTCATGTGGATAACATACCGGCCCAAAGGAATGATGTTATTTGACCGAATTTATTGTCAGCACTTGATTTCTGCGTGCAAGAGTACCACTTACGAATTAATGATTCTATCCAAAGATAGACATTAATGTTGTGCTAGGTATCTTGGTTGTATGGGCCCATCACTTCGGTTGATTGAAAATTATGTATCACATGAGAATTGTTTGCTTATTCTTAATGTGTTATAACATGATTTTCAATGTTTGAGCTTATGTATTCATTTGTTCAGCATTGATAGTTATTGTATCTGCTGCTAATATCACTGCCAACATGAATTCAATTCATGTGCTTAACGGCACAAACTTTAGGAGTAGTGTTCCATAAACATTTAGGGGCGGTATACCAAATGAGGTCACTGTAAGGAGTTTCCTTTAAGAAATTGTAAGTCGTTTTACATAGAACGAAAAGGCCGAGACAAGCAAGCTTTTAGCTGACCTTGTCTAGATGAGGTATAAAGGAAAAGGAAACATAAGGGAGTACATTATGGAGATGTCTAACATCGCTTTCAAAAACTTAAAGGGCTCAAGCTTGATCTGTCTGATGACTTGCTTGTGCATTTGGTCCTAATCTCACTTCTTGCACACTATGGTCAGTTTATAGTTAGCTATAATACTTATTAGGACAAATGGACTCTTAATGAGCTCATTTCTCATTTTGTGCAACAAGAGGATAGGTTGAAGCGTGAAAAGACTGAAAGTGCTCATGTTGCAACGACCTCAATAGGCAATAAAAGAAATAGGATTAAGGATAAGGTAACTGCAGTGGAAAGTTCACATTTATACTTTCTTTTTGCCAAATTCCTAGAGGAGTGCAGAATCGTCCCGCAATACACCATGCAAGGGCAACCTAGCATGAATTGTGACGCGGAGAGGCGAAACAGAACTCTTAAGAACATGGTGAGAAGTATGATTAGTCATTCTTCTTTACCGGAATCACTCTAGGGAGAGGCAATTAAGACTGCAATATACATACTGAACAGAGTATCTAGTAAAGCGGTAGCTAAAACCCCTTATGAATTGTGGACATAAAAAAGGCCTAGTATTAGGGACTTGCACATTTGGGGTTGTCCAGCTGAGGCGAGGCCTTATAATATGGACTCCACAACGGTTAGTTGCAACTTTATCGGGTATCCTGAACGGTCGAGGGATTCTAAGTTTTATGATCCCTCAACTGAGTCCTTTTTCGAAACGGGAAATGCGAGATTTCTTGAGGATGTTGCGTTTGAGGGGGGAGAGAGTATTAGGAGTGTTGTATTTGAAGAGGGATTCGTTCCTCTACCGGATGTTGCTATCGATAATGCTTAACATGTTGACATTGGTCAAGACACAACATAAGACAACAATGAGGATTCTCCTCTACAACTCCCTGGTCAAGTTCAAGAGATTGTTCCAGAAGAGCAACCACAACTACCTCAAGAGGAAGTGTCACTTAGGTGATCCACTAGAGACATGAGGAGTGTAATCTCTAGTGGTTACATTGTATTCCTTCAGGAACACGAGTTTGACACATGGACAATGGAAGATGATCCAATCAACTTCCAATAGGTTAAATAGAGTGTTAATTATCAAAAGTGGATCGATGTTATGAATGATGAGATAAAATATACGCATGATAATGTCGTTTGGAAACTCGTCAAGTTGCCTGAAGGTGCGAAGCCTATTGGTTGCAAATGGATATTTAAAACCAAACGGGATTCGAATGACAATATTGAGAGGTCTAAAGCGCGTCTAGTTGCTAAGGGTTTTACTCAAAGGGAAGGTATTGACTATAAAGAAACTTTCTTTGTTGTATCATCGAAAGATTCTTTTAGAATAATAATGGCACTTGTAGCTCATTTAGATTTGGGTTGCATTAGATGGACGTTAAGACGGATTTTCTCAATGGTGAAATTGAGGAAATCATATATATGGTAAAACCAGAAAACTTTGTATCAGGTGACTCAAAGTCTATGGTTTGTGAACTCAAAAGTCCATCCAAGGTCTCAAGCAGGCTTCCCGTCAATGGTATCACAAGTTTCATACTATCATTACCTCGTATGGCTTTGAGGTCAATGTTGTCACGCCCCAATTTCAGCGAACCGAACTCGGGACGCGAACATTTAAAAAGATACAATACTTGAAACCTGTTTTCATTAAATCACTTTAAAAGGCCAATTTAGTTCAACAAAATAATATTTACATCTCAAAATAAGTCCCAACAATTGGACAAAAACGAGGTACACGTCACTAGACTAAAAAACACCCAAAAACCCGCTTCAAGCTCTTCAAGCTTCAGAAGCTCACCTAGTCCAGCCTGTGAACGGTACCTGTAGGAAAAACAGCTAGGGGTGAGCGTTCGCTCACCACCACAGATAACAGACTGACTACGACATACTTAGCAGACAAAGCCGGTGACACCCACAACGACTCAAATGACACACACACAACCAACACTTTTCTCAACCGACTCATACACTCGGACACGTGATGTAGACCCCACACAACGATTGACGACCTCCTCCAAAGACACGATTGGAAACCACGCAATACCAAGATCACAAAGGATCGCACACCAAACAAGATCACAAAGGATCGCATACCAGCTGCTCAGTAACCATCTCTGTCCCTCGCCCTTTCCGATCCCAGTCGGGCCAGGCGGTCGACCTGTCGCGCAACTTCTCCCGATCCCAGTCGGGAGGCTAACCCACAACCTCTCCGCTTCACCCGATCCCAGTCGGGTGGTTAGCCACACCCGCGCGTCCTTCCCCCGATCCCAATCGGGGAGCTAGCCCACAACCTCTCCGCTCCTCCCGATCCTAGTCGGGAGGCTAGCTACACCACACAACCTCCACCATGATCAAGTAACCAAACACAATCACAAACAAGGTTCAACAGACAGTAACGACACCAAACCCAACTCCACAGGCACTCAAGGCCACCAACACACCAACAACCAAAACACGGGTTCAACAACCCTACGGGCCCTCATGGCCACCCAAGACACCAACAGTAAAGTACGGGTTCACAACCCCACGGGCACTCACGGCCACCCAACTCCAATAATAACAACACGGGCTCTCATGGCCACCCAAGACTCAACAATAATAACACGGGCTCTCAAGGCCACCCAAAACTCAATAATAATAATACACAACAACCTCCGACACACTCAATGCCTCCAACAGTCCTAAGATCACTAGTTTCACAACCAACCTCCGGGCATGGTCATATGCCTCCAGTAATTCTAATATCGCTAAGTTCTCTGCTCCTACGACACTACTAAGTGTCACATGCCTTTCCAATAATTGCTAAGTTCCCGTAACAGGCTTTTCTAATATTCGATAACCTAAATAACCCACGACACCCCGGTGTCACATGCAATTCCACAGGTAACTTTCCCTAGTCAGGGCCGAGATCCGGCTACTTTTCCCTACCTCGTATATAACTCCAAAAGTGCTCCACTAAGTTTCGATGTGATCCCAGTCACTCGCCGAGCTTCCCTTTGCCCCGGTCCGCAGCACGATCTAAAAGAACATAATTTCCAAAGCACTTTTAAACTAGTAGGAATAAACCGAAAACTAATAAACTTAACGCCCAAACGTAACCCCGACAATGTCGCTCACTCCCAAACTTCAAAATTGCTCGACATTGTCGATAAAGGACCCGTAAAGGCCCGATTCGCCCGACATGGCGAATCTGCCCGGGTTTTGTAAAAGGCCTTCCAGGGCTCCAAAAGCCCCCGTTTTCGTTTCTACGGTCTTAGAATAGTTCAAGGATCCCAATGCACTTAATGGAATCAAATTCCGACTTCCGAGTCAAATAATTAACGTTTAAAGTTTCTAAAACCCGTTAATTACAACTTCTTCAATTTAAATCCAATTTTCGATTCAGTTAAGGATAAAGGGTCCGGGGAACGTTTTAAACCACCCGAGCACTAAAACCCGAGCACGTGGGCCCCACCCGACCCACTTGGCCGTGGGCCTTAGGGTCTTTTAGGGCTCGGCCCACCTTGGTGGTTGCTAGCCCTAGCTCCGGCCAGCCACCCCGAGGTCCGGCCAGCACCGGCCAACTCCGGCCAGTACCGGCCCGGTCCGGCAAGCCTCCACAAGGCTTGGCCAACCACCTCACACGGCCGGCCGGCCACCCCACATGGTGGCCGGAACTCCCCCGAGCTCCCGGTCACCGGAAAACGTTCCAAAACCGCTCAAAAACGTCTCCAACAAACCCCCAACCTCACTACAACCCTAACTCATAGTTTTACCCAAACCCTAGCTTTCAAAAATTAACCAAAACGACGATCGGTTTAGTACAAACCGTAGAGGAGGATGAGGGGAAGTTGCTTCCTTCTTGCCTTGAGATGATCCAAGGGTTGGATGACAAACCCTAGCCCAACTTCTTCTCTTTTCTCTCTTCTTCTTCTTCTCCAAACTCTCTCTTCTTTTCTATTTCTTTTTTTCTTCTTTTTGGTTAGTGTTGGCCGAACCCCCCCCCCCCCCTTGTACCCTCACCTCTCATTTTCCCCCCAAAACCTAACACCACCACTTGATTGACAAGTGGCAAGGTGGGTCCCACACCTTTTTGGAAAAATATCTACTAGATATTTTCCAGTCAGATTCGCAAAAATCGGATGTTTCGGGCCCCGAACGGGTACTTTTCCCAAGAAATTACGAAACTTGGCGGGCTACAAGGAAACGGCTCAACTAAGACCGCTGCGACGACGGCTAAGCTTTTTGGATCCAAAACGGTCCTCGAATGGACCAAAACGTCGCTCGGTTGACTTTTCCAGCGAAAAGTCAACATTTCCGAAATTGATCAGAAAGGTGCCCTGAGTCCCCTGGAACTCATTTTGGTCGATAAAGGGGTCAACTTAAGTCCGGTATGTCCCTCGGGGTCAATTTAGATCAATTAAGTGTTTGTCTTAAAAAAATTTAAATTTTCCTGTTTTCGCAGGTTTGATTGTCGTTGACCGGGAGTGGTTCTTACAATCTACCCCCCTTAAAGGAATTTCGTCCACGAAATTTAAGACAGACGTACCTCGGGAAATGAACAAGGCAGGGTACTACGCGCGAACCTCGTCCTCGCGTTCCCACGTCGACTCAGCCCCGTGATGTTTCCACTGCACTTGTACCAGGCGGATAATCTTGCCTCCCCGCAGAATCTGCTCCCGTGTGTCCATGATCCGAACCGGCCGCTCCTCATAGGAGATATCGTCAGCCACCTCGATATCTGTCCACTCAATGACGTTATGGACACGTAGAAGACGTTATGGACTCTCCCAAGTTGCGGTGGTAACGCCAGACGATAGGCCACTGCGCCCACTCTACCCAAGATCTCGAACGGGCCAATGTACCTCGGTGCCAACTTGCCCCCGCTGCGCCTGAACCGCACCAGCCTCTTCCTCGGGCTCACCTTCAGGAACACGTGATCCCCGACTGCAAACTCAAGAGGTCGACGTCGTCTGTCGGCACAGCTCTTCTGCAGGCTCTGCGCGGTCCTCAACCGATCGCGTATCAGTGCGACCTTCTCCATCGTCTATCTGACAAGATCTGGCCCCAGCAGACTCCTGTCCCCCATCTCTGCCCAACACACTAGCGACCGACACGGCCTCCCATACAACGCTTCGAACTGTGCCATCCCGATACTGGCCTGGAAGCTGTTGTTGTAGGCGAACTCGGCCAACGGCAGATGGGTCTCCCAAGATCCCCTGAAATCTAGCACACATGCCCGCAGCATGTCTTCCAAGATCTGAATAGTGCGCTCGGACTGGCCGTCTGTCTGGGGATAATGTGTTGTACTGAGTAGAACCTCGGTCCCCAATGCTTTCTGCAGACTCGGCCAAAACCTGGACGTGAAACGAGGATCCCTGTCCGACACTATCGACACCGGGACCCCGTGGAGACGCACTATGTCCTGAACATACAAGCTGCTCAACTTGTCGACCGGGTCAGTCATCTTCATAGCCAGGAAGTGGGCCGACTTGGTCAACCGGTCGACTACCACCCATACGGCGTCGTTTCCCTTCGGCGATCTCGGTAGTCCACACACGAAGTCCATCGTAATGTGCTCCCACTTCCACTGGGCAATCGGCAGTGACTGTAACAATCCTGCGGGACGCTGATGCTCGGCCTTCACCTACTGATGGACGAGACATCTCGACACAAACTCTGCAACTGCTCTCCTCATCCCGCGCCACCAGAAATGTCGTCTGAGGTCACGGTACATCTTGGTTCCCCCCGGGTGCACTGTAAGACGCGAATGATGTGCCTCTCGCAACACGCCGTCTCTACAGTTAACCGGCACGAACAGCCCCCCGCGGTACCGCAACCCCCAATCAGTACTATCCTCCCAGCCCACCACCTCGTCACCCCTGACGACTCTCTCACGGATCTCTGACGCCTCGACGTCCTCCGTCTGCGCCTCCAACACTTGGGCAAGCAGTGAGGGCTGAGCCACCAATGAGCACATGGCCACGCCGCCAGTAATCTCCTCCAGCTCAAGCCCGAACGTACTCAGCTCCCCCATCATGTCCCACTCTCAGACCGATATGCTGGCGAGGCTCGGAACCGACTTCCTACTCAAGGCGTCGGCGACCACGTTCGCCTTGCCCGGGTGGTTGTGTAGCTCGAAGTCGTACTCCTCGAGTAGCTCCATCCACCGTCGCTGACGCATGTTCAGGTCTCGCTGAGAAAATATGTACTTGAGGCTCTTGTGATCCGAGAACACCTGAAACCCCTCGCCATACAGATAATATCGCCAGCTCTTTAGCACAAACACGACTGCTGCTAGCTCCAAGTCGTGGGTAGAATAGTTGTGCTCGTGCGTCTTCAACTGCCTGGAGCCATAAGCCACAACTCTGCCCAACTGCATCAGTACGCAGCCCAGTCCCTCTCCAGACGCATCACAGTAGACATCATAACCGATCCCTCGCTCAGGCACCACTAACACTGGAGCTGTAGTCAGTCGAGTCTTCAACTCCGCGAATGCACGCTCACAGTCATCTGTCAACACGAACCCGACTCCCTTGCGCATCAACAGAGTCATCGATGCGGCTAGTCGTGCAAAGTCCTGGACGAATCGCCGATAGTAGCCTGCCAACCCCAGAAAGCTGCGGATCTCGAAGACACTCGTGGGCCGTGCCCACTTCGAGACCGCGTCAATCTTCGACGGATCGACCAGGATACCGTCACGGGACACGATGTGACCGAGGAATTTCACCTCAGCGAGCAAGAACTCGCACTTCTCCCGGTTGGCATATAGCTGATGCTCGCGCAGTAGTGTCAGAACAGCCCTCAGATGTGACTTATGCGCCGCCTCGTTCTGCGAATAAAACAGGATGTCGTCCACGAACACCACCACAAACTGATCTAGGTACGGCCGGAAGATGTTGTTCATCAGGTCCATGAACGCTGCAGGTGCGTTCGTCAGTCCGAATGGCATCACCAGGAACTCGTAGTGCCCATAGCGTGTCCGGAATGCAGTCTTTGCGACGTCCCCCTCAAGGACCCGCAACTGATAATAACCAGATCGCAGATCGATCTTCGAGAAGTAGGTCGCCCCTCTCAACTGGTCGAACAAGTCATCGATCCTCGGCATCGGGTATCGGTTCTTCACCGTAACCCAGTTCAGCTTCCGGTAATCTATACACATTTGTAGCTCTCCACTCTTCTTCTTCATGAAGAGTGCTGGTGCTCCCCACGGCGATGCACTCGGACGGATAAACCCCTTCTGCTGAAGCTCCTCTAGCTGACGCTTCAGCTCAGTCAACTCTGCCGGCGCAAACCTGTAAGGCGTCATTGATATCGCCGCCGTTCCTGGCACCAGGTCAATCCCGAACTCCACCTCACGAACCGGTGGCAGCCCGCTCAACTCCTCAGGAAAGACATCGGGGAACTCGCATACCACTCGCGGTAACTCTCGGCTCTGCACAGCCGATACTTCCTCCTCTGCGGACAACGCCGATTGGAGGACCCCGCTCTTACTACCCAGAACACACATCACCTTCGTACTGCCCACTAACACTGTCATTCATCGCCTATAGCAATCGATGTTGGCTCGGTACTTCGCCAACCAGTCCATTCCCAAGATCACATCAAAGGTCGTCATTCCCAATACAAGAAGATCACCAAGGCAAGGACAGTCTGCGACTCTAATCTCGCAGTCACGACAGACTCTAGTCAAAGATACTCCACCCCCAACTGGGGTGTCCATGCACAGGGGTGGACTCAACGGCTCTAAGCTCAACCCCAACCTCTCAGCACAGCCCGACGAAATAAAAGAGTGTGATGCCCCGGTATCAAATAAGAATAAAGCCCATAAATGATACAATAAACACGTACCCTGGATGGTCTCGCGGTACGTGCTAGATCCTGGGGCTCTGGAGTCGGTGACTGCATACACTCTCCCCTGCGAGGCCTGCTGCCTCTGACCCGGCGCACTGGCTGCTGAATACCCATGACTCTGCTGCTGTCTCGGAATCGGTGCGCTCGTAGAAGGCTGTGACGGTCTGGACCGCTGACTCTGACGAGGACGACCCCTGGGCGACTGTACTGTACGCGACTGCTGCGGTCGCTGCGTTGACGTTTCCTTCGACGGCTCACAGCACCACGCAATGGTGTTTCCAACCCGGCCGCATCGGAAATAGCCGATCTCGTCGGCTCTCGACTCCGTGCCCTGGCTGGTCCGGCTGGTTGCTGGCAGCGTCGTGGCCCCTCCTCCCATCGGACACTCGCGACGGAAGTGGCCTCGCTGCCCACAGGTGAAGCACGTCGGCACCCTCTTTGACGCGACTGGCCCAACTGATGCCATTAACCCCCGCTGTCTCGCTCCACCCTGATGAGTCGGTGGTCGGAAGAACCCCGTGGTCCTCTGCCTCCTCGGGTCCTGGCTGCATCCCGGACGCCCTGCTCCACTATCGCCGTGGTATCCTCGAGATCTGTATACTTCCGCAGCCTCAAGGCGAGAACCTGGTTCCGAATCTCCGGCCTCAGTCCTCCTTGGAACCGCAGGCAACGGTTCTGCTCGGTCATCACCATTTCCGGCGCGAATCTAGTCAAGGCCGTGAATCTGGCCGATGACGATCCAGCCGAGCCGACTCGGGAAAGTACTGCGCCAGAAACACCTCCTGGAAGATGTCGTAGTTGTGCCCGACCGTGTCCTTCACACGCCCCCACCAATGGTAGGCGCTGTCTCTCAGCTGGTGAGCTACGAAGGACACCCTGCGACGGCCTTCCTCGACACCCGATGTATCCAGGTCTCGCGTGACCTGCTCTAGCCACCTCTCGGCTAGGTCGGGGTTCGGCTCCCCGACAAATTTAGGTATCCCGAGCTTCAGGAAGTCTAATAGTGCTCGGGATGTGTGATCCTCGGTCTGACCGGGCCTCACTGGGACCGCAGCTGCCTCTGGGGTTGGTGAAGCCGACTCTCGGTTGGCGATGACCGCCACTAAACTCTGGACTGTCCTGGTCAGCTCATCCAGGGCAGTCATAACTGGAGGGTCCGCGACCGGCGGAACACTGGGTGTGCCTGTCGACGGCCTCGCGTTGCTTCTCCTGTCTTCTCCGACATGAGTGCCCTGCGCCTCCGCGTACTCGGCGGGTGTCCCCGCTGACCGTCCCCGTCGGCCTCGCGTGGGCGCCCGACCCCGTGTTCCCGCTGCTCGTCCGCGTCTACCGCGAGCCATAAGTCAGTATCCTCTGCACGGATACACGCAAACGTTCAGTTTGCGAACTCATAAAACACAACAAGCTCAAATACACTAACGCTCACACGGTCCATATTTACTCTAGCGTGCTTAATACTGATACGTCACACCACTCACGCTATTAGTACTTTAAATATTACTATTAGTAAAAGAAACCTCAAAGAGACCGCACCAAAACACGCGACGACAAACCCAACCACACAACGAAACGACAACAACAACCAATTCGACCACTCAAGACCGACCTCAAACATAAGCCAACACGGCCGAGCAACAATAAAACATGCCCACCGCCCCAACCAAAGTCACACACGCCCACCGGGCCAAACAAAGTCACACACGCCCACCGGGCCAACCAAACTCAAAACACGCCCACAGGGCCAACAAATTTTAAAACTTTTTCCACTCCATTAAAAGTCTCATTTCTCGACATCAGGTAGTCACAACCCGGTCCAGGAGTCCCTGAATCACGTTGTACCCACTTGATATCCACACCGTCACGCTCGACTACAGGAGCGCTCCTGAGTCGAGTCGCGACAGTTTAAAAACATTTCACGCAGAAACACACAAACACTGTGCCAGTAACCCCGTACTGCACAAGCATATAACAAAAACAAGACTCAAGTCCTAACGGGTCTACACACGATTTCCGACTTGCGCACCCAACGCGAGACGGGACTTTACTGACTCGACTCTCCCACCTAATTGACGTGCAGTCTGAGGTGTGAAACCTCGAGCTCTGATACCAAGCTATCACGCCCCAATTTCAGCGAACCGAACTCGGGACGCGAACATTTAAAAAGATACAATACTTGAAACCTGTTTTCATTAAATCACTTTAAAAGGCCAATTTAGTTCAACAAAATAATATTTACATCTCAAAATAAGTCCCAACAATTGGACAAAAACGAGGTACACGTCACTAGAATTAAAAAACACCCAAAAACCCGCTTCAAGCTCTTCAAGCTTCAGAAGCTCACCTAGTCCAGCCTGCGAACGGTACCTGTAGGAAAAGCAGCTAGGGGTGAGCGTTCGCTCACCACCACAGATAACAGACTGACTACGGCATACTTAGCAGACAAAGCCGGTGACACCCACAACGACTCAAATGACACACACACGACCAACACTTTTCTCAACCGACTCATACACTCGGACACGTGATGTAGACCCCACACAACGATTGACGACCTCCTCCAAAGACACGATTGACAACCACGCAATCGTTTTTTTCTTTTTGGTTAGTGTTGGCCAAACCCCCCCCCCCCCCCCCTTGTACCCTCACCTCTCATTTTCCCCCCAAAACCTAACACCACCACTTAGTTGACAAGTGGCAAGGTGGGTCCCACACCTTTTTGGAAAAATATCTAGATTCGCGAAAATCGGACGTTTCGGGCCCCGAACGGGCACTTTTCCCAAGAAATTACGAAACTTGGCGGGCTACAAGGAAACGGCTCAACTAAGACCGTTGCGACGACGGCTAAGCTTTTTGGATCCAAAACGGTCCTCGAATGGACCAAAACGTCGCTCGGTTGATTTTTCCAGCGAAAAGTCAACATTTCCCAAATTGATCAGAAAGTTGCCCTGAGTCCCCTGGAACTCATTTTGGTCGATAAAGGGGTCAACTTAAGTCCGGTATTACCCTCGGGATCAATTTAGGTCAATTAAGTGTCTGTCTTAAAAAAATTTAAATTTTCCTGTTTTTCGCAGGTTTAACTGTCGTTGACCGGGAGTGGTTCTTAAAAATGTAGTGCATAATTGTGTATATCATAAGTTCAGTGGGAGTAAATTCATCTTCCTAGTGTTGTATGTCGACGATATTTTGTTGGCAAGTAGCGATATAGGTTTGTTGCCTGAAACCAAGAGATTTTTTAACGAAATTTTTTCAAATGAAGGATCTTGGTGATGCAAATTTTGTGTTAGGAATAAAGATACACCGAGATCACTCTCGTGGTATTCTTGGGTTATCACAAAAGAACTATATCAAAAAGGTTCTTGCCAGGTTTGGCATGAAAGATGGTTCACTAGGAGTTACTCTCGTCGCTAAAGGAGACAAGTTTAGTCTCAAACAGTGCCCCAAGAATGAATTATAAAGAAAGGAAATGCTTAAGATTCCTTACGCTTCGGCTGTTGGGAGTCTTATGTATGCTCAGGTATGTACACGTCTAGATTTGGCGTACATAGTCGGCATGTTGGGCAGATACTTAGTGACCTTGGTATGAATCATTAGAAAGCAGCCAAAAGGGTCATGAGGTACTTACAGAGAACAAAGGAATACATGCTCACATATCAGAAGTCAGAAAATTTGGAGATCATTAGGTATTCTGATTCCGATCTTGCGGGTTGTCAAGATACTAGGAGATCCACCTCTGGTTATGTTTTTCTGTTGTCAGGAGGAGCTATATCTTGAAGAAGTGCTAAGCAGACACTTATAGCTCATTCCACCATGGCAGCAGAATTCATAGCTTGTTATGAGGCAACCAATCAGGCTATATGATTGCGAAATTTTGTCACCGGGATGCGGGTTTTGGATGGAATCAAAAGACCTCTAAAGGTCTATTGTGACAATCTTTCGGCAGTCATGTATACGAATAACAACAGAAGTTCGTCAAAGTCTAAACACATTGACATCAAGTTTCTGGTTGTCAAAGAAAGAGTTCAGAGCAGGATAGTGTTTATTGAGCATATAAGAACAAACTACATGCTCGCAGACCCACTAACTAAGGGCTTGACACCTAAAGTGTTTCATGAGCATATTGCTCATATGGGTGTTGTCTTAATTGACGATATGTGGTTTTAGTGGGAGTTTGTTGCCTATGTTTGCTATTTGGAATGACACTATACTTGTTAAGTATTCTGCAAAATAAAGTTGATGATATTATTATCATTGTTGCTCTGAATGTTTTGTCTTTCAATTGTGGTTTATCATAAGGTTTGAAAGACTAAATATTGATCTCACTTAAGCATTAAGGACCAAGTGAAAATAGGCATGAATGATATCTCATTGCATGAAATTTCCAGTCACACATCCATACTTGATCTATGTCATTGAATGTATTTAACATGGTGATCATTGATGGGTCTAGTTACGGTTGTTGTAGCAAAGGCCGCTTTGGTCTCATATTGGTACAGGAGATGGAGCAGATTGACTAAGGGGGAATGTTTTAAGAATATTGACCATTTTGTGCGCACATACAGTTTTCAAATATAATTGTCATTAGGAATAGGTTTGTAGCCCAAGTGGGAGATTGTTGGGTTATTTTATAATCCAACGTGTGGGCTTACAAATTGGACAAATATATTTGGGGTCAATGATTCGTATTGGGCTACTAGTTGGGAAGCCCAATTTAAAACATTAATGAGTATGGGCTTTGTAATGTGTGATACTCATATAAATCTGATTAGAGTAATGAGCTTTATTCAGATTATATATATAAAGGCACATTAGGGTTTGGTCCCCAAGATTAATCAGTCGTCTTTCTTTCTCCTCCATCCCCATCTATTGAGTGAGAGCACATGGAGAGCATAAGGGATTAATCTGTGGAAGACCAAAACCATTCTTGTTCTCATCATCGACATGGAATCATCAGGTACGTTTTCTATGTTGTTCTATAATTAAATCCTGATTATTTGACTAAGTGTTGGATTCATAAGGGATTCGATTAGTGTTCTAACATAGAGTGGTCGTTCCTCAGTTTCCAGTTGTCCCCTCAGAACAGATCACCTGCTCTGTTCCAACTGGCTTACAAAGCAACTCATCTGGGCATGTTATTTAGGTTGACGATGCTGAACCGTTGAATTCTAGAGAGCTTCCAGTGTACGCGTTTGAGAAATCATCATATGTATGGAGTAATTTACAGGTGCATCTTGATTTTTATTCGTTACCTCTTTTCAGCGATCCTACCGCGATCCCGCTTCCTCGGTGATTGATTCAGTTGGTAGTGTTTCCTCGATTCTCGGACATACAAATCAGGCCGTTCAGGGTTTGAATTTGAATCAGGGAGATATGGCGGATGCCGAGCTAATTGAGGATCATGTGCCGTTGGAGACAAAGCAAAGTGGTTTTGCTCTCCCAGGCCAGGGTTCATCTATTGGGCATGTGTCATATTTTTCTGAACTGGGTCCGGGTTTTTTGGGGCTAGGTTGGTGCCTTGCTTGCTCTAGATTTCCATGGCTCAGTCTAGATTTATTCTGGGCCTACCGCGGATGGGCCTTTTATGGATGCAAACCTTTTCAACGATGTCGTTGACAGGGTTGAAGCCATCTCGGTTTATGAGGGTAATCTGGACATTGATCAGGGTTTAGAAACACCAGCTTTACCTATTGAAAGGAAGGGGACTCCTTGGGAAGCTACTTTACTTCACCAGCCACATTACCGTCTGGGTCGTGTAATCAAGAAGCCTCAGGTACCATTTTATATCATACGCTGGTGACTCGTTCTTTTAGTCGTGAACATGTTTCCCAAGATGCTCCCTCAACTGCGGAAATGTGGAATCAGGCAGCGGCTAAACCTCGTGAGGATTTAAAGGCTTTACCATGTCGTAGGTTGGGCTGGGTTCGTTTCTTGTTTTTGGTTTGCTCATTCGTTCTTTTTTAAAGGGTTATGCCCTTTAACTCCATTGTGAGAGCTCTTTATGTAATCTTTGCTTCTGGTCTTTGACTCTTGGACATTTCATCCTCCGGAAGTGTCTTTTTTTTTATATATAAAACTTTCGAGCTGAAAAAAGAGAGTAAATAATGAAATAAAATAGATTTAAAACAAGGGATAATTCCATTTTAGTACCCTAAAACTTTCGGATTTCGTTTTTAGTACCCTAAATGTTTTTTGTGCCACTTCAATACCCTAAATCTTTGATAATTCCAATTTAGTACCCGCCGTTAACTTTCCATCTCTTTTTTAATAGAAAATCGCATGTGCATAGCACATGACTTCAAAAAAAATTTAAATCCCAAAACTACCCTTTGACCTCTTAAAACCCTAAAATCTCTTATCCATTTTCATTTCTCTCTCTACCTCTTCTTTCTTCTCCTCCCGCACACCAGGTCCTCCATAAGAGCCATGAGCAAAGAAGTCAGAACCTCAAACCAGATCTAACATGAGGGAGGAAGGAATTTGTCGCGACGGTGAAGAGGATCCGTCATATGAAGCCTAATTTTGTCTCCGACCAGCCGCATGAAGCCCTTGAAGCACGAAGCTCAGCCTTCTAGCGAGGTTGGGGTCGATGGTGCCGATTCGGGAAAGCCAGATGAATTGGCCGAAGAAGAAGTACTTGAGGCCGTCATTGGCGAGGACGGAGAAGAAGCAGAGGGTGGGTGTGGACCTGGGGTTGCGGAGGAGGGCATTGAAGCTGGTGATGAAGCGGTTGGTGCGAATTTGAGGCCTATCCTACGACCAAATCCAAAACTCGACTCACCTCTTCTCTTCTCTAAGCAAATCCGCACACGACGAATTTGAGGGTTTGTTCATTTCTTGAACATGTATGGTGAATTTGAGGGGTTGAACAATTTTTTTTGTTTATTTTGGTTAGTTGAACAGATTCGTGAATTTGCTGCAATTTTAGGATTGGATTGGGTTGGGTTTAGGATTTGCTGCAACTTTAGGTTTGGGTTTAGGATTTACTGGTGTTTGGTTGCTGCAATTTTAGGATTTACTGAAAACTGTGGGTTGATTCGTGAACCCTGTGGATTGGGTTTAAGAATTGTTGAATCTGATTTTGGAGAAACTGAATTTTATTGAATTACTATTAGTATTAAATAAATAATATGAATTAAATTAATAAGAAAGAATTAAATAAATAATTTCTGAAAATAATTAAAAAAAAGAGATTTAATAAATGGAATTTTGGATAATGGTAAAATTTTGAAATTTTGATGTAACATGAGGGGTATTTTGGACATTTTATGTTCATTGGATGGAAAGTTAACGGTATTGGATGGAAAATCAGATGTTGGGTACTAAAGTGGAATTATCAAATATTTAGGGTACTGAAGTGGCACAAAAAACATTTAGGGTACTAAAAACGAAATCCGAAAGTTTTAGGGTACTAAAATGGAATTTTCCCTTAAAACAAATATAAATGTAATTACCAAATAAAAACAACTAAATTCAAATAAATATAAATTTAGTTAGTAACTAAGTAATTACTCATCAATTAAAACATAAAGTGCCACATTAGTTCATAAATAATATGTAAAGTGAAACATTAGTTTATAATTACAACTGAAGAAATACATAAGTTAGAATACAAAGTACATTCTGAAAATTGTGGTATTCTAATAAGCTATATACTAATCATTATCTAAAGAAGAGTCGGAAAACCATTCCACTGGCCATCATTGAAGAGCTAGTTAGAAAATAGGACCTCTGTTTAGATTGTTAAGAAAATCTGGCAACCCAAACAGAGGTGCATTCTAGTTCGCCGGATGTGCATTACTGTTTTTCGAAGGTGCATTCTCAATCACAATTGATAGGAGCCTTGATTCGGCTTCATCCGAGTGTACAACAAATTGTTCATGTTACTTGCAAATACTAAATACCGGAGGGGAGTCCGAATGCCTAAATAGAATTGAGGCGACAAAGTCCAAAAGCCCAAAGATGTGTCGTTGGAAGTGTTGTTGTTGGAAATCATTGTAGAAGTGAGGTATGACGATAATTGGACATGCACAAACAACGATAAGGGCTTATACAGGCTAGTCCATATTTCTCCTTCTAGGGGTTTCCATGTGGGTGTGTGGTCTAACTAAAAATATAGGAGTCAGTGTGTTTGAGGACTTTTGAAAATCAGAAAAAATGTATTATAGTTGAAGAAGATGGAAAGGTATGAGCAAATGGATGGTTCAAATGTGAAAGTTTGGGTTAAGGGCTATTGTTTGAATTCCAAGCACATTCAATGTGATTTGAGTTTCTTCGATGTCAGTAAGTTATGATGAGATCAATAAGAGGTAGTACCAATCACGCATTTGATGCGGTTAGTAAGAGATCCCACCAACTACATATCTAAAGTGGTTAGTGAGAGGTTGCATCACATCTTGGCCATTATTACATCTAATTAACAGGAGTTATCGTACTTTTTCTACGGGTGTGGCCGGCTTGGCCATCTAAACAAGGATTTCTTGGTTGTGCTCCCAAGATTGGATCAGCTAGCAAGAAGATATGGAGAGTTGTTATGCGATCCTCCAGCAATCTAATCGAAAGAGATCTTTCGTACGGATTGGGATGCCACCACCGGCCCCAGTTGTCGCGACCAAAACTCTTGCTAATCCACATTTTTCTGATTTTGTTATAGTTTCTCAAAAGCAATTGGAACCACACCCGTCGGTCACCACCAGTCAACCGAAAGGTACTGCCCCTACGCGGGAGCCCATTGAAGTTCACTCTACAGTCTTGGCTAACGATCAGAAAATCGAAAGACCCCTACCGGAGCTAATGTTGATGGATATTGAATGCGGGTAGGTAGTATCCCCTTACCCCTGCTGACCATTCACCCCACAATCTCGCCTAACCTGAAGGCACACCTTTCGTCATCGCTTGTGAAGACAATGGGCCCAAGAACGGTAGGGGACCACAGTCACATGGGAAGCCGCCTCAGAATCAATTTGAGTCGCCCCAATTTCATCATGTCCATCATATACTCCAATATGAGATTTTTGCTGGTTTTGATCAGAGGAAGAAGGTTGTCCCAACGGAGAGCAAGCCAAAGAAAGAACCGCAAGAGAAACAATCGATCAATTGAGGCATAAGGAAACCAAAGACCGTAAAAGCCCTTGGAAGATAGAAAGGAGTCCGGCCAAACGAAGCAGCGACTAGTTCAAAGAAGAGAGCTTTTTTTAATGGACTTCGATCAGAATGTAATGGACGAACAGTGAGTCCGGCCAAACGAAGCAACGACTAGTTCAAAGAAGAGAGCTTTTTTTTAATGGACTTCGATCAGAATGTAATGGACGAACAGTATGCCCACCCCACCCCACCCCCCCTCCCCTCGTTGAAGTTCACTCTACAATCTTTCCTAATGATCAGAGAATCGAAAAAACCCCACCAGAGGTAATGTTGAAGGATATGGAACTTGGGAAGGGATCGGTAATATCCCCTTACCCCCGCTAACCACAATCTTGCATAACCTGAAGACACACATGTCTGTCACCGCTTGTGAGGACAATGGGCTCAAGAACAGTGGGGGACAACAATCACATGGGAAGTCGGCTAAGAATCAGCCTGAGCCGCCCCAATTTCATCATGTCCATCATATACTCTAGTATGAGATTTTTGTTGGTTTTGATCAGAGGAAGAAGGTTGTCCCAACGGAGAACAAGCCAAAGAAAGAACCGCAAGAGAAACAATCGATCAAGCGAGGCAGAAGGAAAGCAAAGACTGTAAAAGCCTTTGGCAGAGAGAAAGGAGTTTGTCCAAACGAAGCACTGGTTAACTCAAAGAAGAGAGATTTTGTTTTAGTGGACATTGATTAGAATCTAATGGACGGCCAGAATGTCCACCCCCTCCCCCCGTGGAAGTTCACTCTACAGTCTTGCCTAACGATCAGAAAATCGAAAAAAAACCCACCGAAGATGATGTTGAAGGATATGGAACGCGGGAAGGGATCGGTAGTATCCCCCTACCCTTGCTGACCATTCACCCCTCAATCTTGCCTAACCTGAAGGGACACCTATCTGTCACCGCTTGTGCGGACAATGGGCCCTAGAATGGTGGGGGGGGGGGGGGGGGTCACAGTCACATAAGAAGCCGCCTCAGAATCAGTCTGAGCCGCCCCAATTTCATCATATGCTCTAGTATGAGATTTTTGCTGGTTTTGATCAGAGGAAGAAGGTTGTCCTAACGGAGAGCAAGCAAAAGAAAGAACTTCAAGAGAAACAACCGATCAAGCGATGCATAAGGAAAACAAAGATTATAAAAGCCCTTGGCAAAGAGCAAGGAGTCTGGCCAAACGAAAAATTATGATAGGTCGGTTGGTCCAGACTACCGCCCAACCCTTCCTTGGCCCTATTTTGGCGCGGGGGGGGGGGGGGGGGGGGGGGGGGGGGGCGGGGGGGGTCATGTACCTTAGAGTGATAGTTAGTATGCCCCTACGACCTAAGGAAACCTCTCTCCCGAGAATTTAGCCCCTTAGTCTTGTGTTATTGAGCATATCTTTAGTTGCAAGAGCTCTTCTACCTGTTTGTGTAGAATTATTTTATTTTCAGCCACGTATGTCAGATCACCTGTTCATTATTAAAAGGGGAATTCCGATCGTTTTTTTTGTTTGTACCGAGTTTATCTTTTGACTATCGGTGTTGCTTGGTTTGCTTAAATGAATACATACCTCTTTTACTAAAAAAAAAAACAGAAACATCTCAACCATTAAAATATGAGCATCAATAAACATAAAGATTCACAATTCATTCCAACATTCAAGATTGGTCGTATTGCTACTCAAGAAGATTTTGAAACAACTAAAGAAACTCTTGACTATGGTTCTAAAAAGTGCTATGCGCTAGTCTGACAGTGAGGACCTTATATGTTAGGCGGGGACTAGTCGAGGTCTAAACGAATTTATTTTTTTAATATTTTTAATTATTATTAAATATATATTACACAAATATAATCAAAAGTTCAAAATATATATTATATTTGTATAATATAAAAAATACCCAGTATCAAAATACAAAAAAAAAACTAAACCTTTTTTTTTAGAATAACAATTACAATAGTATTAAAACATAGAAAAATAGTTTGGTAGGTACACAAATGTACTCCACCTACATAAGCAAATCCAACTAACAAACAGAAATGAAACGGAAAGCAATAAATTCGGCTCTGGTAATTGGGGGCGGACGAAGGGGATATCTGCGGTAGCGTCTGATGACACCGATACAGCATGCTTCTTCCAAATGGGACGAGGCGAGCCAACCAAGTTTAGGGGAATACTGGTGGACCTACATCTCCCCCGGTGTGTCAGCGTGCGTCGTCCTCCATGAACTGATAATGGTAGGGCTCCTGAACGCGGGATTGTTGACTCCGGAATGGCAGGGAAGACAAATATCAACTGATGATGGTGTCGTCTCCATCCATCCGCCGGGAAGGGGCCAAAGTTGACCCACCCCTCCCCGGGCCACCTAAGTCTCATTCCTGTAGGCGGGGGTGCTTGACGCCCCCCACCGCTGCCTGTGATTCTCCATCTGACGCTGTCGAACCGTTCGACTCGTCCTGAGCCTCCTCCCTTACTAGGCGCTTCTTTCCTGACAGCGACGGGCTCCCCTCCTTCGCCACCCATTCAGACGGGGTGTCCTCCGTGCCTGCCTCATCGACCTCCTCCTGTTCCCTCCTGGAGTCGTGGCGTGGGGGCGGTGTCCGGGGGCCGCCCCGACTCTTGTTCCTTGCCTCCAGGTAGCTCCAATTCGTTCCCGGGATCGCCTTCCCGTGTTTGGCCTTTTCAAAGGCCGACTTCGGGTCCCCCGGGGCACGAAGCGAGTGACCCCTTGTCCCACCCGCGACTGGGCATGACGGAAACAAATGCCCCGCACAACTACAACCATAGCAGTGGTCCGGTAAGTGTTCATAAGACACATTGAGCAGCGTGCGTACATGTGATTCCGACAGTCGGAACCAGACCTGGCTCTGCAGAGGAAGGCGAATATCAGCCCGAATCCGGACCCGTATAAAGTCCCCCAAGCAGCGGCCAGCGCCATCCACATCCACAGCTTGACAGGTTCCCAGGTCACTTCCAATCTGGAATCCCACCGCTCTATTCCAAGCCCCCACAGGAAGGTTGGAGACCCTAGCCCAGACCGAGAATTGGTGGAAACTCAGCTCGCTCACCTGCATGTGATCCCTCAAGTCTGTAAACAACACCAGGGACTCCCAAAACGCCCATGGTTCCCCTGCTAGGACCCTCTCCCGCTCCCGCGCCGTACGAAAGAAGAAGCCCACTAGTCCCCCTTCTAGAGGTTTAGCATCCACCTTCATCCCCCACAGGTCTTCCTTGATACATAACGAGGATATGCGTTGGCCAAGGTCAGGTATCCCTCCCACCGGGCCATGATGTTCCCAGTTTGTTCTTTGGCCCCCGAGTCCAGGCCTCCCTCACGACCGACAGGCCTCCCCGATCCGTATCGGGCCGCCCACCTAGCCACATCCCCCGTCCCAGATGGCCCATCTCTACCACCGCGACCCGCCCCGAGGGATCCAGTTTCCTACCCCTCGATCCGCACGGCGTGCATCACCCATGAACGACCCCCCGCTGCCCGGGCCAAACCTCCGCTCCAGGTCCAGCTCTAACTCGCTATGGTTTTGCCCTACCTCAGCCACCGCCTTCCCCTTCAGCCGCCGACGTTCCTGCGCCGCCGGGGATTCCGGCTGCGTGTCCTCCGATTCCGACGGAACCTGGATCGGCATGCATGCCTCCCTCCCGTCCGCGTACAAGACCCCAGCCGGCCGGAAGTGCGCCCCTCGGCGAGCCCGGGTACTCGGGCCCCTCGCCGACGCTCTGTCCAGAACAGATCCCTGCCTGGTCCGTTCACCTCCACCCCGGCCTCCTCCCACCGATCGTCGGACCGAAGAGAACACAAGAAGCGCGTCGTGCCCTCCCCCGGCGACGACAGCTCCGACCCCAGTACCGCCTCTGTTGCACCATCCTCCTCCCCGCCGTCGGACGACAACGGTATCACCGGGACCAATCCACGCCGGCGATCCTCCCACACAGAGAACCCCACGCCATCTCCCCCGCCTGCAGCCTCACCTACGCCCAGCACAGCACCGCCCCGACGATCTTCCCGACTGCAGCCGTCCCTGCTCCCTGACCAGCAGCATTCACCGCGTCCCCACCCGCTCTGATCACGCCCCCAGTCGTCATCTCCTCCACCGGATCAAGCCATAGAGAGGGATCGACTGAGACACTCGAGAGATTTGCCGCCGATTGCACCATTATCTCACACAAAGCCAAGCCTAGAGTTTACAGAGAGCAAACGAAGAGGCGGCTACAATTTATAAAAATATGTTTGCAAGACCAATTCAAAAAAAAAACTAAACCTAAAAATGCTATTGATTGTGCTGTAAATTTTAATAAAAATCTAAATTCTAATAATAAACCACCAAAAAAGAACGTCTCTCATATTTTTTGTATAAAAAAATTTAAGAACATTACAAATATATTATGTCTCTCACCTTTTTATTAATGTTTTAAATATTTAATTTCACAAATCAAAGTCCTAAATTTCAGACTAATCGGACATGACAACGAATCAGATGATTTTCAGATTTCGGACTTAACGGATCGAGCGTTTTTACATATTTTAGGACCTAGACAAACTAGATGGTACTTTTACAACAGTGCTCTTTACAAGGAGACTTGGGTCTTTACAAGGAGACTTGGGTCATTGTAGGGACAATAAACTGGTATAAACAGTTACAAAAGTAGACTTCTTCGTTTAACTATAAGACAAAGGTATAAACATTAAACCCGACAAAATGGCACATGAATTAAAATAATTAATATTTTATCCATCCAATCCAAACACAGAAAATAAAACTCAGACAAACCTTACATTCCCTTCCTCTGAATTGTGCAAGTGAAAATAGAAACCATAAGAAACCACTTAAAGTAAACTTTTTTCCATAACAAGTCCAATAAGAAAAACAATCCCAAAACACATATGATGGAAAGGACAACTATTTCTGTGTTCACG
Organism: Erodium maritimum; assembly: GCA_963921825.1. Lineage (NCBI taxonomy): Eukaryota > Viridiplantae > Streptophyta > Magnoliopsida > Geraniales > Geraniaceae > Erodium > Erodium maritimum. The sequence continues at coordinate 57,072,769 of OY997590.1, read as the reverse complement.
TCGGTAATTCAGAACCCCGAAGGCTCCATCATGCATGCATCCCCATGGATTCAAGACAATTTACTTGGGGCCTATGTCCTTGAGAGCACATATCTGCTCCTCTCCCATAGAGGACATGACAGTCACAACAAGATCTTTTCCCTCAGCAAATCCATCCTTGATCTGCATAGAATAATTGAACAATTATAAGGCAAGCAGCTAATTTCAACATACGTAAAGGGAAGATATAAGATTATTTGATGAACATTAAATCGTTTGGGAGGTGCGAGCACATAAACAATACAGAGAAATCGTTCGAGGAAAATATGAAAACAAATCACTTTCCCCAACATAAAATCTCAGAAAGAAATATTGACGTTACCTGGGTGAGCAGAACATCATCGGTTGGAAGCCTGAGGTCATCCTTGGTGTTACCATTCTCAGTCAGCAGACTCACCTAATATAAATAAGTTAGGAATACGTACAACAAGTGGGTATTAACTATTAACTGCAAGAAAATAAGTCAAAAGGCATGGGTAAAGTATAAGCATACAAATCCATCCTCAGATATATCAATCAGCTGGAAATCAGTACGTGTGACATGGGGAACCTGTAAAGAAACTTATCATTGTTTAATGCACTAGAAAAAATTAAATCACAAATCAAAAAATAATAATGGTGAGTCATACATCACAATTGTGGGAGGAAGGAACAATATCCTCAAGCTTCTTTCCATTGAAGATATCAATGGCAACAAAGTGACACTTGGCATGACCATGCTTGCCAGTTTTGGAGGTGGAAACCTCAACAACCTGCAGTAAAAGTAAAGGTTCATATAACAAGGAAAAAAACAGAATGATAACAATAAAATAAAAAGGTGCAACATAAAGCAGAAATTACAAGAGGTGGTATATAACAGAGAAAAAAACAGGTTCCACTTCCTCAAACATGTCACTACATCAGTCATTTATACGGATTTACGTGGAAATATCAAGTACACGTCCCTAAAAAAACATCAACTAAAACTACCTATTATATAAGACATCGATGCTATTTATAGGCACACTAAATACATCGTCTTAAACACACCAAACTGGAAGTGCAGACACAATAAGTGTATTGTATATTAAGATTTTTCTAAAGCAGTGACCTATTCGGGAGCAGAGCCTACGAACGGGAAGCGCATCGACATAGATTACGTTACAAAACGATTAATATATTCAACAAACCTCTAGTTAACATGGAAAAGCATGTAGGTTACAGAATCAGAACGAAATCAAAACACTAGTATACACAACAAACAACACATAATGTTACGTCTATCAATCAAAGATGAAAGTCAAATGGAAATCACAGATCGCGAACATTACGTAACATGCAACAATCTGGAAGAGAAAATCAAATACAGCATAGAAAACTAAATATAACGTGTGAACGATGTCTCTAATAGCAGATCCACGGAAAATCGATAACAAAACTGACCTTGCAGGGGCGATTCTTGATGACAAGGTATCCGTTCTTACGGATTGTACCGGCCTGCTGAGGGTAGGTCTTGGAAGCTCCAGCGTCGGCCTTGGACTCGAACTGGTGCTCCTCGTCCGACATGGCGAGCTTCGAAAACAGAGAGACGGAGGAAGAAGAAAGGGATTAAGACGGACCTGCAACAGCGCGAGGGAATCATTTCAGCTTTTATATATATCAGAGAGAAATTTGGGAATTTTGGGCTCTAGGGTTTTGTCAAAGCTATCGCTCAACCGTTGGATCTCAGGGCGAGTGAAGGGAGAAGATCAAATCCTAACCGATAAATAGCGCGTGATGTGAACGCCGAGGCGGTGAGAAACTCACGTGTACGGCTGATATGGAGCAAATGGAGATGGATACACTGGAGGGATCATGTGCCGTTAATTACCAACCGTGTACTTCATCTTAATCAACGGTTCCTCATCTCTTGAACCCTACTACTCTCCCTTATAGGATTCAACTCCGGTCAAACAAATGCTTAATTTTCACAAAGATTAAAAGTTAATTATCTTTCGTACCTTTTGGATTGGTAATTTATTTTTAACAATCCAAAATTTTATAACGTTTCTATAAGAATTTTTTTTAAATGGGAACCGGAGAAGTGCATTAGTGTCAAAAGGTAACCAAACAAGGTAGGGCGTAACCGCCCAAGGTTCCAGATATATGTCCGGGCCGACCGTAGCAAGCCCAACGCTCATAGACCCATAAAAATAACCTACTTGATATCGTAGACAACAACTCAGAACAACGAGACATGAAATGAAAAATCATAACCAAAGCAGAAAATAAATTGTTCCAACAGTAAAGCAGATAGAAATAAAGCAAGCAATAAACTGAGATGTTGTTGCAGGCTGCCCGAGACATCCTAGCACTGGCTGTCCCGGGTCTGTAGGTATAGGTCGGCATCGACCCCACCCACCCCTGCCCGGTCGGATCATCCCTGCCTCCGCCTGCTTCGCCTAGTCCTCCTCAGTGTTGTCCGACTTGTTGAGTTATGGTGGGAGACTCGGATGATCCAACGACTTCTTAGTCCCAAGAGGTCGAGCATACAGCAACCCGCTCCTTGTCTTCAAGGTTGACTTCCTTGCCCTCCCCCGAATAGGGCCTTCTTTCCCCGATGCTTCCTTGGGGTCTTTCTCCTTCCCTGCCCGAACCCCGAGATTGTCTGCAGATCCGTCAAGGTCAGGAGGACTTCCAGTAGAGTGGACGTTAGCCAGATTGTCAGGCTTTGTAAACCCAGGTGGCCTTCCACATGCTCTTAGCAGTACACCCTGCAAAGTATTAACTACCCCTCCTGAGGTAGTCCTAGCCAGATTGTTAAACTTTGACGAGCAGTCTACAGCGGAAAATTCATCCCCCATTACGACCTCCCTGGATCGGATCATATGATTCAGAGAGAGCCCATTCAGGAGATCGTCAACAGCCGAAGATTCCAATGAAAGGGGTGTGTGCCACACCGTCTTCAGCAGCCGATCCACGTCCAGTTGACGCAGTACCAAGATAGATGTGTCGTATCGGACCTCCTCCCGGGCTATTCCAGGAAGATGAGCCGCACACCCCATAATCCGGTGTGTCATCATCCTGCACCTGTGACAGAGATCCGTTAGTTTCTCATATTGCAAGTCGATCACCAAGGAGGTAACGGTGCCTGGGAAACGGAGACGGAGACGTATCCGAAGAGGCTGGTTTAGTTCCATACAAACTCGCATCCATAGAAAAAGATCCTCTCGCCGGACAAAGGGTATTGGGGCCGAAACCACTTGGGTACCCATGATGGCGGCAATGAGTCCACGGACTTGCGGAGTCCGGGCCCCTCCCGGTACATTCAGAGCTCTGACTCCAAGCTCGATATGACTGAAATCAATATCATTAGCTTGTACATAAGGCCTTAGGGGTTCCAGGAGCATTGGGAAATCCTTGAAGATCCATGGTCCCCGATGACGGATATTCTCCATTGTCGCAGTGGATGGGAAATGAAATCCCATAACCTCTGGAGACAGGTACTCAACCTGGATGCCACCCACCTTCCATTTCTGCAACATCATTGCACAGACAACATTCTGATTGTGAGACTGATCCCCTACAACCCGGGCTTCCAGGGATAACTGATAGGTACCCTTTTTAATCGTCGGGTATCGCCTCCACCGGAACCACCACTTTGTCATCTTCGTCCTCCCAATCCGGAACCGGAGAGATTCGGGCCGGGAGCGGCTCCCCCTAGCAAGCACCGGAACTGGGACCACTCGACGGGCGAATGCATGGGACCGAGACATGACCCATCGGGGGCGGTACCTGGACATGGTCGTCGGCGAGGGTGGTCGAGGAAGGGGTGGCTGTTCCACATGCACTCCAAACGCCTCGGGCGGGATCTGACACGGGGACGTCGGTGGCTGCGGGTTAAACGGGACGAGGGCTCCGTCCGTCCCCGCGCCCGGTTTGTCCTTCAGTGGGGGTAGGCTACCGACGGGTCATCGTTGCTCAGGCGGAAGGCGAGGACGGGTGTCGGCCTATCGATGACACCTATCGATGTCTGTGAGGGGTCTATAACCAGCGAGGAAGCCCTTTATCTATGCCTCATACCGTATGTAGATCCCCTTGAAATGAGGTTTATCAACATGATCCTTATCCACATGGAGGTGTTCGATATCCACCTTTGCAGTGCGATTTTCATTAGTTTGGCGGACATAATAAGGAATGTATGAATTTGTCCAAAACATGACAGTTATGGTAGGCAATTGTTAAAAACAGTCAAACACATTGGATCCTTACGATATGACAGTAAGTGCACAAATCTTCATACTGCTTGGCCTGGTCCCTAGTGAGTAGTTCCAATGCCCTCTAAATGGTCTTATAGGCTTGTTGTATAAAAACATAAACTCGAATCTCATTGAGGATCTTGTCCTGCATCTGTTTACCTTTCATGTTAGGGCATGTCATAACATCATTCATCAACTTTCACTCATAATAGGAACTCAATTAGTAGAAATTATGTACTTAACACTACAATGAGCACATATCATCATCAGAAAATATTAAAAAAAAATTACCTTACTGCAAAGAACTCAATTGTGCATTGTTTGATTCTTTGTGTCTTTGATAAGTTGTGTTTAGGGATCCAAGTCCTAATCTCCACCACATTGTTGTCATTTTCAGCACTTGCATAGAAATAGAATGTTCATCCAGTTACTTTGCATTGAATACCTATCTTCTTTGATTCATTCTTGGAGAAGTGGTAGTCCATTCCATGCGTCATAACATAGGCTTTCAACATCAGCCTACATACTTTGGCATTAGCAAATATCGAGTAAACTCCAAACTCCGCCTTCACTAGATTGAATCTGCATCCCATATTTTTTGTTATACCCTATACCTTATAGGTTCAGGCTCATCCTCTACTTTATTTGGATCCAGAAAACCCTCAAGAACTTCAGATCCAATTGCTCCAGCTTGTGGTCCTACTTATCCTCTCTTTTTTTGCTCCAGGTAGTTCTCCTCCATCTTCTGCTCCAAGTACTTCTCCTCCATATTCTACTCTAGGTACTTCTTCATCTTCACCAACAAATAAATCGATCTCAACAATATCTTCTACCATCACTGTAACCACATCACTTAACAGGCCATCAAACACAAAGTAAATAGTAAAAACGCATACGCGTCCCGTACCAAGCCAACAGCACGCACATCACACACAGCAGACACACACAAACGTAGTAAAACCATTCCAACATCTCCGGCTATCACAACTCGTTCCATTTATGTCGTACCGGATCACGAAGCCTCGGTCCCGACCTCTTCCCGCCACGTACACTCGGGGTAACATCCCAGACCGGAAATCCCTCAGTCGGACGTCTTCCTGTCACGTAGACTCAGGGCCTCACGTACAATGGACCGGCACATACCTCAGTCGTAAGTCCTCCCGTCACAGAGACTCGGGATAACGGTCACACCGTCCTCGTACTCACTCTACACCGACATACTCTCTCAGTGTAGGTATCATTCCGGACACACATCCTCTCGGAACACATAGCAAGAATATAACACGCATCACAACCACATAGTTTGACCCCGGTATACCAACCAAGCCAAACTCACCAAAACACACAAACCGGTCTATCACTCACCCGGTCATTTCACAAGCAATGATTCACGTCAATCACAAACATGGCATACTTGCCCAAAGATAACCACACATAATACACCAGGTAATACTACAACATGATTCTCGATCTAACAACGCCTAAAACACACATCATGCATTTCAATCAAGTCAAGGCAATTCAAACAACACACAACATAAGGGCTCAACATGGCCCGCATGCATTTCTACCAGCACAGCAATCCCAACTTACGGCTCGACAAGGCACGTAAGCTATTTCTCAGTTCTCTCGTTCCTCACATCCTAAGCATGTCGTTCTAACAGTTCAAATTAATTAAAAACGACTTATAGGCATACTAGTAACTTTCAGCAATTGAACCGGTATCTGCTACGTTCCCTACCTCAAGAAGAACCGACAGCTACATCTCATAGTTGCTGACGTCCTGGCTCGCTACCTCCGGTCTTCTCTAAGATCGAAGTCGGACTCTAAATTAAAACAGAAAGTCATAATTAAAAGCGGTTCTAACGTTAATTTAAAGGTTACGATCAGTCCATTTAAAAACAACAGTTGTCTTTTAAACTCGAGCGGGCCAAAAGCGGGATTATACAACGAATCGGGTTCGAGCACCCGAGCCCCGAACACAGAACAAGGTACACGTTTCCCGATGCACGAATCCCGAGGCACTGTTTTCGAGGTACGTGTTCTGAGGCACGAACCCGAGACACGTTTTTCGAGTCACGGTTCCCGAGGTACGTTTTTCAAGGTATCCAATTCAGCGTTTCCGCTTTTGTTCCCATTCTAAGTCCGATTAATAGTCCGTTTTAAACGTTCCGCGTTCAACAGATTCGATCCCAAGTCCAAAACTAGTTCTTTTTAATTAAAACCTGTTTTTGAAACCCTTTTTGTTTAATCAAATCAGATTATCATTTAATTTCTTTTCTTTTTTAGAAATTCTTTAATTTGCTTCAACCTTGTCTAGATCCACAAGAAATTGCTCTAGAAAGAAACAAAGAAAAAGGGAGAAGAGGCTCGGGAAAAGTTTCTGACCACCGGCGAAGACGTCGCCGGCGACCAAACCCCACGGTTGTGACTCTCACCGTAGAGGAAGAAAAGACGACGGCGGGGAGGTGGTTGAAGGTGTGGGAGCAGCGGAGCACGTCGGCCCTCTCTCGCCTCAGATCTGAACCGGCTCGAGTTTCGTCCCGGATCTGGTGAGCTCACTGGTGAGCTCGCCTCGGCATAACGCTCACGACGACGGCGGGAAGCTCGGCTACGATCTGGAGAAGGAGGCTCGAGGAGAAGAGGGAGGAGGAAGGTGGGAGTGACGACGGGCTCGGCGTTGAGAGGAGAGGGAGACGATGGCGGCGTGGGCTGGACGGAGAGGAGAAAGAGGTCGGAGAGAGTGAGAGGGCGGCCGAGTGCGAGGGTAAGAAGAAGGAGACGCGATGGAGATCTGAAACGAGAGGGTTCGGGACGTGGGGAGAAGAACGGCGTTGGTGGAAACAAAATGGGGCAACCCTAAATTTTGTTGATTTTAAAACAAAAGCCTCACGTGGGCTTGGACCAAAAAAAAAAAGAATTGGGCCTGGCACACTTGGGCCTCAGACGGGCTTGGCTTTCACGTCCCAACGCGAGGAGAGGACAGGGTCGGGGCGGGCTGGCTCGGCCGGGTCTGCTGCTCGGGTCTGGTACGACCCGGTCCGACCCTCTACCCTTTTTTTTGTTTAAACGAATTAAACTTTAAACCGAAATTCAACCTCGACGTTACCATGTGATTAAAAAAAAGCTTAACCCTTTTTAACCGGAGCGGTCTTTACAATCTACCCCCCTTAAGAGAATTTCGCCTTCGAAATTTAAAACGAACGCGCTCCACTTGACCCTAACTCAGGGAACGTCCGATTAAAACTCCCAGTCTACTGCCCCTCAGGCACACGGAGAACACTTAAGCCCGTTAGTCGATACCGGAATCCTCCGTCGGTAGAGACGTCACAACGCCACACGCAACTTGGTCGAGACATCCTATACCGGAACCGTCCGTCGGTCTAAGTATTATACCAAAACAAAACTTACATCGCACTTAAAACGGATCCGACACAATGACACCTCTCCTCGACTACTCACTTCACTTAACCAATTATCGCGTACACAACAAAACGAAAGAAGTCCACCACGCTTCCGCTACGCCACTCTGATCTCAACGTTAATTGGCCAAAATCGGGGCGCGAACTCAGAAATAACAGAAAAAGGACTTAAACGAAACGTACGCTCAAAAGTTGCAACAATAATTAAAAGTAGTAAAACCAAAATGAGTCAAAAAAAAGTCTCAAAAAGAAAGCACAGTACTAAAGTCAAAACAAAAGCAACTCCCGGACTCTCGCTAGTCCCACGCTCCGCGACGTTCTCTACTCCGTAGCGTGCTCGAAATCATGAGCGATCCCACGATTGGAGTTCTGTCACTCTGCTCGTGAATCGATGACAGTATACACCCGACCCTTCTGCAACGGGGGTCCGCCCCTCGGAGTTGGTGGAAGTGCCACATGCGGCGCAGCTCTCTGCCTCGGCGCTGGCGCGCTCGCTGACTGACGCGGAGCTCTTTGTGCCTGAGTCTGTCGCTGCTGGAACTGAGGCGACTGCCCAGTCTGCGACTGCTAGGGTCGCGGAGCTGACATCTCTCCAACTCGGTCGGGACATCTAGCCATAAAGTGTCCAGGCCGTCCTCACTGGTGGCATAGTGGTGGCCCCGCACTCGGTCCCCTCTCAGATCTGGTCGCAAGGCGATCCACTGTTCCGCTCCCCGGACACTCTCGAGCTACGTGGCCCTGCTGTCCACATCGAAAACACGCCCGCTCAGACGGGGCAGGTGCAACGGAGGCCACTGATCCGACCTGCTGTATCCCTCTCAGCTGAGTCTTAGGCTGGAACTATCCCGAGATCCTCTGTCTCCTCGGATCACGAGACTCCGATGGCCTCAGGAAACTGGTCGGCCTCGGCATGACCTCTCGTACTCTGGTCAACTCACGAAGGCGCCACTCCACAGTCAAGGCATGGTCTACCAATCTCTGAACAATGCGGGTCAGGTCCTCAAGAGTTGTCGCCTGGGCTGTCTCAGCCCTCTCGTGCCCCTCGACGGGCGCACCGTGGGCACTAGTCGCCCCTGCTGACCTAGAGGTCGATGATCGTCCTCGGCCTCTAGCGGGCCGTCTCCTGGTACCTCGCGGAGCGTAACAACGGGCCATGCCGTAAATCCTCTACATGGATAACGCACAGACTCAGCTTCGTAACTTGGAAGGAACGACGCACCTAGAATAACTAGCGCCACACACGACCCATAACAACAGTACTAGTAATAGTAATAAACTCAGTAGTTGATAAGGACATCGAAGCTATTAGCAACATTCCTATTATGCGATCAGCACCGAACGTCGAAGCTATTAGTAATTTGTCCGAGCCCGAAGAAGAAGCTATCTGCAACATTCCCATTATGCGATCAGTACCAAGGACAAGATCAGGCACCAAAGCATTACATGAAGAATTCAACAAGAAAGTGGAGAATTTAATAGAGCATGGGGAACTCCAAGAAGACGTGATCACCAAGGCAAATCAAGAAGGCATTCAAGAACAATTCAAGACTTCAACAAATCTGTTTTTGCCTCTACTTCAAGGAATTAATGAAGCCAACTTATTCATCATTTCCAAAGGAGATTCAGCCCCTCAAACTACTCCAGAACATTAAATAGCCAAGGTATGCATTTAAATTCAGATTATTAATGAGTTACTTTTGCTGTTTTGCATATTCAAAGCCTTTAGTTATTCAAGAGTCATTTAGCTTTAATTAGAGTCAAATGTAATCAATTTTAGACCCTTGAAGGTCACTTGCTGCTGGACTATTTAATAAAGTCCCTTCTCAGCATGTATTATGCAAGTTTTATGAAATAAAAATTCGAGTTTTCTTCTGGGAAGAATCTATCACATTCAATCTTCTTGTGTGCGAAGCCTTGAAGCTTGTTTGTTCGACTTATCACATACTTTCCATAATCTGTGTGGCGTCATTCAATCCACCATCTACCCTCCTAGTTACTTCGATTCTTCAAAAAGTGTTGTATGACCATTTGAAGCAATCTCCATCACCGACTCCATCTTCATCCATTGGAACCTTAGAAAGTGTTGTACGACCAGCTAAGGTTCTCCATCCACCACCATGTTCCTGTATCAGTAGTAAAAGTAAAGTCACACAATAACACCCAATCAGAGAAGTCTGCACACTTGTGCGTCACACAAATCAGTCAAACATTCAGCGAGGTTACACCCAAGTCACCCAGTTCATAATTCAAATCACACGAACAGCTCACATTAGGCAACCAATAACTTGGAATTAAAGTCTTAGCACGACCCATTTCCACCATAACATTCACGTCGATATCGTGTCGTTACAACCTGGTTCAGGCGTCCCGAACTACGTTGTAACCACTTGATATCCCCACATTCATGTCCGGCTATAGTGGCCCCTACATCCAAACCGTGATGGTACATACACTTCAGTTTCTACAGAAAATCGGGCTTGACCCATTCGTAAATTACACTAACCACCCGCTTAAGAGGGCATTTAAAACACAACCTGCTCAACAAGGACACAAATCAAAGCACACAGCAGTTCAACCAACTACCAAACTGAGACTCTCTTCGTCTCGTTTATACGCTTAGGACATCTCTAAATTGCGTAACCGACACACTGACACTTTACAGCCTAACTCTACCCACCTAAGTGACGTACGGTCCGAGGTTTGAAAAAACAATTTCAAATGAAACCAGGCTCTGATACCATATTGTCACGTCCCAAATCCGGTTTTGACCGAACTCGAGACGTGAACCAAAAACAATAATAATTTAAATGAAAGTAAAGCCAAAATGATTCTCAAATAAAGTAGTTTAAAACTCTAAACAACGTCGCAAATCACAGCTCGGTAAAACAACGGTAAAACAGTTCAAAAGATAAAGGTACGTCTCTAGACTACTAGCCTAGGACCCTCGCAAGCTCCCAAGCGTCGAGCATCCAGCTAGTACACAACCGCTCAAGCCCTGAAAACAACAAGATAAGGGGGTAAGCTTTCGCTCATTAGAAAAAGTAGTTAAGGTTATAAGCAAGCGCTCACCACCACGGGTAACCGTCCAATTAGAGCATACTAGTACAGCACACAACTAATTTCCAACGGAACTCGTAACCGCAATCCTCAACTCAAGACCAACCCACACTCACAAACATATTCAAACGAACAAGCACAAACTGCAACCACATCACTTAACAGGTCATCAAACACAAAGTAAACAGTAAAAATGCATACGCGTCCTGTACCAAGCCAACAACACGCACATCACAGACAGCAGACCCACACAAACGTAGTACAACCATTCCAACATCTCCGGCTATCACAACCCGTTCCATTTATGTCGTACCGGATCACGAAGCCTTGGTCCTGACCTCTTCCCGTCACGTACACTTGGGGTAACATCCCAGACCGCAAATCCCCCAGTCGGACGTCTTCCTGTCATGTAAACTCAGGGCCTCACGTACAACAGACCGGCACATACCTCGGTCGTAAGTCCACCCGTCACAGAGACTCGGGATAATGGTCACACCGTCCTCGTCCTCAATACTCTACACCGGCATACTCTCTCAGTGTAGGTATCATTCCGGACACACATCCTCTCGGAACACAGAGCAAGAATATAACACGCATCACAACAACATAGTTCGACCCCGGTATACCAACCAAGCCAAACTCACCAAAACACACAAACCGGTCTATCACTTACACGGTCATTTCACAAGCAATGATTCACGTCAATCACAAGCATGGCACACTTGCCCAAAGATAACCACACATAATACACCGGGTAATACTACAACATGCTTCTCGATCTAACAACGCCTAAAACACACATCATGCATTTCAATCAAGTCAAGGCAATTCAAACAATAAACAACCTAAGGGCTCGACATGGCCCGCATGCATTTCTACAAGCACAGCAATCCCAAACTTACGGCTCGACAAGGCACGTAAGCTATTTCTCAGTTCTCTCGTTCCTCACATCCTAATCCTGCCGTTCTAACAGTTCAAATTAATTAAAAACGACATATAGGCATACTAGTAACTTTCCGCAATTGAACCGGTATCCGCTACGTTCCTTACCTCAAGAAGAACCGACAACTACGTCTCCTAGCTGTTGACGTCCTGGCTCGCTACCTCCGGTCTTCATTATGATCGAAGCCGGACTCTAAATTAAAACTGAAAGTCATAATTAAAAGTGGTTCCAACGTTAATTTAAAGGTTATGATCAGTCCATTTAAAAACAATAGTTGCCTTTTAAACTCGAGCGGGCCAAAAGCGGGATTATACGACGAATCGGGTTCGAGCACCCGAGCCCGGAACACAGAACTCGTTACACGTTTCCCGAGGCACGAATCCCGAGGCACTGGTTTTGAGGTACGGTTTTCGAGGTATCCAGTTCAGCGTTTCCGTTTTTGTTCCCGTTCTAAGTCCGATTAATAGTCCATTTTAAACGTTCCACGTTCAACAGATTCGATCCAAAGTCCAAAAATAATTCTTTTTCATTAAAACCTGTTTTTGAAACCCTGTTTGTTTAATCAAATCAGATTATCATTTAATTTCTTTTCTTTTTTAAAAATTCTTTAATTTGCTTCAACCTTGTCCAGATCCACAAGAAATTGCTCGGGAAAGAAACAAAGAAAAAAGGGAGAAGAGGCTCGAGAAAAGTTTCCGACCACCGGCGAAGACGTCGCCGACGACCAAACCCCACGGTTGTGACTCTCACCGTAGGGGAAGAAAAGAAGACGGCGGGGAGGTGGTTGCAGGTGTGGAAGCGGCAGAGCACGACGTCCCTTTCTCGCCTCAGATCTGAACCGGCTCGGGTTTCGTCCCGGATCTGGTGAGCTCGCCGGCGAGCTCGCCTCGGCAGAACGCTCACGGCGATGGTGGGAAGCTCGGCTATGATCTGGAGAAGGAGGCTCGAGGAGAAGAGGGAGGAGGAAGGTGGGACTGACGGCGGGCTCGGCGTTGAGAGGAGAGGGAGACGATGGCGGCGTGGGCTGGACGGAGAAGAGAGAGAGGTCGGAGAGAGTGAGAGGGTGGCCGAGTGCGAGGGTAAGAAGAAGGAGACGCAATGGAGATCTGAAACGAGAAGGTTCGGGGCGTGGGGAGAAGAACGACGCTGGTGGAAACAAAATGGGGCAACCCTAAATTTTGTTGATTTTAAACCAAAAGCCTCACGTGGGCTTGGACCAACAAAAAAATAATCGGGCCTGGCACACTTGGGCCTCAGACGGGCTTGGCTTTCACGGCCCAACGCGAGGAGAGGACAGGGTCGGGGCGGGCTGGCTCGGCCGGGTCTGTTGGTCGGGTCTGGTCCGACCCGTTCTGACCCTTTACCATTTTTTTTGTTTAAACGAATTAAACTTTAAACCGAAATTCAACCTCGACGTTACCACGCGATTAAAAAAAAGGCTTAACCCTTTTTAACCGGAGCAGTCTTTACATACTCTTTACCCTGACCTGGTAATTGAATGTCTAGACAGGTACCTCTCGGATCATAAACCGATCATCCTAAAGTAGGGGATTCTGGATTGGGGACCATAGCCAAGCAAATTCATGAATATTTCGTTGGAACATCATGATTTTCTTCCAACATTGAGCTTACTCTGGAACTCCTACAATCCACAAGGAGATCCACACTTCAGAGTATGGAGTAAATTCAAATTGTTGCGACAAGACCTAAGCCAGTGGAATCACTTAGTGTTTGGAAATATTGACTTCAATATAAAAAAACACGCCTCAAGAAATCTCAGAACTAGATACTCTCATTTCCTCGAGGTCCCTACTGCCTCAGGAAATAGCTTCAAGATCGTAGCTGCAAGCTTTTCTAATCAGTTTGATTAAACTCAAGACCAAACTCTGTCCTAGTTTCTGGTTTCACTGGATATCCCGTAACTCAGCTGTTTTTGCAAACTCTATGTAGCCAGTTGAACAAATCCTCTCCTAGGTCCAACTTTACATCTTCTCTCTGTTAAATATGAGACAGTTAAGCATTTCATAAGCAGACCTGACCCTCTATAAGTGCTCCATAGCAAAACTCATCGAAGGCCACGACATCTCTTTAGCTGTTCAAAACAACTAATGTATTGGTTTTGTTTTGTTTCCTCAGTCGCTTTGTATTTCTGGCCCAATCTCGGCTTCGCCCTTTTAATAAAACAATTTTTTTGCTGATATAAAAAAAAGATTAGTTGTCTATGATGCATGAAATCTAAGTGTTAAGGATTATGAATAAGAGAGTGCAAAAAAGAAGAGAGTGAAATTAATTTAAAATTGCTGCCTGGGAGTGCTGGCTGGTAGCTCACCGCCAGCCCTTATCGCTGGCTGGGAGCAAAAATATGAAGGAAAGGGTTATCATAAAGCCAACCAAAAGGCTACCACTGTAGGGTGCTGGCTGAGAGTGCTGGTTGTAAGCCAAAAAATGATTTTTTATTGTCCCCGCCAGCACCATCTCGCCAGCTGCCGACGAGATGGTTGTGGATGCTCTAAATAAATAAAAAATTCCGTATTGTTTATGAAACACATATTCCAACAAATGCCCCCTTCATATTCTGCCCCTTCTAACAATCGTTGGCATAACCAAGAGAGATTCAAAACTCAAACATTGTTAGAGATCGAGAAGTTGGAAATTACCAAGATCGGAGTAAGAGAGACCTACTTCACGTGAACTAAGGAATTAAGGGATAAGGACATTAGCACATGTCAAATATGACGGAGGCCTAACTTATGTAACACAACGAGAGAATAATCATATTGTGGGAAATGTTCTTATTCGAGAATGTTTAGTCTAGTTTTATAAACAACCTAAGTTTAGCCATTTCAAAGACATTTTTTTGAATAAAAATCGTATGTATTTCCAATAACTTTTCCACCAATTTGAACTATTATTAGTTTCATACTCCTCCTTCAAAGATGTTATGCCACGTTACTAATTATGTAAAAAGATAGTCGTTACCCTTGCATCGAATAATCTAGGGGAAACTACAAAAATATACCTTCTAATGAACTTTCATCCCAAAAACTAACCCACTTTCAACTTCTTTCCCATATACATACCTTGTAAAACATAAACACCCATATATTATAATTTTCTGTTGGAGGCCCAAACGACATCTATTTGGCAATCTAAAAAGACATTATTAGCCTTACGCGCGATTTGGTTTTAATCGTGACCTGATCCCGCGCGATTATGGTTTTAATTGCAACAATAATCGCAAGTTAGGGTTTCTTACATTAGTTATATGTGGAATCAGTTTAGTCTTCTCTCCCATAACACATCAACGCTATGGTTCATCCCGTAAGTTTCTCTCTCTATATATGTGTATAAGTATGGAATGATCTGTTGCAAAATATGATTTATGTGTCTTTGGACATCTATGTATGTAATTGTGTAGAGCTTTCTCTGGTTGTAGATCATATTCTAATTTGTAAAGGATTGTGGTTCTGGTTGTAGATCATATTCGAATTTGTAAAGAAGGATTGTGGTTGGGTTTGTGAATTTTTCTAATAATTTAGGATTATTTTTCTGTGAACCATATTTGACTTTCTGGAAAATTTAAGAATGATTAGGATTTGAAGTTTTATTGATTAAAAAGCCATGTTAAAGTTTAATATTAAATACTTTATGTAGAAGCACAAGTTAATGACGGAATAGTGCATCTTCCATGTAGTACATCTCTATTATAACACGCAGATCATTTTTTTTATTCAAGTCCCTTGTAGTCTCATTTGTTGGAAGATCAAATTTATACTTTTTGGAGTATAATAGTGTGTTGTGATGTTTTTCATGTTTATATGATGATGGGTGTATGGGGAAAACAGTATTGACCATGCAATTTTAACCATTTGCATGATTAAGTGCATAACAATATAGTTATAGAATTTAAAATTGTTTCACAACAAAACATGTTATGATGTTCAGAAATACTCATTGAATAAATGAATCATGACGGACTCTATATTATGCATTGATAAATTTTGGTATTG
The DNA here is from genome assembly GCA_963921825.1 of Erodium maritimum. Lineage (NCBI taxonomy): Eukaryota > Viridiplantae > Streptophyta > Magnoliopsida > Geraniales > Geraniaceae > Erodium > Erodium maritimum. The sequence continues at coordinate 57,057,081 of OY997590.1, read as the reverse complement.
TCAGTGCTTGCTAGATAGTGTGTTTGGCATTGGGGTGGATATGTTGTTCGGTAGTTAAATTATTGAGACTCATGTTCGATGTTCGTTTGATTTGTGTGTGGATTGAACAGATGATAGGTCGAGGAAAAGGTAGATCCTCTCGGCTTGCTTTAGTCGATGCAAGTAGTGAGGATGAGATAGAAGCTGAGATGAATGCAACATTTGGAGAAGAAGAACTGATTGATAAGGAATTGATCCAAGATGAGGAAAGAGATTTAGTGTATGAGGGTGAAATTTATGGAGAAGTTCAGCAAAATAGTAAAGATGAAGAAGTTGAGCAAGATAATGTTAATGAAGAAGTTGAGCAAGATAATGATGATGAAGAAGTTGAGGAAGAAGACCTAGCATGTGAAAAGGATATTATGGAGGATTGGGCACGTGGTTTTGGTTCCTCTACTGGTAGAGAACCCAAATTCTGGGACTTACAGTCGGAATTTAAGGATATTGACTTACAAGTTGGTGATTGCTTTGAATCTATATATGTATGTCGGCTTGTGTTTAGGATGTATGCAGCTGAGAAGGGCTTCTCATTTCTTCGCACCCGAAATACGAAGATTGGGTTTGGTGTTGTGTGCAAAGCAACAAGCTACTCGTTCTATATTTGGTGTGGCATGTTGAGAGGTGAACATTGTTTGTGTGTGAAAAAATTGAGAACCAACCATAATTGTGACCCTTTTCACCAAAGCAACATTGTGACTTCAACAATACTTGCATACAGGTAATTGAAATGTTGTGGTTAATGAATATAATCATGGTTTTGATTAATTCAATATGATTGTTACTAAATATGACATTGTTTTTTTATCGATGCAATGTATTTTTTTTTAATGAATATGAAATTTCTTTTTGGTTGGTACAATGTGCAGATACTTGAAATACATTCAGACGCACAAGAAAATCAATATTGGTACATTTTCTGGGATGGTTTTGGATGATCTCGGTTTGTATTGTAACAAAAAAAAAAGTGTCCCGTGCCATAGAACAAGGAAGAGCAATGGTGAGAGGAGATGATCGAGACCAATATGCTATGCTCCACAAGTATGCAAAGAAAGTTGTAGAGTGCAATCCTGGAACAAGATTCGCCATCATGGATGATGGCAATTATCCTCCACGATTTCTAAGGTTGTATTTGCGTTATGGTGAACAGAAGGATGAGTTTAACAAGGGTTGTCGATCATTTATTGGGCTTGACGGAGCACACATGAAAGGTTATTATGGAGGGATCATGCTCTCAGCTATTGCAGTGGATGCCAATGATGGCATGTTTCCTCTTGCAGTGGCATTAGTAGAGCAAGAAAATAAGGAGACATGGTGGTGGTTCCTAACTGAGCTTTTCGATGACTTCAACAATGGACAAGACAAAGGGTGGGTCTTTATGAGCGACAAACAGAAGGTATAATTTCATGTTATTGTATTGCTGGTTCTTGTAAGTAAATTGGGTTGGAATTGATATTATTTCTAATTTCGCACATGTGTTGTTTTAAATGTAGGGCTTAGTTGATCTCTTTAAAAATTGGATTCCAAATGTGGAGCATAAGCATTGTATGCGTCACATGTTCGATAATTGGTACCGGACGTTCAAATCAATCCAACTGAAAAAGTTGTTATTGATGTGTGCTACGAGTACTACTGAGCAAGAATTTGAGCAGAGAATGAAGGATGTTGGGGTAGTTAATGAGAAAGCTTACAATTGGTTGCGAGATAGACCAGAGAGAAGTTGGTGCAAATCATTTTTTTTACGCCTCGAGCTACCTCATCATGTCAAACCAACAACATTTGTGAATCATTCAACAGTTGGATGTTGCATGTGAGAAACCTCCCAATATTAAGCTTTTGTGAGTTTTATCGAAAAAAACTCATGATGTGGTTCAGTGCGAAGAAGGAGCAGATTAAAAGTCATAATCATCTATGTCCAAAAATTGTGCAGAAGATGTACGTGTTGGTGAAACAAGCTAGGAAATGTGTAAGAACCGCCCCCGGTCGATCCCGGTCGAACCGGTGATTTTTGGCGAAAGTTGACTTTCGGCCGGAAAAGTCAACTGATGACTCCGGGAGTTATTCGGGACCCTTCCGGGGCCCAGAAATCTTAGCCGTCGTTACGGTTAGCTTAGTTGGGTCATTTCCTTTCAAATGACTATCTTTGCGAAAAAGTCAAAATCGGGTCAAACTAAGGCTAAATATCGACTAAACCTAATTAAATTAAAAGTGCTGGAAATTACTAAGGGCAACGTGGGCCCCACTAGTACACTTGTCCCTAGTGGCTTGGAGGAGAAGAAATGGGTCTCTAATGACCCATTTACCCTCATAAGTGCCCAAATAGAAGAAAAAACAAGGGAGGGCCTTTTGGTCAATTCAACATTAGGTTTCAGATCACTTTGAAGAGCAATTCAGCCCAATTCTACCATTGTAGTCGAAATTTCACAAAGGGAGAGAGAGAGACAGAGGAAAGCTTCTTAGCTTGAGGAAGAAGAAAGGGAGGAAAAGAGGAAGCTTGGAGCCAGTACTTCACCTAATCTTCTCAAAAACCTCACAATCTTCATCATCTCATCATTTCCAAGGTAAGTAAACTCTAAAAATCCACTTTTAAGCATTTTGGGTTTCCATAGAAATTACTTGAACTAGCTAGGTTTTGAGTTATTGTTGTTAGTTAGTTGTTTGGGAGAAGAAGGAGGTTGGTTTATGTAGAAACCAATTGGAGTTTTAGTTGTTTTGGATGGAAATCTCTTGGGTAATTGTTGTTTTGATGAAACCCACCATGGGTAGTGAAGTATTGAAGTAATAGGACCGTTTTGGAGGTTTTGGGTTGTTAAAAATGGATGTTTTGGTGTTGTTTCGTGGAAAAAGGGCTGGAGGAAGAAGAATAGTGAATCTGCTCGGACCCGTCACGGATTCGTGACGGGTACCGTGACGGGAGACGTCACGGCACACGTCACGGTACCGTGACGTCATCCGTGACGGTGTAGGTCACGGCTCGGTTAGGAGAACCGTGCCGGTGCAGACCACGGGTCCGTGACCCGAACCGTGGCAGATCAATTTTGGACCTTTTTGGGTCCATTTAGGATGTTTTCGTTAAATTAGAAAGGTTATCTTGAACCAAGCGTTTGGGGGTTTTAACTTGAGCGTTTGTCTCTTAAACCACCCTTGTTTTGTCATTAATTCTAGTATTAATTTATGATCCTAGACTTTACTCTCGAGCTCGGAGGAGGAGACTACTAGGCGTTCGTGTGACTAAGCGTTTGGAAAGCACTTGAGGTAGGGAAGAGTAGTAATTTACCGTTTTTAATTACAGAATGCTAATAGTATGCATATAGGATGATAATAACCGGAAGAGTCTTAGCTTGCATATAGGATGTGATTCACTAGAATAACCGCTTTCAATTATGGGAATTGGCGTGCTGTAGAATCACATGTGGCCATGTCGGGCCTTAGAATTGTGTGTTGGTTGTGTTTGATTGTGGTTATTAGTCCTTAAATTTCGATGAATAGTGTATTCGTTGGTTAATCTAACAATTCTAGTATGCTATATGCAATGAGATGAATGTGATATGGATTGTTATCTCGTGATATGGTTGAATGAATGGATGTGATGAATGTGATATGAATGGTTGCCTTATGGTATGATCGGGTGAATGATAGACCGATGTGGTGTGATTGGTAAGTTATGGCGGTAAGTTTTGACGGTATGATAAGTTCGGTGTGACATGGTTGGTATGGTATTGTGTGGTGTGACTTGTGCCCCATGTTATGGGAAGATACCCGACCGAGGTTTGTGCCGGTCCGATATGTTGTTTATGTGATTTACCCCGATGTGCGTTTCCAGGAAGACCGATGTGCGTTTCCGGTATATTTTTTACCCCGATGTGCGTTTCTGGGAAGACCGAGGTGCGTTTCCGATATATTGTATTGCTTGTTTACCCCAATGTGCGTTCCGGGAAGACCGACGGTACATTCCGGTATATTGTATTGTTTGTTTGTTTTTCCCCTATGTTGTATGCCCGAGGAGACATTAAGACCGATGTGTATTCCGGTACGATGTGATTGAGTCGTGCCGTGTGATCCGGCGTATTATTGGACACTTGATGTGTGTATGGTTATTAATGATTGACTGTGTATGTTGACTATTGTGGTGCGATGTAGTTGCTTATGCCTGTTAAGTGATTCTTGTGTGACTCGAGTGTAACGTTATGGGTGTTCGATAACGAACGGTACGTTGTAATTGTTGAGTTGTGCGTGGTGATCGGATCGTCACAGGCACTTGTGTTATGTTGTGAGATATCGGGTCTGAGTAACGTTTGTAATGATCTTAGCAGTATAGTGTCCCAAGGTTGGGTATTGAGTACCGTCCGGTGTCCTTTCTTATGTTCGTATGATGTCAGGTTTGGGTGAGGTTTGTAGTCGAGGTCGTAGAAGATTGTCCTACTATTTATAGAGTTCTATATCTCGGATCTATTATCGTTAGTGTTGTGTTCCTGTTGGTTTTTGTTGTTGTCGTCGTTTTTTTAAATAATAATTGTTTTGATTCGAGTAATTATGGCGACAGAACGGAAAGACTTTTCCCGTTACTACTTTTTCCTATTGAGAGTAAGCTCACCCCCTCTGTTTTTACTGTTTTACAGGTTTCACTGGTGAGACGGTTTAGGGGACGTCTCAGAGCTCGGTAGCTCGTCGAGGGTCCGTGGGTTATCATTTAATAAAGACATACTTTCTGTTTATGTACTAAACACTGTTTTCTTATTCGATTTCGAGCGTTAGACTCGCAGAATTTTATTGAGATTTGGAACTAAAATGCGAAGTTTGTAAAACCCGCTTCAAAAAAAAAAAAACTTTCGGGTCGGACCGGACCCGGCCAACAGACCCGGCCCAAACCACAGACCCGGCCCAAAGCCCGACCTATATAAGGTGGGCATTAGGGTTCTGAAACCCTAATCCTCACTTCATCTTCTCCTTCAGCCGCCCCTCTCCTCTCCCGACCTCACCCTCGCCGTCCTCGTCGTCTCGCTGTCGCCGACGTCTCTCCGGCCCTCTCCCTTGCCTTCCCTCTCCGTCCAGCCACCACGTCCCTCCCTCGACCCGACCTCACCCTCATCTCCTCCTCCACGCCTTCTTCTTCGTTCACCTCCCTCACCGAATCCGACCACCACCGATCCCCTCCACCGGCCGTCCCGAGCCCGAGCTCGGCCGTCTCCGACCACCATCTCCCTCTCTTCTCCTCACCGTTCCGGCCACGACCCCGCCTCCAACCTCCCCTCTCACCTCCCTCTCTCTCTCCCAAATCCGTTCAGTCGAACCCGGCGCCATCACCACCGTCCTCTTCATCCCCGAGCCTCCATCTCCGGTTCCCCTCTCAGATCCGAGTCCCAGTCGTACCTCACGCTCGTCTCCGACCACCACCGCCGTGCTCCGCCGCCCCCAACCCTACAACCACTTCTCCACCGCCGTCTCCTTCTTCTCCGACCACACGCAGAGCCGCCGCCCGATCTCCTCCCCTCACGGCCAACGCCTCCGCCCTCACAGCTCGCCTCCCACCGTCACTTTCCCTACGGTGAGGCCCCGGTCGACGCCGCCCTCGTCGACAGCCGGTCGGTTCGAAACCCGAACTGTCCCCGTTGTCTTTCCTTTTTACGAACCACCTTGGATTTGGTCATGTTTGTCTTGTTGATCTGGACTCAAAATTTCGAGATGTAAAAGGGAAAATGAAGTTGTTTTGAAACAGTTAGGGTTTGAGATCGGTTTTGGATGGAAAATCAAACTTCTGAAGTTGAAGGGAAAGGAACCCTAAATCGAAAAATCGGTTTTGTTTAAAAAGGGGATTTAAATTGGAAAATGACCTAATTTGAAAAGAGTTTTAAAATAAAACCAGATTTGGAAATAAAAGGGAAGTAAAATCAGCGGATTTAAAACGGATTTTGAGCAGTTGAACGAATCTGGAACTTTGGTTAAAATGGACTGCTAATTGGGTTTAAAAAGGAACAAAAGCGGACCGTTGAATCGGACCTCGGGATTCGTGCATTGGGACCGTGCCTCGCATGCACCAGTTTCGGTGCTCGGGTACTCAAACCCGATTCGCCGTGAACCCCTTTTAGCCCGCTCGAGATTAAAGGACAACTGTCGGGTCTAGACTGGATTTATCGTAACCTTTAATTTAGCGGTGGAACCGTTATTAATCTATGGCTTTCGTGTTCTCTTTAGCGTCCGGCTTCGATCGAAGTGGAGCCCGGAGGTAGCGAGCCAGAACGTCAGCAGCTAGGAAACATAGCGGTTGCTCTTCAGTTGAGGTAGGGAAAAGTAGCCGGATCTCGGCCCTGACTGGGGAAAGTTAACAGTAGAATTGCATGTGACACCGGGGTGTCGTGGGTTGAGTAGGTTTATTTAATTATTAGAAAGGCATGTTACGGGATCGTAGTAATGATTAGAAATGCATGATACGGGATCGTAGCGATTATGAGAAAAGCATGTGACGCTTAGTAGTGTCGTAGGAGCAGAGAACTTAGCGTTAATTGATTTACTGGAGGCATATGACCATGCCCGGAGGTTGTTTGTGAACTTGTCGATATTAGGAGTACTGGAGGCATATGACCATGCCCGGAGGTTGTTTGTGAAACTAGTGATCTTAGGACTGTTGGAGGCATCGATTATGCCGGAGGTTGTTGTGTGTTATTTGCTGTTGAGTTTGGGTGGCCTTGAGAGCCCGTGTAATTTATTGTCGAGTTTGGGAGGCCTTGAGAGCCGTGTTAATTGTTGTTGAGTTTGGGTGGCCTTGAGAGCCCGTGTTAATTGTTGTTGAGTTTTGGGTGGCCTTGAGAGCCCATGTTACTATTGCTGAGTCTTGAGTGGCCATGAGAGCCCGTGTTGTCGTTTTGGTGGTTTTGAGTGGCCGCGAGTGCCCGTGGGGTCGTTGACCCGTGAGTCACAGTTGGTGTATCTTGGGAGGCCGTGAGTGCCTGTGGAGTGCTGAACTTGTGTTGTTGATGTCTGTTGAACTGTGTTTGTGATTGTGATTGTGGTTACCTGAGGTTGTGGGCCCGCTTCATTAAACGGGGGTCCTCGATCACACGCGTCTGCACGTTCAGACGGGGTAGGGGGCTCGCCCGTCAGTAAAGGGGTCCTGGCCGCGCGTGTGTGGTTCGGTGGTTGTGAGTGTGATAGGTCGACAGCCTGATCCGACTTAGTGTCGATGAACTGCAAAGGTCGACAGCCTGATCCGACTTAGTGTCGAGGAATTGCGATAGGTCGATCCTGGACCTGAGTGAGGGAGATTACTGAGCAGTTGGTTTGCGATCCTTTGTGATCTTGTTTGGTTTGCGATCCTTTGTGATCTTGTTTGGTGTTGCGTCGTTTCTTTCGAGTCCTTGGGAGAGGTCGTGATCGTTGTGTCGGGTCTACTTTACGTGTCAAAGTGGAGTTGGTCAAGGAAGGTAACAGTGGGTGTATGATCAGTCAGAGTCCTTGGGTTGGGGACAGTGTCCCCCGGTGTAGACTTTATTATTGGTGTTACCGGCATTGTCTGCTAATTATGCCGTAGTCAGTCTGTTATCCGTGGTGGTGAGCGAACGCTCACCCCTAGCTGCTTTTCCTACAGGTACTTGTCGCAGGTCGGACTAGGTGAGCTTCCGAAGCTTGAAGAGCTAGGGGCGGGAGTCCGGGTTACTTTTTGGTCTAGCGACGGATACCTCACTTTTGTCTGCTTGTGGGACGTTTTATTTTGAGTTGTATTTATCTTTTGTTGAACTAAACTGGTATTGCAAAGTGTTTTAATGGAATTGGTTTTAAAGTGTTTTCTTATTTTAAACGTTCACGTCCCGAGTTCGGTTTATTGAAATTGGGGCGTGACAAAGTTAGATTTCTTTAATTTCCTTTTATTATTATTATTTTATTGTTACTTAGTTCACGTCTCGAGTCCGGCCAAAACCGGATTTGGGGCATGACAAAATGTGATGTGGTGAATAGTGGGAGGGACTTATATGAGGTATCTGAGAAGGGGGATACATTTTCTGTGAATGTGATGGAGAAGAGTTGTTCGTGTAGAGAATGGGAATTGAGTGGCATCCCGTGCAAGCATGGGATTTTTGCATTGTATAAGGCGAGTTGCAATCCATTTAAAGACGTCTACTTCTATTATTTTGTAGACACTTTCCACAAAATTTATGAAGGACAGATCAACCCGGTGAATGGCTTGAAGGATGTTAGAGTCATTCTCCCAAGTGAAGTGAAGATGCTACCTCCAAATATTTGCAAACCACCTGGCAGACCTAGAGTAAGAAGGAGGAAGGGCTTTATGGAAAAGATTATTACAAGGGAAGGAAGTAGCTCGAATAAGAACACATCGAGGATGGGAGGTGTTGTGACATGTCGACAATGTGGGAATAAAGGTCATAACATTCGAACCTACTGTGCCAAGGACTATGGAAAAAACATGCAGCAAAAGGAAAAAGGGAAAGCAAAAAACAATAATAAGGGGACTCCGTATAATATCGCTGGTGATGAAGCTGAAATTGTTGATAAAATTGGGAATAAGAGAACGACTGCTATAGCTAAGATTGAGAAGGAGAAGGTATGACAAAAAAAGCGTCAAAAAAATACAGAGACAATGGATGACGAAGATACAACTTTTAGAAAAATGTTAGAAAAACAATTGGATCAGGCAGGAGAGATGAATCACAAAATGAAAGAAAAGTATGACGACATGGGAATTGCTGAATTTGAGTTGGAAGCTCAGACTTGGAATAAGGTAATTCCTTAACTAGTATATGTACGTGTAGGTATGCGAAATTAATATTAAACTTAGAATTTTTAACTTGCAGACTTCCGAAGAAATTCCATCCATACTATCTGTAGAAGAAAGAACAACTGGAAGTGAAAGGGTTACCTGCAGTCAACCAACTAGGACAGGAGAGGCGTAAAATGAGTAGCATATCCCTCCAAGTAGCTCTTAACCTTCAAATGGCTGTTGATTCTACATTATAGAGATTTTTTTACCACGCCACTTGAATCATTATTGTTGACATTATTTAACATGTCTTATTTCTTAGAAATTAAGTATGTTTTTCATGTGTTAATTTGACATTGTTTGTTAGTTTATCATTTTTGTTGTTGAATTCTGTTGGTTGATGATATGAAATCGTTTGTGTTACGAGTTCAGGTGTTAATTTGACGCTATTTGATATTTTATCAATTTGTTAAGAACTTATGTTGGCTGATGGACATAAATTCGTTTTCCTTAACACATACAGAATATGTTGGTATTGTACACTTCCTTAAAAAAAGACAATGGAGTTATGCTGGTATGGTACACTTTTTTTTATAACCAATAGTACTATTATTATTGATGTATCAAAAGATGATATGCATCAAGGAACCGATCATCAAAGGAGATCCGGTTCGGAACAAAACAGAAGAAGCATCAACCACAAAATCTGCATCTAAAGCACACAAACGCTATTGAAGCACAACTTCCATCCTTTAATACAACTTCAGCATTATGAATTAATAGAAGCACCTTCAGTACATTTAACCAGTAACTTGCCAACTTCACCTAAATATCACCAAACACATGCATCAAAAAAAGCTACCAACTCCAAAGCTCACCATGCTCCAAAAACCAGCAGACCTTTCTGATTTACGCTTCCCAACCAACTAACTCAGCGCCTTAAAAATATACACCTTAAAAATTCATTTCAAGTTCAATTTTCATATCAAATTCAATTTTCATTTCGCTTTTGCAAAATCAGTACAAATAAACTATTGTACTATACAAAGCTAACATTACAATATAATTCATTGGTCTTCATTTTCTTCTTTTCATCGTTGTTCTTTTTTGATCCCTTCAATTGTGATCGGATTTAGGTTATTCTCAATGATTCTCAGCAAGCCTTCCAAATCCGTAATTCTTGGAAATAGGCATACTACCATGAACGCAAGCTTCAAGATCTACCACACAAAATACTTTTAAATGAATTATGTCAACAACAAAAAATTAGAACAAATCAAACTGATCCAGAACGAAAACAATAATACAGTAAAGCCTACTAATACATATACACTAACAAAAGTTAAAAAAAATTCAAGCATTCACAAGATATAATATAAAGAATTAGCATTGCTTGAGCATCAAAAATACAGTAAATCCTAGAACTTTTTGCTATAGAGAAATCACTACAAATGAATATTCATCTTTGCAAATAGTCATATATGTAACATAAGATATGCTCTATTATTATAGCCACCAAAAGAGCCAAAGAAATAGCATTTGGCATATTGATAACAAATATTATGTTTGAATGAGCAATCAATTGATGAACAATTTCAATTTAATATAGGGAAGAATCATTTATGTAATATATAACTTTACAACAATATAACTTCACACTCAATATAAGAAACAGTACAATTTTCATGTTGACAACAATTTAACTTCAACACAGTATAGGGGACTCTGTACAATTTTTCTTTAATATAATAAGGGAGAATCATTTATGCAATATATAACTTGAAAACGATATAACTTCACACTCAAAGCACGTGACTTTCTTCTTCAATGATGCATTTGTCTAAATTTCCATTTGATTTTTAAGAAATTAAGAAGAATGAAAAATCAAGTATTTTGAACTCTGTACGATTTTCATATTGAAAAGGGAGAGAAATTTTGTCCAACGAATTTTTTTATCATGCAACAAAAAAATTATACAAACAATGTTCAGTAAGAAGCAAACCCTAAATTACCTTATGAGATTTAAGAACTGTAGCGAGAATGATGGGAACAGAGCTCTCGTACGATGCCGAGCTTCATGAAGATCCCAACTTCCGTCGACGGCAACCTCCTCCTCCTCCAACCGACTTCTGTAACGATATGGATTTGAGGGGCTTGTTGTGGTCTGGGCCTATACACATATGGTGGAGGAGTAGGTTGAGCTTGTTGTGAGGCTTTGATCTTGACCCTATGCTCCTCTCTCTTAGCCAAGTGCATGTCCTGGGACCCTATGTTTGGGGCTCATACATCAGAATTTCTACCTCCAATTTGGGGTCCAAACCAGCAATATAATTGGAGACAAAGTATGCTTCAGTAGAATGTGGAGCTCTACTTAAAACCAAGAACCTTAGCTCTTCAAACTTGTCATCATATTCGGCTAATGATCCTTGCTGCCTCAGCTTCTTGAACTCACTCTCAATGTTAGAGTGTCCTACCTCCTCAAACTTTCTAGACAGATCATCACAGAATCTATCCCAAGTAATAACACCTCTCCCTAGTGAATACTCAGCATATCAATATTCAGAAGATCCAGACAGATGAAGTGAAGCTACCCTGACCTTATGCTCCTCAGGCATGGCACAATACTGAAAATATACATTGCATTTTCTTATCAAATTCCTTACACCATTTCCATCAAAGATAAGAAAGACCAAATTGGGTATTTTAAATGTGAATTCAGGTATAGCATTTGTGGGATAAACTTGTGGCACTACAGGTTGTTGGGGAAATTGTATAGGGGTCATCATTTGAGGCATAAAAGGGTATGGGTATGGAAGTGTTTGTTGCTATAAGTGAGGCATCTGGGCTAGAAATTGGGGATTGATGAATTGTTGTGGGAGTATGTATGGGTTGGGTGGGAAAAAATTTTGTGTTTGAGGTAAGGCTTGTTGCTAGGGGATTTGTTGTGGTACTGGTTGAATGGCATGTATGGGAATGGCTTGAGGTGATGTAGGTATAGTGTTGGATGGTTGGGCAGGTGATTGTGAGAAATTCATGGCTTGGTCCTGCATCAGATTTCGACTCACTGGGTGTTGATTTTGAGAAACCCAGGACGAGACCTTTGTAGCTGCTTGGTTCATGGGTACTTGTTGGGACAATGGATCTGGTGGTTGTGTATGGTGTGGGGAATATGTAAGACACTGTGGGGTTATGGGAATGGACTGAACATTGTTCATCCTTGGGCGTTGAGGACCAGGAGGCTCGGTGGATTGTTGTTGTTGAGCTCTTTCTTCCATCAACAGAGCCATGGATTTCCTCATCTCTTCCATTCCAGCTTTCAAGGCATCGTTCTCCTGCTGAGCTCTACGATGTGTGGCGCGGAGCTCTGAGAGTTCATTTGCTCTCTCAGAAGGTTGGACCTCATAAATGGGCTCGAGTGTGGATTGAGTTTCCATCACACTTGTAACGATATGGATGGATTGATGAATGGAAGTGATGGTTGAGACCAGGAAGGGAAGTGTTTTGGTATTGAATTTCGATGAAGCTTACAATTCTCTACAAAAATGAAGAACAGAGAAAAGCTAACCCTAGAAATTATAAAGACAAAATACTCAAATTCTCGATAATGATTTCAGTACCCATCACTCCTACTTGATACCCTGCAACGGACCTGCTCCACGATCGTAGCTGACAGCGCTGCTGCTCGGGACCACTGAAGTCGCGTGGTGTCACGCGACGCTGAGGTGAGACGAAGTACAGTGGCTCACGCGCTGAACGCAGCTCACTTACCCCAAACGACGTCGTTCCTCCAACGGTAATAACAGAAATTCAAAATAGAACTGACTTGAACTCTAAGCTTCATGACAACGTCATCCTCCTCCGACCCCTTTCTCTTCTTTATCTATGTCGTATGTCACTTTATCCAAAAATAAAAGCAAAAGTAAAGAAGGTATACTGACAACCATTAAATAGGGTAGTTTGGGGATTTTCTTAAAAAACATCGGTCACGTGATAGCTATGTTGTATTATCAAATACATGTCGTTTGGGCCTTCAACAGAAAATTATAATATATGGGTGTTTATGTTTTACAAGGTGTGTATATGGGAAAGAAGGTGAAAATGGGTTAGGTTTTGGGATGAAAGTTCATTAGAAGGTATATTTTTGTAGTTTCCCCACCAATCTACACAAAAATAATCATGGTTCTTGTAGTGGTTACACAATTACCAACTTTTCTTTCCCTCTTTATATAAATCTACTACCACATTTCATTTTCATACAAATCGTTCTAAAACTTACATCCACTTCTTCCAACTAATTTATACTCGAACCAAATAAATCACACGTTGAATTATTGATATGAACATCAGTCTCAAAAAAAACTTGTACCCGGATTTGAACCATACGAGTTTGAACCCGGTTATAAGGACCCTGGTTATGCAAAAGATACTGGTGAAGATGAAGCTCCTATTAAAGAAGATGGAGACAAAGCTCCGTTTGAATGAGAGAAATGGGGAGAAGATGACAATTCTTTGGGAGAAGATGAATTGTCCGTTGAAGATTATAACTCCGATATCTAGTTGATGTATTTTCGAAAAACATATACATATCCGATATTATTTTCTCCAATTTCTATGTTTTATTGAAATCGACTGTGCACTGCCGATATGGAAATTGAAAGAGTGTGACGTTGTATTGCTATTGGGAGAACACAGTGAAACTTCAAAGGAGGTGGAATAAAATTTATAGACGATTTCCACGTCATACGAGAGGTGGATGCTCAAATGGTAAACAAGCAGGACCGACATCTATGATACCATCCATAAAATTGCAGAGAAACTTGTAAGCCTAAACTGTGTCTTTCCAACTATAGGGTCAGTCAGAGGCCAGAAAATCTAAAGGAACTTCATATATACACAAGTGTAAAAGTCAATTTGTCTAGCTAATTACTCAAACACTTGTAAGAAAAAACATGCAAATAACAGGCCAAACATCATTTCTTGTTTGCTAGAGAGCTCAGTACTCATTGGCTTGCTCATCCGGAACAAAGAAGTCGAACCTGACGTCAACCGAACCAGACATTTCTCCGTTATCCTTGTACTGGATGTTTGTTATGGTTCCAGTTTCGTCGTCTTCTTGATACTCTGGCTTCACCCGCCTCACTGGTACCGTCACAGAGTAAATAGTCCCAAGGTCTGCATCTGTGGAGACACTCAGCTGGACCTTATCCTGTGATTCTATCACCACAAAGTCTGATAGAGTGCGCACAATGTTGCTCACAATTTTGCGTTTTGCCTCATCACTAACAGCACACCGGTCTGAGAAGAGAATCATCTTCAGGCGCTGCTTTGCAATCCTTGCATTCGAGCTTCTTCTTGTTGTCTGTGATGGGAACACTATCTTCCAAGCCAAATTCAAACGCTCCAAGAAGCTCATGTTTACGGTGCTCAACAGAAAGCTCTCGGCTTCATCGCTAACAGAGTTTGTGGGGACCTTGTACTCTTCAATAATTCCAGGAAGTCTTCCCGAATTAGATAGACAAACAAGTTTCCGGTTGCTAAGCCATTTGGGTGTTGTGTCGGAGATGCAAGATCCCCCTTTCAGAAACCCACTCAAGTCCACCTATAAACATAGCACCAAAATTCAATAAGTCTTTTTTCATTACTTTAGACTGCATATCTCTAGAGCACCACTAAAACAAAGTACTATGTGTGAATGCAATCAGCAATAAATACTACAAATATCGTGTAATGATTTGGAGAGCTACTTCATAGAAAAAGAGAACAAACAATTATGTCACACAAACATGTCCTGATCCAAGTCATGTGAAAGTCACATCACAATCCAGAACAATCTGGACAAGATTCAAGTCTTAAGGCACAATCAGTAGATTCAATACCCATGTTTCCACCAACATGATGATATAAACATCCAAACTTCTTTTAAGCTTTTTAGTGGAAACAGTCAGTGATGCAGTGAAGTATTGTAAATCAGTAAACCATATTTCTATCCTACTTGCATAACAAGGCAGTGTAAATCACGGACTTCCCAATATCTGACTGATATTGTTACTAATATCTATCAGTTCCACCTCAAAGAGGCATCATCTACCCTGAAAACCCAAAATAGCATTCCATGGGATGGGAGACATGAGAAACAAAGACATAAGATGTTACCCTCTAAAAGATGCCATGGAGATAACTAAGCAAAGACACATGTGGAAAAAAGAGTTTATTCTACAACACTCCTAACAGTGGCCAAACAGGACATGCTCAATACACACATTTAGCTTTCCAACAAAAAAATCATTGGATGATAAAATCATCAACCGCATCAAATCCACGGGAACTCCTTCATTGATGTCACATTGCCTGAGACTATAGTTGTACACAATTTCACTTCACTAACCAAATTTTAACAAAAGTTCCAGATAAGCAACATTAAGGTTTACGTTTGATCTAACTGTGATCACCTAAAGAGGAATCTTAGAGGTTATACAGAGGTGAAAGAAATGCTCAGTAACTATCTTTTCCCAAACTTCTACAATTTCTTTGAATGCGGACAAGTGAAAACACAAAAAGGCAGTCTTAAGCAAATTTGGATCCTTTCAAGCTCTAACTTAACTTACCAAGCAATTTATCTTTATATTACTCTTAGCGCATCAAAATAGTACTAGGGTGTTACATCCTAACTTTTAGAAGCTATACCCAATCAAATAAACTAACCATTACAGCAACGACCCTGCCATTGCAAACTAACCATTTAAGCAAAACTAACAAAGCATTAAAACCACTGGCAACCTCCAGGAATCCATGCAAATGAGGTATGGCTCCAAGCTCAAATACCAGGATACGCCATCAAGTTCCATATCACTAAACCCTGTTCTGAACCAAAATCCCCGACTATCTCAACTACCAAAAATAAAATATAAAACAATTTCCTTCAATAAACAGAAACGAAACCCAGAAAAAATATCAACAAAGTGAAACAGAAGAAACTATCATTTCATGCCAATTACAGCCTCAACGCAAACTCTGAGGACAAATGCATCTTCGAGAAAAAAAACGTAACATCACAATTAACAGTCAGTCCAAACCTTGACCCATAACCAAAACGCACATTTTCATTCCATATCTCGCCATTATATACAGAAATGCAGAGAAAAAGCATAAATTGAGCTAGAAAATTGATGCAGATTATGGGGAAAACACTGCTGAGAAACAAAATGGTAAAATTCAGACCTTAGAAGAGGGTAAAGAGCATCGAACAGGATGCGGATGATAGGAGCCTAGGGTTGCAGAGACGCTCAGATCTCCAGAAATCGCCATTCTCGTGAGCTTCAGCAAATGCTCAGGGCTCAAGTCTCGCCAATTCGCTCTTCTCCTTCTCTCTCGCTTGGTCGTAGCTCTCAGGCTATCAGCCACACTGTTTGTTGGTCAGACCAGTAGTAGAGCCTAGAGGTAGAGGCTAACAGGCAATTTCCATCGCACATCGGAACGACGCCGTTAATGTTTCTTCCCTTTCTTTCCCTAACAACTTCGTTTTTTTTTTAAAACGACAAATACATATCCTTAAAATGTTATTTTTTCTTATACTTACTCTCATGTTTTTTTATATCCAATACATATCCGATGTTTTTTTAGGGTAAATTACATCTACATACCCCGAACTATACGCCTTTAACGTTTTACTACCCCCAAAGTTTATTCGTAACATTCACCTACCCCGAACTAACCAATAATTACGACGTTACCGCCTCAGCTCAGATTCTATCACGGTAGGTGTTGGAAAGACTGAAATACCCATGGTTTAAATTAAACAAAATTGATGGAGTAAACCCTAGTTGACCATTTGGTGTATGTTCGAGTTCGAGAGTACGAAGTGAGAGTGACGAAGCGCTGCAGACGAACCGACCGAGTTTTCGACGATTTTCCAACGAGCTGCAAGTGGATAATCGCGCTGGTTGTTTGAGAGATGGTGTCGTGTAGTTCTGAGTCCGAATCAGTGGTGAAGCGTGCATCTACGATGAGCTATTCGAAGAAGCGCAGCCTGTAAGTCCTCAAACCTTTATTTAGTTTAATGTCAATCCCTAGCTCAAATGGTCGTTGTGGTGGAAGAAAAGGATTGGTTTTAGGGTTCATGAAGTTAGGGTTTGTGGTTCGAAATTTTTAGGGTTTGGGTATAAAATGTACGCAAATTTTAGGGCTTTTCAAAATTTGTATCAGTATTCATATATTTAGTTAGAATGTGTATGGAAATTGTAGAGTTTGTTCAAAAAGTCAAGGGAAATGTTAGGGTTTATTCAAAAAGTGAAGGAAAGTGTTAGGGTTTGCTGAAAAACTGAAGGGAAAATTGTAGGTTTGTTCAGAATGCGTATGATAAACGTAGTTACATATTGTATATGGGTTTTGTTGGCTGTAATTGACATTGTTCCTTGTTTGTTTATTGTTTCTTGTTATGGTATTGACTTGTCCTACATTCTCATACCTCAATCATACATAGGATGTTTGAGTTTAACTATGCGAAAACGTTTGTAGACAATTGGACCAGATGGGAGGGAGATAGGCATGAGTTATTAATGATCCCTCAAGATGATTGTTCCTTGTTTACATTTGAGAGGGTATATCTTGACTTAGGTTGTCCCATAAATTCGAGGTTATTCTCTAAGGTTCCAATGATGGATGTTGGGGAGAATAATTGGTCTGAACCCTGGTATAAATTGATAAAGAGTGATAACTATGTATGTGAGATGTTTAAAATATACCCTGAAACTATTATCGTGCCAATCTATGGTTGGGGATGTTGTAGAGCCAGTTACAATGGTTTCACCTAAAGGGAAAGTTATATGGTCAGCAATTACAATTAAAAATGAATGATATGAACCTTTAAAGAAGTGTGTGAAGCGTGGTCCCGGGGACATGATCCAGAGACACAGGTAGAGAGTCAACTGGATAGGGCTTTCATTTCTCCTCAGGCTAGAGCCCGCTTTAGAGATGCCCATCTTATTGCAGATTCAAAAAGATCAGGTGGAACAACGGCCGGGGCAATTCCGGTTTGAAAATATGTGGGTGTAGCATCCTGAGTATGGTGCCTTGGTCCAAGCTGAATGGGGACAGCCGGGAAACCGTCACATAAAGCGTCATATTAAGGACATTGGGCAATCTTTAGATGAGTGGGGCCAGACAGTATTCCGTGACAACATCAATCAAATCCGCTTTCTCCAAAGGAAATTGGCCGAGCTGAATGGCCGAACAGATAGACAAGGCATTAGGTACCATCTGGCACTGCAGAAACAGTATAACCGGGCCTTGGCTAAGCAGGAACAATTCTGGCGACAACGAGTGAAACAACACTGGTTGAGGGAAGGGGACAGAAATATGAAGTTCTTCCAACGGTCGGCCACGAAAAGACGGGAAAGAAACAAGATGAAGTCGTTGGTTAACGATGAGGGTGTACAAATGCAGTGGCACACGGGGATGAAGGAATTGATTCAGTCCTATTTTGCCGACATATTTACAGCAAGAGATATCGAGGACTATGATCTCCCCATGCCAGTTCCTATTATGATAACCCCAACACAGAATCTACAACTGACCAATCGGGTAACAGATACGGAGGTGCGGCAGACAATCTTCCAAATGGGACCGTCAAAATCTCCGGGCCCAGATGGCCTCAATCCGAAATTCTTCCAACACTACTGGGACACTCTGGCCCCGGAAGTTATTGGTTTTGTCCGGGCTGTAGTGTCGACTGGCACCATCGATCAGGACATCAACAAGACTACCCTGGTGTTGATTCCAAAGATACTAGGAGCGAAGAAGATCACATAATTACGACCCATTGCTGTTTGCAACGTCATATTCCAAATCTTATCCAAAGTCCTAGCAAACCGTTTGAAACCGCTCATGGACCCTATTATTTCCACCAATCAGGGAGCATTTGTGCCAGGGCGGCATATTCAGGACGTCGTTTTTATCTCGTATGAGATTATACACACACTCAGACATCGGACGCAAGGCCAGAGGGGTTTCATGACCTTGAAACTGGATATGAGCAAGGCGTACAACATAGTGGAATGTTCCTTCCTTTTATCCATGATGGGCGCATTTGGGTTTGATGTGGGATTGAGGTCATTGGTCTTAGCCTGCATGGGCTCTATCCAGTACACAATGAGCTCTGATGGGAAGCACACGGCCCCATTCACGGCAGGGATGGGGATTCACCAAGGCGATCTGTTGTCCCCATATCTCTTCCTGTTTTGTTTGGAAGGACTATCACGAATGCTCAATCAAGCGGAAAGAGACGGGACGCTTCACGGTGTTAGTCTTAGTGCCCGTAGTTCAATCCTAAATGTCCAAATGTATATATCATCGTTATCAATAAAATTAAAGCGGCTTTATATTACTTATGTGTTGGAGTAATATATCGATGTGTGCTCTGATCTATGCCCACCATGCGAATAGAACCATAGATCGAGATAGATCACACTCGATGGGTCCCTAGTCAACAAAGCTTCACTAGAAGCGACTAGTATGAAAGATGGCTCTTTATGGCTTACGTTCTGTTAGTCATTGGAATGGGATTCCCGAGTCTGATCATAGATATCATGTGGGACATGATATTGGACGACCCGCCCTGAATATGTGCCATAGATTAAGTCATGAACATATTCAGTGTTGTAGCTTGTCATGTATCCTTAGACCAAGGAGTCTTTGTGATCGCTATGTAGTCAACAACTGAGTTTGACCTGAGCCTAACGTTGTCCGTAACAGAGCTTCCATAACGGCCAGGATTGGCTTGGGGACGGGCTACATGAGTGACACGAAAGGCGGCTAAGGGATTTATCCCTCATACTGAGGTATGGGAAAGATATCGGTTCTCGGCCCCTTGATCGAGAGTGACTGAAAGAATAGCATGGCCATGCACATGATACTGGGTATCATATCTTCAGTCATCTCACATATCAAGGAACGGTGATTGAGAATAATAAGGATGACGGCTCTATGCCTTATCTCAATCAGGATATCAGAGATAAAAAGGATAATGACAGGGACGACGGAAAGGTTAGAATCGACAGGGTCAATTCGTTATGTAGTGTCAGGCAATACTAAAGTCTCGTTAGTTGCCACTTAAATAGGATCAAGTAAAATGGGATTTTACGTTGATCTATTGACATGCATAAACCTAAGGGTCACACCGGAGGATGAAACACATTGACACATTTATGGAGAATGGCCAAAAGGGAGTTGTCTCGGGACATGACCAAAACTGGGTTTTGGGTCATGTGCCCGTAAGTGAATAGGACTTTACGGATCGAGACAAGGCTTGGAGTCTTGGGATTGATCGCGTCGGATAATGTTGGACATTTCCGGTATGGAAGGCATGGAGGCGATGAGCGAATCACGGGACCTCGTTGGAAATGGCCACGGGCCAAGTTCCAAGAGGCCCATGAAAGGCCCATGCAACCAAGGCCCATGGAACTAATTAATCAAGTCTTGATTAATTAGTACTAAGTAAGCAAGACAAGGATTAAGGTGTTGGTGATTCACCACCTAACCCAATCTTGTCTTGCCATACTTTGTCCTATTTACACCTTACTTGACACCATACTTGTCCCATGCCTTTAGTTGGACAAGTATGGGTTTTGTTATGTTTAAGTCATCTTTTTTCAACATAACAAAGACAAGACAAGAATAGGAAACACATTTTCTCTCCCTCTTCCATGGCCATTTCGGGTTTGGCTAGTTTCCTCCTCCATTTTTGTGTTCTTGAGTCCTCAAAGAGAAGAACTACGTGGCTTTGATTCCCATGTGGATACGTAGGCGTCTTGGAGACTCAAGCCAATCATTCGTTAACCGGTGTTCTTGTTTTGGTAAGAACTAGTGCTGAATTTTTCTCTTGTGAATCTATTCTTTGTTAGTTGTTTCATGGTTTAATCGTCTCTTGGTTTTCATTGATTTTCCGCTGCGAGTTGGTTCATCTCCAACCCTACCTCGAGACCCAACACACGGGGTCTCAGTGGCCAGAGGATCCCCGGTAGTCTCACATATCTTTTTTGCAGATGATTGCTATATATTCTGCAGGGCTGATCCGGAGGAGGCGGTACAGCTAAATAAAAAAAAATTGCAGTCCTTTGGCCGATTATCGGGTCAGGTCATTAATAAGGGTAAGTCGTCTATCTTCTTCAGTACCAATACATCTCCAACAAACAGGGCGGCTTGTTGTGGTATTCTAGGTATACAAGAGATTTTAGGCCCGACAAAATATCTGGGGGTCCCTAACATGCTGGGACGGCGTAAAGGTCAGAGTCTCAAGTTCCTATGTGATCGGATTGTGGCCAAAATAGGAACTTGGATGGCCAAATGTTATCTACTGAAGGTAAGGAGGTAATGATATGGTCAGTACTTCAAGCTATGCCGATCTACGCCATGAGTGTATTCCTTCTACCCAGAGAGTCCATCAACAAGATCCATGTCGCGTTAGCTCGTTATTGGTAGACGGGTACTCCTAGAGGCACCAAACCGATTATCTGGCAGGACTGGAAGAACTTGTGTAGATCGAATGAGGGCGGGGGAATGGGTTTCCGGGACATGAGGGACATGAACATCGCAATGCTGGCCAAAATGGGGTGGAAGTTGCTAACCCAGCCAGACAGTTTGGTCGCCCGTGTTCTCAAGGCGAGGTATTTCCCGAAAGGTGACTTCCTAACCGCAGAAGGAAGTAATAATCATAGTTAGGTCTGGATGGGCCTCCGTGCAACACAGGGCCTACTTAGGCAGGGTCTGATTCAGACTATTGGAAACGGCTGCTCGACTATGGTGGAGGGATCCCCCTGGCTCCTAGGGAATAACCCGGTCATCCCACTTCATACCTGTCTCACCCCGGCTATGAGGGTCGCTGATTTGGCTTCGGACAATCAATCATGGGACGTCCCGAAACTTCAACAGAATTTCCCTCCAGCCATTGTGGAGGATATACTGCAGGTGCCCCCGCCTCTTCCACGGCACGAAGACAAATGGTCTTGGAAGTACAATATTCGGGGAATTTATTCGGTAAAGGAAGGGTACAGAGCGTTATCCCGGGAGAATGGGTGCTGGCACATATTGACTGGCACGACGATCTGGACGGGCATTTGGGACTTGGACATCCAACCGCGTATCAAAGTCTTCCTCTGGTGGGCTCTCTCTAATACTTTACAGGTTGCAGTCAATCTTCGGACAAAGTTTGTCCTGATACCGGGTACCTGCCCGATGTGCCTGCACAGTCAAGAGACTACCGACCACCTCTTTCTCCACTGCCCCTGCGCCATATCAGTGTGGGATATTTCAGAGGTACATGTGCCTACCCCTCCCTTAGGTACTTTACATGACTGGTTATCGGCTCTACTGCAATTCTCGGATATGCGACTAAAAAGTAAATTGTGCCTCATACTTTGGGAGATCTGGAAAGCAAGGAACGGTATGGTTTGGGACCATCATATGTCTAACCCACAGGACATCCTGGCTACGGTATTTAGCAATCAATGTAGCTGGTCAGAAGCTGAGAATGGGCGACCAAAACCTACTGTTGTCCCCCATTTCAGGCAGACGAGCTGGACTCCACCAGCTTATAATTGGTCCACTATCAACGTGAATGGAGCAACCTTTGCGGATTCAGGACAATTTGGGTGGGGATGGCTTTGCCGAACAAAGACGGGTGTGGTTTTGGAAGGAAGGAGTGGTAGTGGGAGCGGCATGATGGGTCCCGAATACTCTGAGGCCATGGCGGTCTGTCAAGCTCTGCAATGGATTCAAGCCTCGAACCTATCCAGAGTCATTATTCGGAGCGACGCTCAGTACCTGGTACACTTGATCCAAGGGTCTCATCAGGTCTTCACCCCTTTGGGCCGATTGGTTGTTGACTGTCGGACCCTTCTAGCAGTTCTCAAGGATGTCAAACTCGAGTATATCTCTAGGTCACCGAACGGAGCAGCCCACTGGCTAGCTCGGGAAGTCCGTTCTATGCATGTCCTTTTGTGGTCCGGATTTATTATTCCGGATGCACTCAAATGTATTTTGCAACATTTCAAGTAGTAAATATCTCTATCCCGTTTCAAAAAAAAGTGTGTGAAGGATAGGAGTACGGTGTTTGTGACTGAAAATCAATTGGGTAGAATGATGAAGAAAGGTGAGTGTGATCGTGAGCGTGTTACTATCGTAAAGTCCCTTGAGTCTAAGTCAGAAGAGAGTGAACCTGAGAGTGAACCTGAGAGAGAACCCGTACCTGCAAATGCAGTAGAAGGTGAAGGACAGACAGAAACTAAACAACAACATGAACCTGAAACTGAAACTGAACATGAAAGTGATGATGACCCTGAGTGGTTGAGGGATGAGTATGAAAGAGTGAAAAGAGTTGAGGCTGAAAAAATTAGGAAAGGAAAATCTGTAAGGGTAGAAGAAGCTGAGGAGATGAATGAACCTACAGTAGATGTTGGACAAGATGGAGGAGCTGGTAGAACTGAGGAAGGTCATGCATTTGAAGATATTCCCTTAAAAGAACCATTTATAGACCCTGATGCAGGAGAACCTGAAGAACCAGAACATATAAGAGTTAGGAGGTGGCAGGCAATGTGGGAAGAAGATTCAATTTTGTTGAATGTGGAGTTGGGAGTATACTCTCCATTCGCCAATGCCACATTTTTAGGCAAGTGTTCAAGGCATATGTTGTGGAGCATAGAATGGACTTCCATTTCACCTGGAACGAGAAAAAGAAGATGGGTGTCATATGCAAAATTCCTGACTGCACCTTTTACTGCTATGAAAGTGCTGACAGAGACAACAATGTACTGGAGATGAAGATCTGGATGCCTAAACATAATTGCAGAAAAACTCAAACAATCCAAAAGTGCACCATTCAGTATCTTGCAGTAAGGTATGGTCTGGAAATGAATGGTATTTTGTATACTTTAATTTTTTGAAAATTAATGCTACATTTTATACTTAGTTGCAGGTTCATTGATGAAGTTAGGAACTGCCCTAATATGCCAGGTAAGGCAATGGAGAAGAAGATAATGGATGAGATTGATATACAAGTCTCTCGACAACAGGCCTATAGGACGATATGGAGGGCCAAGGAGTTGCTTACTGGTGATCAAGCCATGCAGTACGAAGACATGTACATGTACTGTCATATGGTAAGGATCACATATTAAGATACTTTTTGAACATCAATTGCATCTATGATATGACAGTAACAATTAGCATTTGTTCATTTTAGTTACGACAAGCAAATGAAGATTCTACTACAAAGATAGATATAGAGCACCTATATGTAGATAATGATCCTGAAGCTAAACCGCATTTCAAGCGCATCCTCATCAGATTTGGAGCTATCACAAAGGCATTCTTTGCTAGCTGTAGGCCACTTGTTGTCATCGATGGGTGCCACTTGAAGGGACGGTATGAAGGTCAGTTACTCACAGCATGTGGATGGGATGGGAACAACGGTATGCTGCCGATGCCATTTACTGTTGTAGAGCAAGAAAACAAAGACTCGTGGAAGTTGTTTCTGACTCAGTTCTTAGAAGACTATGAGGGACAATCAGTTAAGAGGATGGGTTTTCATGTCGGATAAACAGAAGGTACCGGTATTGTTATGACTAGTCTGTTATCAATTCCTAATATCTTTTACTAATTGCTACTCACATCATTGCTGGTTTGATGTAGGGGCTGGTGGATTTGTTCGACCATTGGATGGATTGTGTCGAGCACAGATATTGTGTTCGACATTTAATTGATAATTTCAGCACCAAGTTCAAGGGGAAGGAGTTGAAATCAGTTGTGTGGCATTGTACCAAGTCATCATCCATGGAAAAACTGGAAGTAAGGATGGAGAAGCTTCAATTGCTAGATCAAGCAGCATACGATTGGCTGAAGGCTAAGGACCCTATAGGTTGGTGCAAACTATACTATACTACTAGGGCTTGTTCTAGCATACATGTAAAGACCGGGAAATCTAATAGTTTAAATATTATTGGAACGTCGAGGGTTGGAGGACGAATCAAATTTTGGATCGAGTTCAAAAAGAAGAAGAAGAAGAAGAAGAAGAAAGCAGATCAGTCTTGGGCTGGATCAGTCAAGCCAAGCCCAATCTCGCACTCAGGCCGCGAACCAAAGCCCAAGCCCGCGCGCGTTTCAGCTTCGGGCCCAAGGCCCACGCACGCTGAACCCTAACCCTCACTCAGCCTCTTCATCTTCACTTCATCGCACGCAGCCCGAGGAGTTCCTCTCTCTCGTACCCCTCTCCTCACTCGAAAAAACCGCGTCGGCGAAGCTTATCATGTCTCAATCCGAATCACGCCGGCACGAGAGAGACACCTAAGCTCCGGATCCCCTCTCTTCTACCCCCTTCTTCTCTCTCCCGCTCGAAATCTCGCCTCGCTGCGTGCCTCCGTTTGCTCTCCTGGTCGCGTCGTGTCTATGACGGAGGTCTCATCGCAGACCATCGACGTTTCGGCCGTCCTTCTTCCCCGGCGAATTGGCCACCTGAAAAACACGCGCAGGAGGCTTCTCTTTGGCCGGAACTCATCTGGAAGGCTTCTACTCCCACGCCGGTGAATCCAACCCAGATCTACGGTAGGATTCGACCCCCAACCACCGTCGCCTCCCTCCGAGCTCCTCGCCGCCGGAAGAAACATAACCCTAGCCCTCGTCTATGCATGGGCCTTGGGCTGGGCAGTTCAGTGTGGGCCTTAGGGCCAGACCGGATCAGGGCGGGCTTTAGGCCCAAGTTGGACTTCGGGCCGGAATCGGACTCGGGCAAGGCCCAGGTTGCTGGACTCGGGTCTGGAACCGGGTCTGGGTCGGGTCTGGGGCCGGTTCCGGCTCAGGTCCGGGTTCTGGGTTCTGGATCGGGGTTGGGCCTGGATCCAGGTCGGATCCGGGTCAAACCAGTTTTAAAGATTTATTTAATCTAAAACCAGTTTAATTAATTAATCAATCGGATTTAAAATCAGATAATTACCTGGACTTATCGGACTTTTAAAGGACGTTTGGGTAAACGAACTACTAGACTAAATTATTAAAATTAGAGGACTGTTACGGACTGGACCGGGACTGATTCCCGTCCCTTTTTGTTAAACCCAGGCTTGGACCTCGTTCGTGGAGAAGACGAAGGTAGGCCCGGACGTCAGCAGCTATGAGACGCAGCTGTTGGTTCTTCTTGAGGTAGGGATTACCTCGAAACCCGCTTTATTTCGGATTTACTAGATTGCATATAGGGAAACCTAATAACCTGTTAAATGACTAGTATGCATGTAGGATGTGAATAACTAGCGTAGACGTATAAATTGTGAACATTTACGATTACTGTCTTGGGAAATTGTCGTGCTGGTAGAATCGGGCCATGTCGTGCCCGTAGGATTAGTTGCTGATTGTGTGGATTGTGTACGTTGTGCTGTTTGAACGGTTAATAATTAACGAACTTGAAAGAGAGTTACAGTTGAACTTGTTGATGCTTATTGTGATTGAGTGAATTTTTTCCCGTTTATATGATCAGTTGATTTGGGGATGTTGGGGAATGAAAACCGGTTAAGCCGGTGGGGTTACCACGTGGAGTGTGGTATCGGTAAGTGATGGTAAGTGTGGAACAGTTGTGAGTGTAATTAAGGGTCAAAGCATATTATATTTGGTGTAACATGTCGATGCTATGTGTGGGCAACTGTGCCGTTTTTTTATGATGTGAATCATTGTTTGTGATATGGTCGGGTGAGTGATAGACCGACGTGATCATAATTGTGGCGGTGGTACTGTGGTTACCTGTAGTTGTGATTATGATTGTGATTTTGATTGTGATTGTTCTGGTGATATTTGGTTGAGTTGTGCCCGAGAGGGTGTTGTACCTTCCGATGCGCAGCCGATAAAGTGTGAGAGATGTACTTCCGTCAGGTGTATCGTACCTTCTGGCGCGCAATCGGTAAAGTGTGATGTTGTGGTACTTTGGTTACATGAGAAAGGTGGTTTCCCTACCTTCCGACCATGAGTCGGTAAAACGTTGTGTCCCACGAAGAGGTGGGTTCCCTACCTTCCAACTAGCACTCGGTAAAACACTGTGTTGAGCACCGCGAGAGATGAGGTCGTGAAGAGGCGATTTCCCTGCCTTCCGTCGATTGGTAAAACGCTGTGTTCTGCGATGAGGTCGACCGCCTATCCCGACTTTGTGTTGGGGAAGTTGCGTGCGGCTGCGCCGGGCCGAGCGGGTTGCTCCCGAGACCGTGCGATGATTACGATTTGTGTGTTTTGGAGATTGCTTTGAATTGAATGAGTATTGCTTTGTTGTGACTATGGGTGTTTTCCTTGTTAGGAGTTGTGTGTGACCGTGAATGACTTGATTTTGATTGTTCGATGCTGAGTCTTTGTGTGTGGTTTCCGTGTAAGTAAAGCGTCGTCTTTGTGGTTATCCGTGAGTCGGTCGTGAAGGGGTTCTAGACGAGGATTTTCGGGATAGTTTGTGGTCGAGTAAAGTCAAGGTTGTTTAATTTGGATTACGGTTCCTCGTTGTCGCCTTCTCCCTTTAATTGTTAAAAGTTAGTTTGGAAATGTACTTGGGAATTTTATTTGGATTGTTATCTGCGGTGTGTGCCTTGGGTTAGTGGTTGGTGTTGAGTTAACGTTGGTACGGTTTGATTTATGTGTGTTAGGTTAAAAAGGGGGTTTTCGTCTTTAATTACATTAAGTGTCACGTTGTTGTTTCAACCTTTTTAATTAACCTAATTTGTGGAATAACTTTCTGGTAAATCTGTTTTGAGGTGGCTTCCTTGGTTTTCCCTACTGAGCGTCAAGCTCACCCCTTACCGTGTTTTCTACAGGTATTAGCTTTGATTTGGAGTAGAGGACATCGCAGAGCATGGGGCTAGCGAGGGTCCGGGATTATCTGGTTTTGTGTTTCGTAGAGACGTACCGTTATGCTTTTGGACTTATGTATTTGACTAAGCGTAGGACTCAGGGTTTCGAACTGCTGTATTTATATATTGTCTCGTCTTTATCAAATATCTTTTATCCTCTTTTAATTATTATTATTTATAATTCACTAAGTCACGTCTCGGGTCCGGTCAATACCGGATTTGGGGCATGACAATACAGTTGAATTTTATGTCTGAGTCGTTTACCATCTGAGTGTTTGATGGTAGGGCTTACCCGATACTTGAACTTCTAGAATATTTGAGGAAAAAATCATGCAATTGTTGTACACTAGGCACATTATATTTGCTGGGTACACGGGGTGATATGTTCTAGAATTAGTAAAGAGTTAGAGAAGTTGAAGGAAAACTCTAGGAGTTGTACGGTCTTAAGTAGTGCACTTGGAGTGTTTGAAGTAACCTTTAGCTCCACATCTCACACTGTGGATTTAAACCAAAAAACCTGCAAATGTTTAAAATTCCAGTTGGAAGGGTTACCATGTATTCATGCCATGGGGGCTATTACCGATATAAGGGATCAATATGTGAAGTATGTTCATGAGTACTACCATGTGAGCACCTATAGGAAAGTCTATGCATATTTCATCAAACTTGTTCCTAGTATGGATGACTGGCCGTGGGACTTAGGGTACCCAAAACTATTATCACCCATAGTCCAGAAACCACCTGGGAGACCGAGATCCACGAGGATACAGAGTGCTGGTGAGGTCCAAGAGAGCTCTCACAAGGCTGGAAGGAAAAATTATGTCATGACTTGTTCAAGGTGCAAAGGCAAGGGCCACAACATACGAACTTGCAGTTCTAAGGATTATGGTGAGACCGTAACCCAAAGAAACGCAAGGACAAAACCCAAGGTGAACATATTTTGTTTTGGTATTGCAAATTAGAAATTATTAGTACTTAAAAACCTCATTGTGATGGTTGAAATTTTGTTGTTGTTCAGGGTAAGGCTGACCCAAACCAAACCTTCAATACTTCTCAACTCCTGAAGAGTTTGCTGAAATTCAGAAAAGACGCCTTGAAAATATACTGAATAGGCAATAGAAGAAAAGGAAAACCCGTTCTGCTGAAGAAATAGAGGCAAAGAGACAAGAGGCTCTTAGAATGCAACAAACTAGGATGGAGGCCTCAACAAACCCCAGCCAACCAACTCCTGGCGCACCATCTGTTGGCCTTGCCCAAGCTGAACTGAACGCTTTAAGGCAACAATCCAAGGTAATTTGAATTTTTTTAATCTATTACAATAACAAATCTGATATTTCAATGTTCACTTGAAATTTGGATCTCTTAACTTAAATTTGTTTCCATATTGCAGCAATCATTCCCTTCATCAATAGGTAGAGGCTGATTCTTTATTGGTGAATCTGCCTCACAACCTATTCCTGCATCTGGACCTGCAAGCTCATCTAGAGGGAGAGGCAAAGGGACAACCAAAGGAGGACCTGGTAGAGGGAGAGGGAGAAGCAGAGGAGCTGGTTGAACTGGTGGAGGAAGCTGCTCACAACCTCCTTCTTGGAAGCGAAGATGAAGCTCTAGATGTAGGGTTTTTTGTGTGGTCCCATATGCCACAGTTAGTACATGTGACTTTTGTATGTTTTGAAACAACAACTTGTAATGGGAAAGTGTGATAGATTCCCTGTGTCTTTTGTGTCTTTTGATGGTTGTACACTTTATGAATGATGGATGGTGAATTTATGTTGAATGATGGATCAATTTCATTTCAGTGTATGTAAATATAGGTCTGATTATATATTTTGGAATAGGCCATGCCAATTTATTTTTGCACCATGAACTCATCTCAACAACCTTTTCAACCAACATTAATTCAACAAGGGTAAATGAATTCCAAACCAATTGCAAACCATTTGAGAATGCATACAATTCCAAGACAACAAAAAAACAGAATTCCAACCTTGTTCAATTCCATACAACAAATCCTCCAATCCAACACTTAAACTACAACAACCACTTGAACTTGAGTTCATTACATTCATCTTTTTCATTGCATTCATCTTCCCTAATCTACAACAACCTTCATACCATAACCAATGCAACAAAACATACAACACATTTTCAAACTCATTAACAATTTGTTGTACTTCTTCTTCAAACCTTCAATTTCCAATTCTTGCAGCTGCATCATATCACTCTTCAAATCAATTTCCTTTCGAGTTGCAGCAATCTCCATTTCCAGAACCTCAAGCACCTGATTCTTCATTGCCATTTCTTTCTCGAGAGATGCATTTTTTTTCTTTCAAATTATGCTACTTCAATATTCAACTTAACACACTCTTCATCTACACTCCTAATTGTAGACTCCATAGCTTTGATTCGAGCATACAACCCAGGTAACACCCTTTTCCCATATGGACATGTTTCATCATCGATCCACTTGAAAAACTGGCACTTTTTGGTACTCTACAACATATGGATTTACCAACATCAGTTTAATATGCTCACATGTCTACAGAACCCTAACCCAACCCTTCAATTCCAAGCATTTCAGATAAGAACCCTACATCAAAGATTTAGGGCAAGTTCAAACTTTACCTGAAACCTCGCGCAACCAGCAAACCTCCGCCCAGGGTTCTCGTTCGTCTTGGAAGTACGCACTGGTGTTGGGAGCCCGCAATAACATCGTAGAACTTCTCCGTCCATCATCTCGCACTCCCACGGCGCTGCGACAAGCAAACCACGATGAAGTATGAGGCCAAGGTTGAAGAAGATGAAGTCAACGAATATTTGGGGGCCTGCTGGCCATTTTTTGAAAAATATCCACGCATGTGCACATCTCGTGCGTTTTTTTAACATATGATGGACGGAGGGGGCAACGTCGTAATTATTGGTAGTTCGGGGTAGGTGAATGTTACGAATAAAATTTGGGGTAGTAAAACGTTAAAGGCGTATAGTTCGAGGTATGTATATGTAATTTACCCTTTCTTTTATGACAAATATCCTCTACCGTCAAATTTTCCATCCATTTTCTATTAACTTTTTAAAATACTCAAAATACCCTTAAAACAAATAAATTATTTTAAATCATTTTTTTTACAAAAATCATTTTTACTTTAGAAAAAATAATTTTTATTTTACAAAAAAAAAACTATTTTTATTTTATAAAAACAATTTTGTTTTTTAAAATCATTTTCATTTTTTAAATTCAGTTTTTAATTAAAAAAATCATTTTAATAAAAAAAGTTAATAAAACAAAATTGATTTTTTTTATATAAAAGTATATTTTTTAAATAAAATTATAATTTAAAATAAAACTGATTTTTAAAATAAAAAATATATATTTTCTAAAAATTTATTTAAAAAATATATATAATGTATTTTTAAAATAAAAACTTATGTTTTTTTTAAATAAAATTGATTTTTTAACATAAAAAGTTTATTTTTTATTTTATAAATAAAAACTGAATTTTCAAAATAATTGTTTTTATAATTATGATTTTTAAAATTTTATTTTACTAAAATAAAAATTATTTTTAAGAACTAAAAAAATGATCAAGAATTTTTATAAAAAGAGATATGAGAAATTTGGAATGGAGTCAAATTGGCACTTTTGTTAATAACTAATGACGTTTTCGTATTTATCTGAAAGACAGGGTTGTCATATTGAAAGATAGTTGAGGGTATTTTCGTCACTTAACAAAAGCAAAACTAACCGAGTTGGACGACATGGGCTATTTGTCATAAAAGCAAACATCGGGGTAGGTATTGGATACTAAAAAACATGAGGGTAGGTATTAGAGAAATGTGACAACTTAAGGGTATGTATTTGTCATTTTCCCTTAAAAATGATATTTATTAACCAAAAATTAAGAATAAGTATATATAAAATACCGTAATTATTTTGAGTGTTTTAATCATAAAATTATATATTTATTTCATCAACTTATTACTTTCTGATTTACCTATATTTTGACAATAAATTATTAAAAACACTTAATTATTTAAAAATTCAAAAATATGTGTTTTTTTTAAATGGGCGACGAGGATTTGCATTAATAATTTCAGGAGAAAACATCATTTCCTATCCCAGTTAGAAAGGATTTGCATTAATACAGAGTTCAATAGAAGGTACAAGGGCCATCGCGGGAGGCTAAACATTTGAAGAATCACTGGAACAAAGTTTTACCTCGGGCGAAAAGATTCAACGACATTATGGATGACGTCCAACATATATACTCCAGGGGATATAGCGAGACTATGCATATCAACTGACAATACAGTCATACGCTCAGGATGCACGGGAACGCGACGAACCACCTATTTTTTCCCACTTGAAATGGTGGAACCAATTGCGAATGAGCCCAAATTTAGAGCGGAAGAAGGCGTTATAGGGGGAAAACGAACGAGGTAACTATAGTTTTGTCACGCCCCAAATCCGGTTTTGACCGGACTCGAGATATGACATAACATAAAGATTTAAATAAGAGAAATAAAGGAAACTTAAGCGAATTAAATCTCCAAAATTAGTTCCAACATAAAATAACTCCGAAAATATGTTCCAAAACACGATAGAAAACTATGAGTCACAGCTCAGACCGAAATAAATAAATAAAGATCAGTATAAAAGGGGCAATCAGCCACTCGAATCTCACAGCTACGACACACGGTACTCAGGACCACATCTCCCGTAACCGGGGTATCAAGACATAAGGGTCGACTCAACGTCTCCACCCTCAACCCCAATATACCTGCAAAAGTAGAAGAGATGAAAGAATGAGATGCTCCAGTATCAAACAAGAAAGACGCCCACGAATTATAAAGCAAGCATGTACCCTGAGTAGCCTCATGGCCGGAGTGGCGTCCCTCTACTCGCGAGTCAGTGACATCATACACCCGACCCTGCTGAGTCTGGGGTCCTCCTCTTGGGGGTGGTGGAAGAGTCTGCTGCTGTGGAGCCCTCTGCTGCCTACCCTGGGGCCCTTGTAGCCAGAGCCTGACGCTGGCGGAAAGGAGGTGCCTGACTGGGCTGAGCCTGTTGTGGTCGATGTACTGGTCCTCCTCCAACCCGGTCGGGGCACACGGTGGAGATGTGTCCAAGTCTGCCGCAGTGATAACATGTCCTCTCAACGGGACACGGCCTCTCCTCGATTCTCGCCGGACGACCTGCGGGGCGATATGCAGATCCACCCCTCAGTGGGCAGTCTCGGCCCAGATGCCCCAACTGCCTGCACGAGGGACAAAACTGTGCCAACGGAGCAGGTCCAACAGGCGCTACTGCTCCGACCCGTCACATCCCACCAGAGTGGGCCTGTGGCCGAAAGGATCCCGAGATCCTCTACCTCCTAGGATCGCGACTCTCGGACGGCCTCAGGAAGCCACTCGGCCTCAGCCTGATCTCCCGCGCCCTAGCGGTCTCTCGAAAGTGCCTCTCCACAGCTAGCGTCTGGTCCACTAGTGTAGAATACTCCTCAGTCTTGAAGGCAATGACCCGATCCGCGATCGACGGGATGAGTCCTCTCTCAAACCGCCTGCAGCGGCGCTTCTCGGTCTGCACCAGCTCTGGTGCGAAACGAGACAAGGATGTGAACCTCGTCTCATACTCAGATACGGACATCCCTCTCTGTCGCAGCTCTAGGAACTGCTGGTGTCGGTCATCTCTGACTGATCTAGGGAAGTACTGCTCCAGGAACAGACTCCCAAACAACTAGAAGTCATCTTCAATTCTGCGCTCCTCGCGCTGCCACCAGAAGTATGCCTCATACCTCAGCTAGAATGCGGTAAAGGATAGCCGCATGTGCTCGTCGACGATCCCCGACATGTCTAAGTAGCGGGTGATCTGGCCCAGCTACCTCTCGGCTGCCTTGGGGTCTGGCTCCCCGGAAAAGATAGGAGCACCAAACCTGATGAAGTCCCTCAGCGCCTGGGCTACGTAACTGTCGGCCTGACCCGACCTCACAGTAGTTGTTGTAGTGGCAGCATGCACTGCCTCTGGTGCTGGTGCTGTAGTCCCCTGTTGTGCGTTGATCGCTGCAAGAACTGCGCGAACCACCTCCTCCAGAGGGGTCGCCTGGGTCGGCTCTGCGACCGGAGGAACCTTGGGCGGTAACCCTAACGGCCCAGCCTCATCTCTCTGGTGCTCCGCAGAAGTAGCACCCTAGGCACTCGATGCCCCTGCCTACTCAATGGCAGGTGGCTGCCCCTGGCCCCTAGCTGGGAGAATCCTAGTGCGTCGCGGTATGTAGGCAGGTTTCATGTCGTATATCCTCTGCACAGATAACGCACATGTCAGTTTCTCAGATTTCGAAAAAGGCAGTTCGCTTAAAATAGTAATGTTCACACGCGTTTCACAAGGGTCATACTCGGACCAACAATACACATAGTCTTAGTATAGTCATAGATTTATTTCATATAATTAGAGAAGTCCGCACACTTGTGTGTCTCACAGAATCAAACACACAATTCAACCATCTCCCGTAGGAGGCACAGTTTCAACCAACTCATACAAACAACTTATCGGACCGGCATACACCTCGGTCGGGTATCTTCACATCGCGTGGGGTACAAATCACACACAAAATAGTTTCGCAAGTCCTTGAATTAATTCATTTCCACAGGTTCTCAACACCTTTCTCTTTCTATCACAACATTCATGTCGATCTCGCGTCGTTACAACTCGATTCAGGCGTCCCCAAATCTCGTTGTAACCACTTGCCATCCCCCTATCACGTTCGACTACAGTGGCGCCCCTGAGTCAACCCGTGATAGTACAAACACTTCAGTTTTGAGAAATTTGGGCATGGCCCGTTCTTAAATTCCACTAAACATCCGCTTAAGCGGGACATTCAATAAACCAACTGCCCACGGCGTTCAGCACATATAGCACACCATAAAATATCACAAGTACACACCACCGCAAAACATCGCAAGTACACAACTCGGGTCTCGGTAATTACTCGATTACTACCCGGCCAAGTCAACATTCCAATTCAACCAATCATTCAATCAACGGCCGACCAGGGCGGCAAACCAATAACGATCACTTAACCAAGACAACCACGTCATAACCAGCTCGAGCATCGCTTGTTAAACCAACTTCAATCTCAACCGATCGGCATCACAGATCAACTAAGGTATACAACCAAAAGCATAGAATAAAGCAGAACTTAAATAAGACACTTCGCCTTAACAGCCTAACTCTACCCACCTAATTGATATACGGTCTGAGGTTTTAAGAACAATTTCAAAATGAAACCAGACTCTGATACCAAATTGTCACACCCCAAATTCGGTTTTGACCGGACTCGAGGCATGACCTAACATAAAGATTTAAATAAGAGAAATATAGGCAACTTAAGCGAATTAAATCTCTAAAATTAGTTCCAACATAAAATAACACCGAAATTTTGTTCCAAAACACGATAGAAAACTATGAGTCACAACTCAGACCAAAATAAATAAATAAAGATCAGTACACGGAGTACGCCACTACTAAGTCAACCCTTCCCCAGACTCTCGCTGAGCATACAGAGCTCTGAGACGTCCTACAGCCTACTCAGAAAAGAAACCTATAACACAAAAGTAAACACAAAGGGGGTGAGCTTACGCTCAGTAGGAAAAGTAGCAAAGTAAAGGAACCCCCGCTTTAACAATAAACCCGATTAGTACAATTATTCAAAAGAGACTAATTATAACTCGACAAGAGTTGCAAGACTCAAAGAAGATTAGTGGAAAGACAACTTATTCACCAATGGAATCAACTAACGAACACACAAATACCGAAATATTGATAATCAACCAAAAGACCCTGAGCCGTACACCGACCTGTACATCATAGCAAAATGCCCCTCGGTCCAGTGGAGACACATATCATCGGGGCTCCCGGAAACGTTCCCTAGGAACACATATCATCGGAGGTCCCGAAAATGTCCCCAAAGGACCACAGATCATCGGGGTGTAACAAGTAATATATCATACCGGAAACGCACATCGGCCTAGATATCTTCTCAGAACTACTCCCTCGGGGTACACAATCACACGTCATACCGGAAACGCACATCGGGGTACATAATCATATACCATACCGGAACCGCACATCGGACTAGGTATCTTCCCGGAATTACCACCTCGGGGTACACACTCATATACCATACCAGAACCGCACATCGAACTAGGTATCTTCCCGGAATTACCACCTCGGGGTACACACTCATATACCATACCGGAACCGCACATCGGACTAGGTATCTTCCCGGAATGTCCACCTCGGGGTACACACTCAATCCACACAATGCATATCACATACAATACAACCACACACGTTGTCAACCAAGCTTACCGGCATGACTTACCAACCACGTCCCATCGGTCTATCACTTACCCGATCATACCATTAAGCACAATCAATTCACATTCAAACATTCACTCAATCAATCATGACACAGGTCAACCATCCACATTACAAACGTCATAATTCATCTAGTTTAGTATGACTCTTATCTTATCCTAATGACGGAGCATACATCAATACTAAGGACAAACAATCATCAAAAAGTACATTCAACAAGCAATCCTAAGGCTCGACATGGCCAATCTACCAGCACATCAATTTCCCAAAGTATTGAAAGCGATTAATCTAGTGAATCACATCCTAAATGCAAACTAGACTCGTCCAGTTATTATTGTAATTGAAAAGCGGCTTTTTCTCTAGTTTGGTCAAGACTCGAAAACCCTAACTCCACTAAACTCTAGCCGCCTTGCGACCTCTCCTCCGTCGGCGATGGCCTCGGCCTCGCCACGTCGCTGGCGGTGGTAGCCCTTTGCTTCTCCTTCTCTTCTTCTACCCTCCTCCCTCCTCTCGTTTTTAAGTTTCGGGCATGTTTGACTGTGCTCAGTCGTCTATAGATCTGGTGTGGTACTATGGTGATGTGCTCGACTCGGTGCTCTGATCTCGGTGGTTATGTGGTTGATTCCGTGATTGCAGGAGTGACGCTTTGGTCCTAGTTGCAAAGCGTCCGGATCTTAGACTCGGCGTCCGATTTGCTCCTGCTGTGGAGATGTCAAGGTCTCGTGGTGATCCGTTTCGTGATTGTAGTTTGCACCTTGGGTAGTGTTCGGCTTCTGTGTGGAGTTGAAATTAATCGGGCGTGTTGCAATAGATCTATGGTGTGCATTCAAGGGCCAGAGTTATGGAGAGTTTAATGAAGTTGAATCAATAAACATATTTGTTGACTATAATATACCGGCTGTCCTCCAGTAGTTTTGGTGTGCTCAAGTACAATGCAACTCTTGCAAACATTATTATAGAGCAACAATATTGTGGTCCGGTTCATTTGGTTGAGGGATTGTGACAAGAGCTCTGTGTATGGATGTTTGGTAGGGGATGGAGTGGTTAGAAATTTCTCCAATTTGGTTTGGCAAGTTGTGGTTGGTGCTTGATTGTTGACATTGTGGACTCAATTGTTGGTGCTTGGATGCTGACAACGTTCCCTCATGTCTCCCTGGTTCAGTCAGTTCAGTTTTCCTCGTTTTGCTGTCCGCATCGGCCCGAAGCTCGTAGTTCGTTCCCTTTAGCTCGATATGCACATTCACCTTTTGGATTATGTTGTTTCAGGTTTTTTATCCTCTCTTTTAACTCCTCTGTTTTCTTCGATTAGGGAGTTGTTTTCGACCGATTTGATCGGCTGTTTTGGTTGATGATCAGCCACTGGAGTAGGTTTTGGGAGCTTGAGTTCTAAGTACAATTTTGGTGTGTGTATGGCCGGTGTCTGTGTGCTCGTTGGACATTTGTAAAGTTTTGTGGAGCTGGTGATTTTGTGGCTAAGGTGATGGTGCTATGGATGAGTGGGAGGCTCAATAATAAGGACCGATATCCTCGCTATGCCCTCAGTCTTTGGAGGTCTCGATGTTCAGTTTCAAGAATCGGTACCAACTACTTGGTGGTTTTCCTTTCACTTGTGGGAAGTCAGTTCTGCTTTGATGGCGGACTTGAGCTTTAGAGCAAGTTCTAAGGTCTCTCGGCGCGCGAGCAGCGGTTAGTGATCGAGTGTTCTTAGAAGGAGTCCTGAAGCCCTCGTGGTTTTTGGGCCTTGCTAAAGGCCCATTTTGTTTTTGTTTTGTGGAGCTTTGTTGCTCGGGTGGTTTTGGGTTTGGATCGTATTTCGTTTACTTTCGTGAAGGTTTTTGGATGATCCCCTATATTGGGTTGAATCTCTCTTCTTTGTAATTTTCTCGAATTACAAAGTTTTAATAATACATCGCTTATCAAAAAAAAATTGAAAAGCGGTTAATCTAATATGCAAACTAGGACCTTTCCGGTTATTATTATCTTATAGGCATACTATTAGCATTTAAATTAAGAGTGGAGTCTGGTACTCTTCCCTACCTTGAATTCTCCAACGCTCAATACTCCTACCTGTTGACGTCATGGCTAGCTTCCTCCTCGCCCTCTCACGTGGTCCCAACGGCTTCCTCCTTCGTCGAGTTCGGGTCCAAGGTCTTGGATCACAAATAAAACTATAATTAAAGACTAACCGAAGGTGGTTTAAGAGACAAACATCTAAGTTAGAGTCCCCAAACAAACGGTTCAAGATAAACGTTCGAATTAGAAGAAAACACCCAAAAAGGGCTCAAAACAGGTCTGCCACGGATCGGGTCACGGATCCGTTACCCGCGCTGTCACGGTCCTCCTCACGGAGTCGTGACTGACGTCGTCACGGTCTCCCTCACGGAGCCGTGATGTCTCCCATCACGGTGCCTGTCACGGATCCGTGACGGGTCTGACGGGTTCCGACCTTCTTCTTCCTCCAGCTTCCATTTCACGAAGTTTCAGTCCAAAAACTCCATTTTTATCAATCCCAAACCTCCAAAACAGCTCCAAAACCCTCAATAACTCACTACCCATCATGGGTCTTCAACAAAACTCCATAAATCCAAACTAAAAACATCATCTAACTTCCTTTTATCTCCAAAAATCAACATCCAACATTAATTTCCACAAGTCCAACCATTTTCAAGTTCTTCCTTCTAAACCCACAAATCAAAACTCAAGGAAAACGAATTTAGGTGAAGGATTTACCTTAGAAGTAGAATGGGGATGAAGAAAGTGATGATTTGGAGGGTTTTGGGGAAGAACTCAAGCTCAAGACTCCATTTTTGCACCTTTCTTCTCCTTCAAGCTTCAAAACTCCTTCTTCTCTTCCCCTCTCTCTAATTTTGGCCAGCACACAAAACGAGGAGAAAAGTGCTCCCAATTGCTTTAAAAACCTAGTTTGATGAAAGTCCAATACTGCCCTTAGGTCCAAACCTTCTAAATTAGCTTTTGTGAGGGTAAATGAGTCTTTTGAGACCCATTTCTTCTCCTTCAAGCCACTAAGAACATGTGTCCTAGTGGGGACCACTTAGCTCTTAGAAAAATCCAGGATTTCCAATCTAATTAGGATTTGTCGATAAAAAGTTCTCGTTTGACCAAAAATTGACTTTTCCAATATTACAGTCAAATGAAAGCAAATGGCCCAGCTAAGCTAACCATGATGACGGCTAAGCTTTTTGGGCCCCGGAACGTCCCCAACGACTCCCGGAGTCATCGGTTGACTTTTCCAGCCGAAAGTCAAACTTCGCCAAAAATCATCGGTTCGACCGGGGGCGGTTCTTACAAGTTCATTCCCAGCTATCGGTTCTGAACCAGAGTTCGGTTATGATTCACTACTTGAATTGATTCCTGATTCTCAACCGTCTTCTAGCCTCGTGGACGTCTCGCCATCCTCACCACCACCACAATAGCAAGTCTGTTTTCCGGGTCAGAAGGCGGCCAAACGCAAAGGAAAGAGGTCGGTTCCCAAAGAAAACCCTCAGATCACTCAAGTGAAGGCCAAAAAGATATGTTGAATGTTGAGTATAATAACACACTAACCATGGAACTATGGGACTTAGAGGGGCATGATATTTCATCCACGAGTACAGTTCAATTTGAGGTTGGTAAGAGCGACGGTCATACCTCAAGAGTAAACTTGACGAGGCGAATTCTAAGTGAGGGTTATTTTTATAGTTGTTTCAGCATGCACTCGACACGATCTTAGACTCAGAATTTTCTAATTTATGTTGGTCATTATCTTAATTAATGTGTAAGTTATTATGTGTTATCCTAAATGTTTAATTAATTAAACTGTGCATGTGTTAATGTTTACTTTGTAGTTGTTGTATTTTACGAAAACTAGTTCATATACTACATACAAGTTAGTTTATCAATATTTTAATTTTGGGCATCTCCGCAGACATCCCAAGTTTATCAATATTCATTAAATTTTTGTAATTATTTTATTATTATTAAAGGAGGGATAAGATTGAAATGGATAATGGAAAAATTATTATTTCACACTCCATTTAACTACACATGACTAACGAAATAGAATATGTCGTTAGTTTTCTAACCCCAAATTGAAAAAGGTCTGTGAACCGAACATAAGGGTACTAAAAAATCATTTCCAAACATGTGGGACCTTAAGATTCGTGGGTTGAACAAAAGGGTCTCAAAAGATATTTTTCCAAAAAATATATTAATATTACTATGCGTTGTAGGTGTGGTCAACATACACTACAATACATCACCATATAAATTTAAGTGAAAGTTTTTTTCAAATCTAAATTAAAAGATTTTTTACAAGTAAACGATTTGATATTATAAATGCTAGTTGATGAATGACAGAAAAACCACCAAACACCAACACAAGAGTATCAAAAGTGAAAAAATAACAGGAGTAAATCAAAACATAGAGAAATCTAGCTCATTGAACTGAACCGATTCGTTGATATTTTCATAAATGGGTGATGCGGTAGCGTCAAGAGACACCGATACAACAAATCTGGACATGAAGCTAGGGTAGAGCGGACCCATTTCCGGAGGGGTACTGCGGTGGACTAGATACTCCCCCAAGATGCTAGTTTGCGTCGTCCTCCCTGGAATGATAGAAATAAGGCTCCATAAGGCGGAATTGCTGGCATCCGAAAAGGTAGAGGGGTACCTTACCTGATCTTGGTGGAACCTCTGCCACCTTACATCTAGTGGGGCGGTAATACTGACCAACCCCACACTGAACCACTTCATACTCATTCGGTGAGGCAAGGCTGCTCATACCCGTCACCGTTGCACGTGTCGCTCCTTCCAAGTGATTATTATCATGGCCCAATTCGGCCCTAGGCCTCCCCCCCTTCTTGATGGCCCACGGTCTACCCGGGACATAAGCCCTGCTTCCATTGAACCCCAGGCCAGTGACGTATGTTTAGAGCCCAACTCGTCCAGCCTGCCATCCTATGCCCTAGCAGGCTCCTTGTCTTCACGCCGCCGCCTGATCACTTTCTCCCTCTGCTCGGCCAAAATCGAGTCCTCAACATCACGAGGGTCCAACCCCGATAATAACAAAATTGTCGAAAGTCGTCCCCCATAGACCACAAGGACGTCCGTGTTGTGGTCCTCTGACCCTAACTCCACCGCCGCCTCCGATGTCGTGGTCTTCCTTTTGGCTTCTCTAGTAGTAAACCTTGAAGCCGCCTACCACCCACACCCGAGATTGTGTGGGGGAATCTCGTTCCATCGTCGGAGTAGTGAGAAACACAAGGCCTCGCCCCGTCACCTCTGCAACTCCTTTGATCACCGGTGACGTTGAGTGGGGAGAAGAGGACTTTGCGCGTGAAGATGAGAGCTGTGGCACCAAATGGAGTTCTCCCATCTGCCGTGACACTGATCCTTTCACCGTGTTCTTATGATCAATGCGGGGAGAAACTACGTTATCGTCGTTATGGATTCGCAGAAGCCCTAAAAAAGAGAGGGTCTGGGTTCTGATAGCCGTATTTTAATGCTTATTTATTTGGATAATTAAAAGAATTATAGATCAATATTAAATGAGAAATGTATCAACATTAGCGTACCCACCAATACATCAGTAAGATTTCATCTCGTGGGTGCCAATTGCCTAAGTTTAGTTTGCCCTCTCATAAATCAATACGATTTCATTTTGTGGCTTCGACTGCGAAACAAGCGCATGAAGCAGGTAATATCAGAAATTAGGAACAACGAACGATTACCCTCACAATCACAAAATCGGCAGATTGAGATTGGAAGAGAAAGAACCGAACTTGAATCGATATTCACAGTGAATGGGTAGATGGGGAGCTGCTTCGGCTCTCGTTCACCACTTACCCAGAGCCTCTAGGTTCCTCAATCCTTATCCTCTTCGTCCTCCCAATATCTCGTCTCCTTCCATTCTCATCTCCCGATTCTTCAGTTTTAGGGCACTCTCTGCTCTGGCGTCTCCGCTCGCTTCTTATGGCCACGAAAGTCAGAATCTTTCAGGGTCTCGAGAGTTTGCCCAGCACGACTACTTCTCAGATTCCAGTGAGGAAGACCAAGCTGGAAACATACCCGTCAAAGCTTATTTTCTCTGTACAAGGTACCTTTCGTGAACTGGGTTCGATTTCGATTTTGTTTTGTTCATCTGGGTATCTCCGTTTTTATTGAATTGTATATATTTGATGATGAAGTTTGTATATTTTTCGGGCCTGGCTTGAATTATGAGTACTGGGGTTGAGTTTCAATTCGTTTTATATTATTGGGTATATTTACTTGTATAGTGTATGTGTGTGTTTGGTGGTAAAATTTGCTCTATTTTTTGGGGTGTAGCCTTATGTTATGCATTGGTATGTTTGTGCTCAGCTGGAGGTGGTTGGCTCGGTTATTCGAGCTATTTGCGTATATATTCGCTTTCGGAATCATAGTAGCATTAAAATGGGTTTATGTTGGTAGGGCATAAGGGATTCAAGGCGTTTCGCTTAGGGTCAGTGGAGAATTGAAATATAAGTCGAGGAGTTACTGGAACAAATAATGAGAGATAGGGAAGTCCTTGAGGCTTGTTAGTTGTTTATGAAAATATGTTTCTTTTTCATATCTCCTCTATCTGTTAAAAACTGATGGATTAACTATCTGTTGTTCTCAATCCTCCCTGTTGCATAATGAAGCTCTTGTTTTGGTCATGCATATATCCTCCATACCTTCTGTTTTGGGGTCACTCCCTAACTGTTATCTCCTTCTTTTGCTCTGTGTTGCTCTTTATACTTGGCTTTCTCAGATAAATAGTTTTGACAGTATCAATTTGAAGAGCATGCAAGCTGAGAATTTACGCAACATTGTTCCTGCTACATCCCGCTCATCAAATTACCTTGCATTTAGGTTTTGCAGCCTCCCTCCAGAACTTTCTGTAAGTTGCTTCAGGGATTATCCTGATCTTAGTTAATATATGCTGCAATTTCTCTTCTTGTTTTCTTTTTTTGCTTGTAAGATTTTAATTGGGTCCAGTTCTGGCCTCATATACATTGCATAATGCATGAGAATTAGTGCAGCTCTTTGATATTCTAGTTCATTGATAGCAATGCTAAGGTCATTTGCCAATGACCATAGCAGTGGCAGTAACTAACTAAGGACATTATTATGGGATCTAGAATAGGAACATTTTTGGCCTTTATTTTCAAAGCTCTAATGTTACTTCTCTTATCAAATAGTGACACCATAATTGTATTTTAGGGATTGGGAATTGGAGAAAACCTGTACTGCTACCGTTACATGGTCGTCTTCCAATATGGATCTGCGGTTCTGTTTAACATTGAAGATGATGAAGTTGAAACTTACTTGGAAATGGTTAGAAAACATTCTTCTGGGCTGCTTTCAGAGATGAGGAAAGATGGTATGTGGAACTCCTCAGCCCAACTTAATAATATTCTCGGTTTGGTTGTCTTAGATGCATTTGGTTTTAAGGGATTTGAATTTAAGCCCTTCACTGGTCAAATCTTGCTGATGGTAGGTTTCACAGTTTTTCTAGGATCGGAACAAATTGAACCTTTTAGGTTGAGAGGATTTGAAATGACAATCATACTTATTTCAAACCTTCTGAGAATTGTAATTGGATGAAGACTTATTTCTTTCCTAATTCACTTTCAACCTTGCTTTGCCTCCAAATCCAGATCCAAACCTAATGTAATTTTTCTGCCAATTTTGGAACTTAAATCATTTGATTTGTTTTCTGTTTGTGAACAGAATATAATTGTTCTAGTAGTATCCATCACACATGTCATTCTTGGCCATATTTTGTCTATTCCTGTCAGTGGCAAGTCTTAAGTAATTATGTGGAATCTACAGTTGAACTCACCCTGTCCTTGTATTAGATTATGCCATAAAAGAGAAGCCGTCACTGGATGTGGGTATGCGGGGAGGCCCTGACCATATTGTTCTGAAAACTCTAGATGCTGATGGTATCCGGATAATTGGAAGTGTGCTTGGCCAAAGTATTGCGCTGGATTATTTTGTTTCACAGGTAATAACATATTTATTGATTTAAATTCTCATTGTAATGATGAGTATCTCATTCATTTTGCTTTAGATAATTTTAATGCAAGCGTTGAATCTTGTGGTATATCTGCATTATGCCACTGTAACTGTAAGGCAGTGTTGATGAACTGAGATTGTAAACTAATATTCTGTGTTTAGGTTGATGGTATACTTAGAGAGTTTGCAGATATAAACCGAAACCTGGAGAAAACTGGAACATTTACAATGGAGAGGAAGAAACTCTTTCAGCTTGTTGGGAAGGCTAATTCAAATCTAGCTGATGTGATCCTCAAAGTCGGGCTTTTTGAGAGGTAATGTCTAACCGTCTTTGGCATTTGCGTACCCACGAGGTGGTGTTGTTCATGATTCAAAACTTTGATTTGTGTGTTCAGATCAGAAATAGC
The DNA here is from genome assembly GCA_963921825.1 of Erodium maritimum. Classification (NCBI taxonomy): domain Eukaryota; kingdom Viridiplantae; phylum Streptophyta; class Magnoliopsida; order Geraniales; family Geraniaceae; genus Erodium; species Erodium maritimum. Next base: position 57,012,675 of record OY997590.1, on the reverse strand, counting down.
TTGGAGAGAGGCAAAGTATGCCCAAATATTCGAGTATCTGCGGGAGGAATATGAGATCACACAGCGGTTTGGAGACCTTGACTTCAAACTGAAATTTGTCATGGTACGGAATATTTCTTTGTTTCCTTGTAAATGCAAACCTAGGCACTTGCTAATCCTTCAACTGTTTGTTTGTTTTGGCAGCACAACATTCATTTCCTTCAAGAAGTCCTTCAAAGCAGAAGATCCGATCTCTTGGAATGGTGCATCATTTTCCTCTTGAGTGTTGAGAATATCATAGGCATATACGAGATAATCCGTGATTCATCCGTGGCTCCTCTCTGATCATAGAAAAGTTTAAGCTCATTACACCAAAGGATAACTACTCTGGCTTCCATTCTCTCTTCAGTAGAAACTATGGAAAGCTTGTAATTGGCATAGCCGAGTTTGAAAGATCAATTCTAAGAATATTTTGGATCAAAGAGCAATTGCAAATGATAATGTTTTTATGTGATCTAACTTCAAAATTCAATACGCCACAAGGCCAAAAGAGTACCCACCAGGGTGGAGTTGATCGTCTTTCTACATAGAGAAACCTAAAGTCTACATAGTCTGTTTTTACCGTTGTCACCGGCGGCCACAGTGGCTCCGGCCATGATGGTTGCCGGTGGGGCTCTCCTTTCCCACATACCTCATGCTATTATGTCGACACTAGCATGCATAATCTCTTCGCTCTCTCATGGGCTGCTGACCCTCCACTACGTTTAACATCTCCCTCTGACAAGATCTGACGCCTCCACCACCCTCTTTGCCTCCCATAGTCGAGAACCTGCGCCTCCCGCTGCATGAGCTCCTTCCCTAGCCGGATCTGCCGCCCCCTTCGCCTCCCTCCACCGCTCTTCCCTCCAGTCTCCTCTGTTTCTCTCTCCACCACCCCCACCAGCCGACCTACCCACCCACCTCCTCTTACCCGTTTCTTCCACTCTTTGCCCTCCTCAGACTAAATCCAGGTCAGCCATCTAGCTCCGACTTGACCCACTACCGTCCGACCCCCACAGCGGCCAGATCTGTTGGCCGCCTCCCAGTCCCTTTCCGCCCTTTTTCAACGACGATGACCAAGGCATACCAACCCCTATCCTCCGGATTCAACTCCCAACGACGACGATTGGACTTCCTCATGTCGAGCCTCTTCGCCACACTCTTTTTTCGTCCAGACGAACATATCAGCACCTAGTTTTCGTCGGAACACTCAATCGATGTCGTTCAACTATGCTCCTGTTTTTCATGTTTACCCGGTCAGTCCTGTGCACCAGCCCCTAGCGGATCGGATCTGCACCTATCGACGTCGTCCACCTCGTCTCGATCCCAAGCCCATACTTCGGAGGCCAACCGCAAGTAGTTTCTCGCTCGTTGTTGTTGTTTATGTTGTTTTATTTTATTTACTATTTATTTGGTTTTTGTTGGTCCCCCTATCGGAATATCAGATATTCGGTAAGTGTGGTTGCTGTCTCTGGTGGCGTGTCCGATCGGGACTCTTTATCGGCCGATCTCTCTAGAGAGCTGATAAGGAAGACCGACTTGGTAGTATCTTTTATCTAGGCACTGCGTCGTCCGTCTCAAGAACTATTCATCTCGCTAATCGTCCCTCGGGTTTCTGAAAACAACCGACGGATACAACACTTACATGGTTCAGTTTGGGTTCGGTTTGTAAGGTTTGTTAAGTGATTAATGAATATTTCTTTTCATAATGAAAAATTGAATATGCCCATTTCTTGAAGTGGTGTGAACTTATTGACGTATTAGAGATGTTTAGCCGAAGAGGGGAATCCCCAATTTAACAACACCTATAACATTTTCTTACACCTACAACATCTTTCTCCATTCAGATCGAGGTGTTTTTTCTTTTTGAATGGTGAAGTCAATTCTTCGTTTTTCGCTCTTTTAGAGCATGTACATCAAGGTGATCACATAAAAGAGATCAGGATTCGGGGTTCATGTGGTGACTAGGATGAATTGTGATGCGAACCCCTGAAACTGAGAGAGGACCAAATCAAGCGAATCATGTATAAGGATCATGGTTTGTAGAAATGTTGAGTGGATGCTGACTAGATAATTAATTATGTTTTTACTGAATTTACTATAATTAGATTTGAAACACTAAATACTAAATAAAATTGCAAATAATGATAAAATTAATTAATTTATTTATTAATTAACTAAAATACATATTATACTTGGACTTGTAATTAATAAAAAAAATCAGTAAAAACAAAATAATACATTATTCGTAATTAAAAGTATTACAATTTTAATTTTGGATGTCATCAATTTGCTTCTGAAGCCTGTCAATTTGTGCGTTGTATACACACAACCTTTTCGCATGCATGACCTGTTGCTCGTCGGTCAACTCCTCCACATCCACACTCTCTATTTCTTCAATTTTATTTAAGTATGTCCCAATTTTCTCATCGAGAGCGCACACAAGCTTGGCCTTCTCACACCTTGCGTTGTCTATTTGGGCGATGACAGCTACTAGGTCTATGACACCCTACCCCTTTTTCTTCGCGGCCTTATTGCCAATTGGGCGCTCTTGTTCACGTGGAGTGGCAATTGGGCAATTGGTGCACTTAGGCCAATTGAGGCACTTGGGTCCTTGATCGGATTGTTAGATCCCCCATTGAGTTCGAACTCACCACTGAGAGCTGTAACTACCGGCCTCGTTCAATCGTCGTCGTTGAGCCTCGATCTTTCCTTCCTCTGCCCAGAATTTCTCATCGTTTTCCAATGACTAGATCCAACGAAAGAGGTTGAATTTCTTCAGTTCGTTGTTCCAGCACCCAAGTCGATAGAGTTCGGCTACCCACTCCTTGTATATTGTTTCATCCCAGCCGCTATGGTCTTCATCATTCTCCTTCCTTGTGAGGGTGATCTACATCCGTACTCTAAGAGCAGTTCGGTTCCAATGGCTCTTGACGGATTTCCACAACCACTCTTCGGTCTTGAATTTCTCATCTTTAACGAATCTTTTGGTCACAGTGCCCTAGAACATGGTGGCGGCTTAGAATTATTCTTGATGGGGTCTTTGGTTGTGCGGAACCATGCTTTGATCAAGAGCTTTTCCACCTCAAGGTTTCATTTGGTTCGCTTGTCTACGAACAGCTTCTTCTGTTGTCCACCTTAGGGGCCAACAGAGGACGACTTGGAGGACATCCGGGTCCCGCTGCTGCCACCGACGTGTTGTTGGTGGTAATCACTATTATCGGGGTACCCGTAATAGTTGATGGCAGCGTTGTACGACGGGGGGTTGAAAGTCGCTGACCAGAATTGAACAGTTGTTGGATTGGACGGTGTTTTATTGGACCTCTGTTCAAATGATTAATTAACATACATAATAAAAAAATTAATTAATGGAACTAAATTCATATAATGACATTTATAATTAAAAAATTAATTAATGAAACTAAATGCATTTAACAACATTTGTAATAAAAAAACGAGAAGTTCAAAGTACCGGTGTTCCAATGTTGTAACACAAATTGGTTGAAGGCATGCTCGTTCAACATGTGTTTGAAGCCCCCTCCTAGAGGTATGTTGACGTCAGGAGTCGGATTGACGTCATTCAGCGAGTACTCTTGTTGCACCGGTGAGGTCGGTGGTTGAGTCGAATCGTCGGATATTTTTTATTGGATTTTGTAGAGAGGAAGTGGATAATTTGAGAGTGAAAGTTGAGAGAATATGGAGAGAAATGGTATGGGTTGGATGAATGGGTGAATGCGTATTTATAGTTGGAGAAAAATGTTTTTTTTTCGTATTGAATTATATATATATATATGGACTATCAAGTACAAACCTATTTTCAGGTCTGAACATAAAATCAATTTGGCTCATTGATTACTAAGATCGGATGGCCACAGAAATTTGGGGGTGACTGATTACGAAATTAATTACAAGATAGACAATAATTACAAAGATATGCATTAAATTGGAGTCTTTAATTCCACGATCCAAGGGCCCAGATTGATAGTTCTACGTTCTAACGAAGTTGTGTGGTTTGTACCTGATAGTTATTCCTTATATATATATAGGATTGGTATCAGGTACAAACCCCCCCTTATTGTGCAAACTACGAACCCATGAGAGCCATAGGATCCCCTCAAAGTGATGTCAGCAGAGCGCACCAGATGCTGACACGTGGACAATATATATATAAAACACCGCACCTTATTGTGCAAAATACGAACTCACTAGGCGCTGACACGTGGCGCGCAGAGTGCTAATAGTTTGGGCGCACAGTGCTAATAGTCCCAAACTATTAGCACCGTGCTGCGCAAACTATCAGCACTATGCGCGCCACGTGTCAGCACCTGGTGAGTTCGTAGTTTGCACAATAAGGGTGGTTTTTACTGGATAGCTACCCTATATATATATATATATATATATATATATATAACCGTTGTAAAATTTAGATCGTTGCTGTAAGGACCGCTCTTGGTCAACGCCGGTCAAGTCGGCAGAAAACGGGAAATATTTTAAATTTTGGGCATCCACCTAAATAGACCTAAACTTGACCCCGAGGGTCATATCGGACCTAAGTTGACCCCGATATCGACCAAAATGAGTTCTGGGTGACTCAGGACAACTTTGTGACCAATTCAAGAAAAGTTGACTTTTTGCCGAAAAAGTCAATCGAGCGACGTCTGGTCTGTTCGAGGCCGAGTTGGACCCAAAAAGATTAGCTGTCATCGTAGCGGTCTTACTTGGGTCATTTCCTTGTAAAACGCGAGATTTCGTAAAGATCTCGAAAAAAGGACCGAACGGGGCCAAGACGTCCGATTTTGACAAATATGACTGAAAAATGTCTACAAAAATATTTTGGTGAGTAGTGGGACTCACCTTGCCACATGTCACCATATTTATGGAAGTGAGTGGGAGATGACCTCATTACCATTGACTTAAAAGCTAAAGGACAAAAGAGGGAAGGACATGTTGATCTTTTAACTCAAATTTGGATCTACAAAGGGGATAGGGTGGTGTATGTGGTCAGCCACACCTAGAGAGAGAGAGAGAGAGAGAGAGAGAGAGCCAAGGGAAGAAGAAGAAGAAGATTAGGCGGAGAAGAAGGGAGGCGATTTCCCAACGATCCAACCGAATGATCGTCTTGATTTTTTCATATTCGTGATCCTCTCAACATTTTCTACGATTGGCACTCTTTCTTTTTCTCCATTTGGAAAGTTTGATTTCGTGGGTTTTGGTAGAAATGGATGAAATGTGGGTGGATAGGAGTCTAGAGCTTGTTAGGGACGTTTTTGGGGGAAAATGGGATGTTTTTCCGGCGACCCGAGGTTCGCCGGAGCTCCGGCCACCGTGTGGCGTGCCCAGCCGTGACTGGAGGGAGGGCAACGGTGGTCGTGACCGGCCACGACAGTGGCAGTCCGGTCCGGCCACTCACGGCCCAATTGTGGCCGTGTGGGGCCCACTTGGCCGGGTATTCGGTTTGTCGTGTTCGGGTGGTCTTGGGTGACCCCCGAGTCGATAATTCACACCCGGAATGAATTATGGAAGTAATTCGTGAGAATTCTGAAATTGTGGTTCGAAGCTCTAAATGCGGAGTTAGAACGCTCGAGCATCGGAAATTGATTCCGCCAATTGCGTTGGAACGCGCGAATATAGTTAGAAATTGTGGAAACGAAAATGGAAATTTTTGGAGCCCCGATGGACGTTTTCCCGATTCTGAGCAGATTCGCCAAGCCGGGCGAAATGGGCCATTCCGGGCCCAATTTGACAATGTCGAGTAATTGGAAAGTTTGGAGTGTTCGGTACTTGTCAGGATTGCATTTGGGCGTTAATTTCATAAAAATCGAAGTTGGATTGCGTGTTAAAAAGGGGAAACTTTAGGCGGGTTGTCGCGAGCGCTTCTGGAGCTTACGTTTTGGATTTTTGATGGCATTACAAGGCAGGGAAAAGTAGTTGCATATCGGTTTTGACTAGGGAAAGTTACTAGTAAAAATGCATGTGGGTACCTAGTTGTGCCCGTAGGTTGATTATACTTGACATGTATGTAGATTTGTATGTGGGTACCTGGTTATTCCCGTAGGTGGTATATACTCCGTAAATTGCCGTGTTATGCTTGCTAGCGTATGTTGTGTTGTATGTTTGACTAGTTGTGCGCTTGGAGTGTTGAACTCACGTGTGTATTGAATGACTCGTGTGACTTTATAGGTGGTAGTGCATTGATATGTTAAATGCGAGAATTGACAATGTGTTGTGATAATTGGTTGAGTGTTGGTGATCAATGTGGTGATGGTTGGTTAAGGTATGGCCCGCCTATCGATTCGCCATCGACGAAGGGTGTCGTGGTTCCGCGATGAGGTGGGCCCACCTTCCGACTAGCAATCGGTAAAGTGTTGCGATTTGTTCTGTGAAGAGGTCGGCTCGCCTTTCCGATTGGCGATCGGAAAAAGTATTGCGGGGCAGGGCAGGCCCAGCCGGTTTGCTATCGGAAACTGTGCGTTGTGTGTGTTGATAGTTCGTGATATTGTGTGCGTTTGCAATTTGATTTGTTGAGGATGTAACCTTTGTTGTTTGGTTTCCTTGCGTGAAAGGGTGGTAGAGGTGTTGGTGTGTTTGACAGTTAGCCCGTGCGGCAGTTCGGTATCATGTGTGAGCTATAACTGTTTTCCCTAAATTTATGTTGGCGTATTCCTGTATTTTTACTCGTATATCGTGGTCAGTCGGGTATCCGTGGCGGTGAGCGAAATGCTCACCCCATACTGCCTTTCCTACAGGTTTTGATCGTGAGTCTGATTAGGAGGACGTCTCGAAGCTTGAAGAGCTGGGGAGCGAGAGTCCGGGTTTCTGGGTTTTTGTGTAATGACGTACACACTTTTGTTATAGTTTTGTTTTGTTCGAACTTGAGCTTAAAACTCAGATTGTACATTTATTAGTTGTATCTACTGCTTGAGTTATGGATTCTAAGTGTTGTCTTAATTGTTTAGTTATTTTTGTCCTTGTTCTTCCGTTCACGTTCCGGGTTCGGTTATACCGGATTTGGGGCATGACAGTTGCCAATGGTCCGATTTTTTTTACACTTGCCGTGCCACATGACACGCTCTGATTGAGCGGCGGCGACTCACGATTCACGAACCCGCGAACCACAATTGCGGTTCAGGATGCGAGCCACGACTTGCAGTTCGTAAAATCGTGGTTTGCGGTTCAAGAATCATGCGACCTACATCGTGCGATTCGCGAACCATAATTTTGCAAATTGCAAATCGTAGTACGCGATTTAGATTGCTCGATGTAGTTGCTCTTATACTTATAATTCAAATTTATTGTTGATTTGATGGATGGTTTATTTCAGGAACTCTATTATTTTTATTGTATTAACTTTTTTCTGATAAAGGAAAAAACCCTATAACCTAATTTCGACTGTCCCTGTCATATAAGACTTTAATACCCCAATTTTTACCTTAAAACAAAAGCAAAACCACGCTCTCAAAGGATCCCCGAGTTACCCGATTTTGTTTTTATTGTCGCTCTTAAAGCATCTCCAACCTTGGTGGTGACGTTGGCGGTAAGGAGTTGGTGGCGGGGAGCTGGCGAGTCAATGTTGGCAGTAAGGACTGACTTTGAGCTAGTCGTTGGCTATCACCATTGGCGTTAAGAGCCGTTGGACCTCGAAGACAATGCCGATCGTTGGAGCTGTCCCTGCTGGCGACACGTGACAGCATTGGCAAACCCCATTTTCCCTTCTCCCCCATATAAACAACAAACCCCTTTCATTTTCACACACCAACAAAATTACCTCAAAATAATACTCCATTCTTTCTCTACAATTTTTTTTATTCGTAATGGATCTCAATTGGAGTGACATGTATATCAAGTTGAGCAACGATATTTTTGTACCGGCGACCCAAGAGAAATCCCCCCCGAGCCAAAACTCTGGAGCGACAAAATGAGAAGACCACGGGGATGAGCTTAAAGTTCGGGGTACAACCAACATATGGGTCAGAAGGCTTCTAAAGCTGCAAGACTCAAAGGAAAAGGGAAACAATCGGAGAAAAAAAGCTTGTAGCGGGTGTTGAGGAGGCCCATGAAGCCATTAGCAAATCAATCGAATTGAAGCTGAAACTCATGGCCACCAAGGATAAGTACTACGATCGGCGGGTGTAAGAGGAAGCCAAGGACAAGTCAAGTATGACCCCCCCTGAGTTTGAGGCCCACTTTGCGACCCTTGCTATTTTGCGCCATATGACGCAGCATTGACGCTCCAACGTTCCTCCTTGTGGTTTATCTATTCCGTTCCCCAATGTCCGTATTTATTTTTCCATTAATGAAATGTAGTCCTTTAATTTCGTATAATGAATCATTTTTAATTAATTATCGGCCAATTTTTATTTGTGAATTGATTTTTTTTGTCGTATTTTATCGGTTTGGTTGTCGTTGCTTATTTGTTACTTAATTGTGCGTTGAATTATACTTTGAATTACATTTGGAAAAAATTTCATTTGCATTTGGTCTTCATTCCACATTCCTTGGTTTGTGTGACATAATTGTACTACATGTGCAAAATGTCTAAATTGTCCTTGGGAGAGTCGGCGGTTTGGTAATTATAAATACCACCACCACCTCCTCCTTTTATCCTCTCACCACTTCACACTTCAACTCCTATATTCCTCCAAAAAACCCCTCACAACTTTTCTCCTCCACCAAACACCTCATGGCCGGCAACCAAGAGCCTTCCAATGACCACATGATGAAGAAATGGTGTTGGTCCTTGAGTGGATTCATCACGCCCACCCGGGTCTAAACATCTGATATTGGCCGGAAGTTTACGCTAACTACGTCCAAAACGCCCATACAACAGCCCCGGTGCGGTACTTGAAGTAGTGCAAGGACCACTGGCAAAGGGTCTCCGACAAGGTACAACATTTCAGTTTAAAATTTCGTGAAAAATTGCATGGTCGCCTTCCAGGACAAACCGATGACCAAAATTGCATGGCCGCGACAGTATATGACCCGACATCGCCAACCGTTTACTAAATTCGTGATATGGAGTATGCTCAAAGACCCCCTTAAGTGGCTACAATATGTTCACAAAATATAGATCGTTGTTATGTTATACCGTATTTTCCTATTCCGTGATAATAAGTTGTAGTGAACGTGTGTTTAGTGTAACGTATAATATGTATTGTGTAATAAGCTTCGGTAATTCTACTCGTGTAATATTAATCGTGTTATGTTTAATACGTGTTTTTTTTAATTAAAAGTGTTATGTTTAATGTTATTTAATTTTAATAATTAACATCAAATCGTTAGCAAAAAAAATTAATAATAAAAAATACTAATTTTTTTTAGAATAACAGATAGATTATTATTAAAATATAAAGTAGAACGATGAGCACACAACTGTGGTCATCTTACAAAACATAAACCAACTAGTGAACATGAAGCAAAAACAGGAAAATAAATTGTGCTCTGGACATAGGGGCGGTTGAAGGGGATATCTGCGGTAGCCTCCTGAGAAACCGATACAACATACACCTACCAAAAGGCACTGGACGAGCCAACCAAGTGAAAGGGGAATAATGGTGGACCTGCATCTCCCCCGGCAAGTCAGCGTGCGTCGTCCTCCCTTGAGTGATAATTGTAGGGCTCCTGAACGCGGAATGCTGACCCCGAAGTGGTAGGGGAGAAGCTCATCGACTATTGGCAGAACCACTGCCACCAAACTGCCAGGAAGGGGATATAGTCGACCAAACCCTTCCTGGGGCTCCAGGCTCTCATTCCTGGAGCTGGGGTTGCTTAAAGACCCCCGCCGCTATCTGTGATGCCCCATCAGATGCCGACGACCCTTCCTCTTCCTCAATACCCAACTCCTGACCCGCCCATGGAAAGGCCCTCGGTCCTTGCCCAGGTCCAAGTCCAGACCCATCAGAGAAGCCCGACCCATCCCAACTCCTCCTAGACCCTTCCTTGGGCCGACCCTCATCTGCCCGAGGCCCTAGACCCGCCTCCGGTGGGCCACAACCCATAAGCCCATACAGAGAGCCCAAAAGCAGCTAGCCCAAATCCAAAACCCTAATCATCTTTTTCCCTGGCCGCCGTCACCCATTCGCCGGCTCCTTGTATCCATCCCGCCGGTCGGCCTCTATGCCGTAGACTTCCTTCCTACTGTGGCGTGGCTTTTCTAGAAGACCACCATGAGACCATCTGCCTCCCCCACCCGAGATTGCGTGGAGAATACTGTAAAGACCGAGGAATTTATCACTTTAAAAAATTTCGTTGGAACGTCGCAGGTTGGTGAACGGATTTATTTTTGGAATCGAATTCAAAAAAAAAAAGAGAAATCAAAAGGAAAAAAAGGGAATAGATTGGAAGCAGGCTGGGCCAGACGAGGTCTGGGCCCAAGCCCGCGCGTGTACCATTCAGGCCCAAGCCCGCGCACGCACCATCTTCAGGCCCAAGACCACGCGCACCATCTTCAGGCCCAAGCCCATTAGGGCATCACAATAGCCTCGTCGCTTGGTTTTCTGATCCTCACTCCTTGCGCGATTCCCAAGACGCGACACTCTTCTCTTCCTCGATCTCTCTCGCCGGCGACGCCTCTCCGGCCTCAAACCACACCCCCGTGACACCAGAACAACGCCGACACACCAGCTCCACAACCCCGTACCAGAAAACACCAAAACCCCTCTCCTTCGTCTCTTCTTCTCCCTCGTTTCGCAACAACCCAACGCCGCCGTCTGTATTCGAACCTCGCCGCCGTCTGTATTCGAACCTCGCCGCCGTCCCTTCGAGCGTCGCCAAGCCTTCAACGGACAGATCTGAGACGGTGAGCCTTCTCCCGACCGCACCTCGTCTTTCCCTTCACTCTTCTCTGGTTTTTGGGGCGAGATTGAACTCGTACCGCCCGAGTTCTGCCGGAGTGAAACACGGCCGGAACCATCGAAGCTTCAGGTCCTCGTCCCCTCGCCAGCGAAGCCCTCGCCGTCAGATCTGGACGGAGAACCGCACCAGAACCCTTCCCCCCGCCTCTTCCCGAGCTCCTGACACCCTTCACCGCCGTGGAAAAACCATCAACGAGCTTCCCGGCGCCGCCGCCGTCGCCGGACGGAAGCCGGACTGAAACCCTAAATCGAGCCGCATCGTTAACGGTTTTGGGCCTTGGCCAGAGTCAAGACAGACGGGCCTGAAACGGGACTCGGGCTGGACTTGGGCTCCAGCTCGGGTCTGGGCCTCGGGCTGGATCTTGTCTGGGCTTCAGGCTTCGGGCTCGGACCGGGTCTAGACTCGCGTTGGGTCCGGGTCAGGGTCCTGGACCGGGTTCAGACTCGGGATGGGCCGGGTCTGACCAGATTAATTAAAATATTAACTTATTTAATTGGATTAAAATCGGATTTCTAAAGGACTTATCGGACTTTAAAGGACTTAGCGGACTTCTAACGGACGTTTGGACAAACAAACTTATGGGCTTAATTTAATAAAATTAGAGGACCGTTACGGAGTGGACCGGGACTGATGACCGTCCCCTCTTGTGTTAAAAACCAGGCCTTTATCCTGAGCACGGAGAAGACCAGAGTTGGCCAGGACGTCAACAGCTAAGAGACACATTTGTTGGTTCTTCAAGAGGTAGGGATTACCTCGAAACCCATTTTAATACGGTTGTACTAGAATGCATATAGGGAAACTAAAAACTGGTTAAATAACTAGTATGCATGTAGGATGTGAATAACTAGCGTAAACATTTAAACTGCGAACATTTACGATTACTGTCTTGGGAAATTGCCTTGCTGGTAGAATCGGGGCATGGCGTGTCCGCAGGATTTGGATGCTGATTGTGTGGATTATGCACGCTGTGTTGTTTGAACGGTTAATAAATAACGAACATGAAACGAGTAGAATTGAACTAGCGATACATGTTGATGATGCGTATGGTGATTGTGTGACTACCCCTGTTTATATGATCTGTGGATTTGGGGTGTGGGGAACGAATACCGGTTAAGCCGATGGGGTTACCACGTGCAGTGTGGTGTCGGTAAGTGATGTTTAGTGCGAAGCAGTTGTGAGTGTAATTAAGGGTCAAAACATATTATATTCGGTGTAGCATGTCGTTACTCTGTGTGGGCAAGTGTGTCGTGATTGTTATGATGTGAATCACTGTTTTGTATGGTCGGGTGAGTGATAGACCGACGTGATCATGATGGTGGTGGTGGTACTGTGGTTACTTGTAGTTGTGATTATGATTGTGATTGTTCTAGGGATAATTGGTTGAGTTGTGCCCGAGAGGTGTGTCGTACCTTCCGTTGCGCCTCCGGTGAAGTGTGAGAGACGTACTTCCGCAAGGTGAGTCGTACCTTCCGGAGCGCGATCGGTAAAGTGTGAGGCTTGGTGTACTGGGGTACACGAGAAAGGTGGTTTCCCTACCTTCCGACCATGAGTCGGTAAAACGTTGTGTCCCGCGAAGAGGTAGTTTCCCTACCTTCCGACTAGCACTTGGTAAAACGCTGTGTTGTGCCGCGATGAGGTTGTTCCACGATGCCGCGAGAGATGAGGCCGCGAAGAGGCGATTTCCCTGCCTTCCGTCGATCGGTAAAACGATGTGTTCCGCGATGGGGTCGCCCCTCCTGACTGTGTGTTAGGGGAAAGTTGCGTGCGGCTGCGCCGGGCCGAGCGGGTTGCTCCCGAAACCGTGCAGGGGTTACGAGTTGTGTGTTTTGATGATGTTTGGTTTGAGCGAGTGTTGTTGTGTTTGTGGCTATGAGTGCTCCCTTGTTATGAGTTGTGTGTGACAATGAATGGCTCGATTTTGATTGTTTGACGATAAGTTCATGTGTGTAGCTTCCGTGTAAGTTAAAGTGTCGTCTTTGTGGTCAACCGTGAGTCGGTTGTGAAGGGGCTTTGGACGAGGATTTCTGGGATAGTTTGTGGTCGGGTAAAGTGAAGGTTGTTTAAGTTGGATCATTGTTCTCGTGTCGTTTTCTCCTTTTAAGTGTCAAAGGGTAGTTGGAAATGTAATTGGGTGACTTAGTTGGTTTGTTCTCTTCGTTGTGTGCCTGGTTTGATGGTTGGTGATTGAGTCAAAGTTGGTATGGTTGGACTGCTGGGCGTCAGGTTTAAAAAGTGTTTCTTCTTTAATTTGGCTTCAGTGTCGCATCGCTATATCAAACTTTTAATGTGACATAATTTTGTGGAATAACTTTCTGGTAAATCTGTTTGAGGTGGTTTTCGGGGCTTTTCCCTACTGAGCGTCAAGCTCACCCCTTACCGTGTTTTCTACAGGTTTTAGCTTTGACTTGGAGTAGAGGACATCGCAGAGCACGGGGCTAGCGAGGGTCCGGGATTATCTTTATTTTTGTGTTCGTAGAGACGTACTTTTATTCTTGGGTTATTGTATTTGACTAAGTTGTGACTCAGGGTTTGCACTCCGTTATTTTATAGTATTTCAGCTTATTCAGTTATTACTTATCTCTTTTTACTGCTTTATTTAAATTCGCTAAGACACGTCTCGGGTCCGGTCAATACCGGATTTGGGGCGTGACAAATACTCGTTCCATCGCCGTCGTGGCGAGAAACACAAAACCTCGCTTTGTTACTGCAACACCTCCGATCACCGAAAACGTTGAGTAGGGAGATAAGATCCTTGCACTTGAAGGTGACCCTTCTAGCGCATTCACACAAGCAGTGGGATTAAGGAACTTATCGTCGCCACCATGGATTCGCATAAACCCTAGAGAAAATAGAGTCTGCGTCGTCGTCACTGCTACCGATTGCTTTGGCGGATCCACTTCCGACAGAGCCCCTCCTGTGATGGAGAAACTCGTAGCACGGAAGCAAGCTCCCTTGGACAACAAAGAATCATCTTCTCGGCCTCCATACCCACGGTGCACTCTGGGGGAGAGCATAGCGGCGCAACCCTACGTAAAAATATAGTACTAACTGTAATAAGATTAAAATATTAATTTTTTATTTAAATAATGACTTTTACCACCAATTTTACCGTTTAACGTTAAAGATGCTCTTACAAAGGGGATACCTTTCTCTCTCTACCAGACCCAAACCCCTTTCTATTTCTCTCTGGAACCCTTTTCTGGGTTCAGCCGATCTTCCGAGTGTAGACAAAGATACATCTCTACTTGCAAGTAAAAAAAATCCCTTTTTCTAAGGCTTTGTTTGGATATCAGGAAAATAGCTAGAAAACATTTGGTGTCTTTTCTAGCTCCCAATTTCTGGAACTTGTTATTTTCTATCCGTTGTGAGAAAATCCCCTTTTAACGCGACTCTTGGAGGCAAGCCATCGTTCATGGAGGAGTATGTATCCTGGCTCTTGCTCTGTTTATTTCCATTTTTTCCCTTACCTGCCTCAGTATCTGCTCTGGTTTCTGATATTTTTGCTTAAGTTTCTGCAATTTGGAACCATAGTAACAAGATGTTTCTTAAATGGAACTGTTCAGCTAACCATTCTGGTTACTGTTATAAGGTGTTTGGGTGAAATTGACATTGTTGTGAGGTTTGAAAATGTGGTAGGATTGTGGAATCTAAGATGTCTGAAGAACCAAGACCGCCTAATATTATGTCTGTGGAGCTTGCTATAAAAAGAGAACTTGCTTATAGAAGAAAACTGGATGCTATCATGTTGGAAGCTCAAGGAAAATCCTCTATCTCTGTGGCTCGCCAAGTGAGTGCTCAATTTTGTCTATGTGAATTTGCTACTCTTTTGCTATGCTTGTTTTGAGCTCTATACTAGGTTTCATTTCACATTTGCTTAGCTTGTTAGAGATTATCGTGGCTTGTCATATTGTACTGCTGCATCTATATGGTTATTACAGTGAAACAAATTGGTCCTCATTCTTCTATAGCAACTTCACAGCCTTTTGGCAGCCTATGATTTGGTTTTGAATTTCCAGGCTCTGCTGCTTCCTGAATTCTAGTGGTCTACTTTAAACTACCTTGTCCTTCTACAGGGTCCGTCTTCTATATCAGTGGGAACCAAGAGAAAGGCACCAACCAGCGACCTCAGATCTTTTAAGAGGCCACCAGCACCACCGCCTTCCAGGCGTCCCCAACTAGTTTACCCGGCCAGCCTGGCTTGCACTGCCTGTCAGGCAGACTTCTCAAGTATCTCGAATCTGAAACAGCATTCTGTAAGTAATAACCACAGATCCAAGATGTTGGGGTTAAAGCAACAAGGACGTGTCCCGAGCAACCCGTTTCTGTGCTCTCTTTGTCAAGCCCCAAGCTCGAGCGCCTACCAGTTGGAGGTGCATCTTACCGGAGCAAGACACTCTGCTTGCCTCAAAGCAATTGAGGATGCAAAAACATCAAGGTAAAACTCAATGTTTTCTTATTATTCTTGTGTCGGTTTGTTCGAAACAGCTACATTGTACTATATCCTACTGGTCAGAGATTCAGACAAGGAAGATTGAACACTTAGTACCTACCTAGTACTTTTGTGTTTATTTATTTATCGAATAAAAATTCTATACAGAATGAATCGAATTCCCAATTCAGGTCCCCTCTACCCTTCCTTGTCCATGAAGTTTTTGGCTGTTCTGTAAGCTTTCTTGAGGTAGCCTTTAAACCTCTTGAGATTGAGATTGAGCTCTTGTTCTTTCAAGTATATGTCCATAACATCTGTAGGCCAGCCCTTGTTCTGGACCTCAAAAGGGCTCTTCACCAGCATACTGTCCTTCCCATACTTAGTCACCAGGCTGCTCTCTTCAGCTTCAATCTTGTACTCCATGTACTCCAACTTCATCTGCCGGCCGACCCTCCCAAAGAAGGTGTCTGCCGCCCAGTTGACTCCAATCGGGACCACCTGCACGAACACTGAGCCCGGGCGGAGGAACAATGAATGGGTCAGGGCGGCCCCATGTACCCCAACCATGGCATGGCTTGAGTTGATCAGGGCATACGACTCTTGGAAGAGTGTTTCGGCCCTTGGCTCGAACACAACCACCTCAAAACCTATCCTCTCCATCAGCTTGATCAGCTGAGCTTGATTCAGGATCCTCCGCCCAGTCGCCCGGCCTCTGCTGGCCAGCACCAGTCGAGGCCGGAAGCCGCCACGTCTACGTCGAGGGCGGTGGTTGTTGCCGAAGGCCATGTCTAGGTGGCTTCGGAAATGTGACAATGTTTTCGAGTTGGGTAGTAGAGTTTGGTTAACTGTCATGAAACCATGTGAAATGAGGCCGAGGGTGGCGTTAGGAAAACAGTGGGTGGCCGTATCGTTTTGCAGGGTAATGATCGGGTGCTTGCTGAAGGTCCTTAGCAACCCTGCGTACCTCTGCGCCCACCAATTGGGTGACTCGGACACGACGATCACGAAATCCCGGTCGGGGAAGATCGTGTTGACGGTGATGAAGAGGGGGATGAACCCGTCGTTGAAGTCATGGAAGAAGTTCCCCGTGTAGCCGCCCGCAGAGAATACAAGCGCCGGTCGGCCGTGACGGACCTTACATTCCAGGCCTTTTGGGCCTGAGGTCTTGATCACGACGTCTTTGATCTTTGCCATTACAAAATCCTCGTACTTGCGCGGGTATGGCCTGATCTTTTCCACGATGCTTGGGCCCGAAACATAGAAAGTAACTGTGGTGGGGTCCAAGACGGTTGGGCCCTTAATTTTGCAGAGATCATATCGTATGTCGCTTCGATCACAGCTGATTGGGCTGGTCAACGGCAGCGGCTCGATAATTGTCTTCGATTCCACTCTTAATTCTGAAAAAAATAATGATTAAATAATGATAATAATGTGATGGATAGAATGAAATGAAGATATGGGGAGTGTGAGGAGATGAGTTGGGTGCACTCCAATTTCTTGTGCGCTTTACTTGTAATTGTACATCTATTTATTGCTATTATCACTTGGAGTTGGATGCGTACACTGCATGAACATGATTTAATAACTCATCCCTTTACCGGATGACTTTTTATCCTCTCATACAATTTTGAAAAGATAATTAATAAATCAAAATTTCAAATATAAGTGATAATAGCAATAAATATCTCATCAGAAATTGATAAACATACCTCAAATCAAAACAATATATATCCAATAACCCAAATAGAATTACAACTTGAGCCGTCAAAAATGACAAATCATTTCCTTTGAATCTTGCAAACTCCATACTTTTATCATCCAACTGAATTATTAATCGTACCTTAGTAGCTTGTACAATTATATAGAACAATTGTTTAGACATTTTCGTTAATTGAATTGGAATCATATCATCAAGTGAAATTCGGTCATGATGTTAAGAAAGAATGATAAACATACCTTGATCATGAAGAGGAGACTCTGCAAACGGTTTGGAGTTGGTGACATGTAATCTGGGGAAAGGACTGAAGCTCATTTGGACTATGAACAGAAACAAGCACACAACGAAGCAAACGAGCCCTGAGGTTGACGACGAAATCCTCTGCTTCTTCATCTTCTGATCACTCACCTTCGATCTTGCTATGAAGTTTGTAGGAAAACAGAGCCTACGAAAAGGTGACCATCTTTTTCAAGTTCAAGTAAAGTGGATTTCTGAATACATATATACAAATGGGGAGAGAGATGGATGATTTTAATTCAGCTTTGGTTTTGGAGTCAACTGGGTATGTTTGTGTCTTCGTGAAGCTTTGTATTTTTATTTTACTTTGATAACATAAATAAACCTCTCTATTTTTGGTATCATTTCAACTTTTATTCGGCAGCCATTAATTCCTTTTTTGTCCTACTCAGAAGATGGAATCAACAAAGGCTCCTTCACCATTTATTTGTTTAATTCTTTTTTTTCTATTTCAATTAATTTAGCAACCATTGTTTTTTCGTCTTCTCTTCCAACAAAAGAAGAACAAAATATATTTTGATAAATAAATATATGAGCATAATTATTTTTTTCGTAAAAAATTACATGTATTAGTTTTTTTTTAATCAGCAAAGCAAATTTAAATTAAACTCTTTTGAGGATAAAGAGGAGTCACACGGAGGGAATACAAGACCAGCCAACATAGGCAAAACCAGAAACAAGACAGCCCAAGAAAATCAACCCTAACAAGGAACCACCCCGCTTCACATAGGAAGCCAACATAAGAAAACAGAAAAAGGAACACAAACTGCTTCACGCAGGAAGCCAACAAGGATAAAGTCCCAGGTCTAACCACCCAAATATAGCAACCATGAAACGCAAACAAAGAAAAACACTGGATCTAAAAATCCAGATTTATCTAACTTGAAGCACAAAAAGGTAGGACTTCCAGCAATGAAGCAAATGAACCGATAAAATTTGAACTCTACCCATGTCGGGCAGAAAAACTCCTTTTTCCCCCTCAGTCAAACGATTGGCTTCTAAGAAGACACAAAGGCCATAACCCTCGCCGGTGGCCAACACCTTCAACCGACGAGCTCGAACCACTCCGGGAACAAGAAGAAGCGAAGACCAATCGCTAAGAGAGAGGGGAGAGAAAGAGAGAAGTCAGCATAACAATGAGGGAAAAGGAGTTACTAGGCAAGGGAGCTCGAACTCAGTCGACCATAGCCCAATTCCGGGCAACACCGAAAAAAGGCCCAAGGGAGGGGAGGACCGGTATTTCTACCGAGTACGAGCCCAACCTCCAAGAAAGCAGACGCAACAAACAATCCGTAGATCCGACGATGGAACTCGTGTTGAGCGTTCCGATACCAAGATTGGTAACTCCACGCCGGCCAACACCAAGCGAGGACCAAAAGGGGAAGGCCTGTAATTATACCGAGCACGATCCAACACCTACCCAGATTGAACTGTCACCAACCGCTGTAGAGAGGAGCAACGCCACACCAAAGGCCGCACTGAACAAGCTAAGACTCCGAGTAACCAGCGGCACCAAGGGTACAGACGTCAAGAACTGAGGTTATCGAGCTGAGCGTTATGATACTATAAATGGTAACCCCTCATCTGCCAACAGCAAGCGAGGACCCAAAGGGAAAGGCTTGTAATTATACCGAGCACGAACCTACCCGAGCCCGAAAAGAACTACAACCAAAGCCACCACACGAGACAAACTTGACGGAGGCCACTACCAAAGAAAACGACCAGCACAACACCACCGCCTAGACAAACACCAATCATCCAAAGCAAAGAAACCACACGCATTCACGCACCCCCACTTTCGCCGGTGAGTCCCAAACTGTAAGACCCGAACACCCAAAAAGGCTCCCCCAAAAAAAGAAGGAATAATCCTGAGCAGAGACATAACAGTCTCTAACCAACCCGACATGGTGCAGGTGAAGGGAAACAATGAACACGCGCCGAAAGCAAGCCTCCAAAACTGACAGACGATCACCAAACAGCAACTAACCACAAGAACCGGACTGAAGTCTTTGTGCTGGCCCAACCTCACCAGTACCTGGTCAGGACCCAGCCCAGAACAGGTCTGACCTTTCCCAAACCTAAGCTTCAAAAGGCCCAAACCAGCCTTGTAGGCACGGCCCAAAACATGCCCAAGGCCCAAACCAATCCAGACCAGACCTAGCTGGTTCGGACCCAGACCAAGCGCCATTGAACAACACACCAGACGTCCCGACGCCATCTCGTCGGAGGAGAACAGCCGCGACACTACGAGGAACGAGCGACAAGCCATCCCAAACTCCGGCGAACCAGTCGAGGTCGACCGTCGAGGAAGAACTCCGGTTGGGGATGACTGGTCCTCACACGTCAATGAGCACGCGTGCTTCAGCCCAAGAAGCAAGAAGATACCCGGCCAAGAACCAGCAGCCCCCGATCCGACCGTCCTCGTGCCTCCCAGTCCGACAAACCCAAATCCGACACACCGGACCCGACCAGCCAAAACCGAGCCGTGGAAGAACGCCGGAGCAGACGTCGGAGCACCATAACCACCACAACCAGACGCTCGAACACAGAGGAGACTGGCCACCACACGAACTGCGGCTGAAGGGAATCAAAACAAAAGGGAAAAAAGAAGGGAGAGAAGAGAAAAGGGACAGTAGAGGGAAAGGGTTACCACCGACGACGTCCCAGGCTGGAGCCCTGGCGTCGCCGGCGGCTGGGGAAGCAGCAGGAGGTTGGGGAAAGCTTGTGGAAGTTGGCGGCTAGGGTTAACTCTAAGAGAGAAAAAGAGGCGTTTTAATGTTGTTGTTGTGATAGTTTTCATGTACTAGTTTTGTTTTACTAGAGAGAAATAAATATTATAAAACGTTTACAAGCAGAATCAACCCAAGAAAACACGGCTTAAAGCAAACAAGTAATAGCAAGAAGGCAACAAAACCACATAGATACAATCAAGTAACCCCTATGGAGCAAGAAACTCCACAATCATAATAAGGACTCAAAGTCGCTTCAACCTTGATAACGCTTCCTCTACTGATCCTCTGTATCGAATCCCAATTGCTCAATAATCCTCTCCATAGTGTGCGTAATACTCCCCCAGTACATCCATCGACCAAAAATGAGGAGAATTCCGCATAAACATTCGGTTGAGGAACAACATCGCTAAAGTAAATTTGGAGCACTGGAGGGGACCTGTCTAGAAGAGGGACCAACACCCCCTCCAACCCATAATAAAGCTCAATGACATATACTGAATCTGCATCTGATGAATCTGAATCTGTAGGGTCTGAAGCTAGGGGTGTGCATGAGCGGGTATCTGGCCAGCCCACACTTTTTCAGATGCGCTCGTACATTTTTGAATCAGATGTATTTGTTACTAAATCCGCCCGATAGATTGGACTTCTGTTGCGGATCAGTCCGAACGGGCTAAGGGCAGATCGGACCCTAATCCGAAAATCCATGTCCAGGCAACTACACTTTTAAACTCAAAACCGTACACAAAGCCACATTCGAAACCCTATTCGTGGGGAGATGAAGGACGGTGGCTTCCATGATGGAAGATCACTGTTCACAGAGACACGATTGGGGAAGAAGAGAGGTCGATAATATTGAACATCGTCGTCGAACTTTCATGGACTCAGAGCTGAGGCCGATTTTGATCGGGATCTACGGTAAGTCAAACCAGATTCCCGATGACAATAAAGTATATTGTGGTCGCGAGTTGCGGTGATGAAGAAGTTGTGTTTATTTTATTTAGTTGAGTTGGACCAGAACCCAGGAGCATGTTAGAAGCTCGCTGGAGTTGGGGTCTGCATCTGCTATTGTAATTCTTCACTTTTGATTGCTAATGTAGGGATATGTTAGGTTAGGGATAAGATGAAAACAGAGAGATTAGGTGAGTTATTGGATGGTGGACCTTATTCCTCGTGGTGTAATCTAATGCATAGAATTGAGATGTATAAGATTTGTATCAATGGTTTAGATCTAAACTTGAAAATAAATATATATTAATACAATTTCGGGCGGGTCAAATAATCCCCGGATCATCCAACAATCTGCTATCCGCCCGGGGATATGCGGATCCGGTATTTACCAATCTGTATCAGGCTCGAAAGTGCGGGTGAAAGGAAAACGGGTTGCATGTAGGTTGGTTTTGCGGGCTGATCCAGATCCGCTGATCTTTTGCACAGTCCTATTTGAAGCCATATTTTCTCATCTGTCTAACTTACTTCCAGACAACTTGTCCAACTTCCTACTAAAAGAATCCAAGATCCCATCACCAACCATAATAATAACAAGCTGCAGAGCCATCTGCTTAATCGACGAGGGGGGGGGGGGACTATTGTTTTGGTAGGAAGTTAAATGGTGTTGGGAAAAGCTCAATAAACAGGGACTGGAGGAGTACTCCTTCCAATATACTTGGTTAAAGACGAGATTATCCTTACCTGGGGAAGGTAAGGACGGGAGTCCACGAGATCCGACTTGAGAAGCACGTCAACATTGAAGACCAGACCACGAGTCGCAACCAAGCGTCTTCCCACTGAGACATCTGACACACGGACTAACGCCAAAACCCTGGACCTTTGAGTAGGAGTCAAGGAACAAGGGTGGATGACAATAAGCAAACCGAGTTTCCAACTATCTCAATGATGGACTCACGATTCCAGCAAACCTAAGGAAAACCTAAAATGTCGACCCAAAAAAGTCGGCCTCCAAACCGAACACGCTGAGCACAAACAGAAAAGGAGAAGAACCAAGAACGAAGAACCTTTCAATCGCGAGCCACAAAGAACGACCAGACATCCGGGTCCTCACAAGACAACAAGAAAGCCCGAGTTCCCAGGTCAAAAAGGTCTACTCTCAAGATTCCAGCCACCCGAAGACCAATGCTGATAGTACGTACAGTGACTGAAGTACTAGCTACGTCAATCACGTTAAGAGCGAACAACACCTCAAACTTGAGATTCAATAAACGAGAATCTGGCTCGACACAAGGTTGTGAATCTTCCGAGGTACAAACCGTATGAAGGTATTAGTTTTTTTTCTTAATTCATTCTCCATAGAAAAATCACATCAACTTTATGGAATAGTGAAGCCTGAACAAATGAGTTTTACCGTCTGAAGGTGATTGAGTTATATTCCTTTCTCTATCGATCTCTTTGTTATACATTAAGTGAAAATGAAAAAGAAGTTGGGTGGAGAAGCTTACAAATATTAGTTGAGGTGTCAAAGAAGACTATTATTTACAAGGCTATATATTCCTCCTAAGTTGGTTACTTGGGAGAAAATAAAGTGTATTCATTGATTGGTTCTTTGAGTGTATAAACACAATTTACTAATTATATTGTGGTTGATGGATTAATGTGTTTGCAACTTAGTAAAATAAGAAACATGCCATGCCTGGTTGCTCAAGAAAGATATTGGTTCCATTCATTCAAAATTGCACATACAACAATTAATTAGGTGCAAGAAAGTACAAGAACAACACCAACCCACAATTCCTTAGGCTTGCTGTTCTTTTTCTTATCAACAGGAAAACAAATATAAGTTCTACTTAATTTATTATATATCTACATTTGATCACATCAACTTTTGAGTATATGAACCTTGAAGGAGGTGAAAAAGTTATTTGGTCATAGTGCCAACTCAAGTGGACGAAAGTCTTGTGATTGATTTTCATATTTAAATATCCAAAATATGGTGGATTACAAATATAAAAAGAACAAACAAGCCATTTTCTATACTCAATTGCACACGAATAATAACCTTGAAACGAGAAGTCCAACCGGAAAATATATACAATGACATTCGAGAAAAATTATAGTTATAATATTATTAATCATCGTAATTGATCACAAATTTGTAATCCTAATGTTTTTAAAATATTTCTTGAATCAACCCTCCCTGTCCATAAATTTCTTGGCCTTCACATGAGCTTTCTTCAGGTAACCCCTAAGCCTAACCAAATCCAATTTCACATTTTGGTCCTTCAAATAGATGTCCATGACCTCTTTAGACCAACCATTACCTTGAACAGCATTAGGGTTGTTCACTAAAACATTGTCCTCCCCAAACTTGTCCGCCAAGCTACTCTCCTTAACCCCAATTCCATACTCAATATACTCCAATCCCATGTCCCTTGCCGGCTTCCCGAAGCACGCCTCCGACACCCACCTCGTCCCGAGCGGCACCACCTGCAAGAAAACCGATCCGGATCGTAAAAACAACGCGTGCGTGAGTCCCGCTCCGTGCACACCAACCATGGCGTGACTCGAATTGATCAACCCGTAAGCCCCCCTCAGCGAGGTCCCAACCTTTGGCTCAAACACAATGACATGGAATCCGACGTCGTTTGCTACACTCTTTGCTTCCTCCAAGTTGAGGATTGCACGACCCATCTCCGCTGGCCGCGTGACCCACACGAGGCGCGGAGACTGACGGTGGTTCTTAGAGCCCTTCGCCGTTGTATGTGATGCCCCGCCTTGGATGGATCCGACTGCCGTGTGGAATCCAGACGGCCCACTCTCATGATCCGACCCGTAGGCCTTAGCTAGGAGTGCCCGGAAATGGGTGAACGTTTTATTGGTGGGTATTAATGTTGGGTCTATGGTCATGAAACCATGTGACACGAGGCCTAGTGTGGCGGAAGTGAAGCAATGAGTGGAAGTAGCCTTCTCCAGCACTATGATCGGATACTTGCTCATGGCACCGAGCAATTCCTTGTACTTGCTGACCCACCAATCACGCCCGGTGGCCACCACTAGAACGATCTCATCACTGTCCGGGAAGATCGAATTGACGGTGATGAAGAGGGGTATGAACCCGTCGTTGAAGTCGTGGAAAAAGTTACCGGTGTACCCTCCCGCAGCGAATACAAAGGCTGGAGCTCTGTGTTGGACTTCACATTCTGGGGGATCAAGGGTGGTCAAACTGAGAGTCATCTCTTTGATCCGGGCCATTGTGTGATTCTCGCTCTTCCGAGGGTACGGGCGCAATTTTTCCACCACGGGAGGGAGGTTGGGGTTATTTACATAAAAGGTAGATTTGGTGGGGTCCAAAACCGTTGGGCCGTCGATTGAGCATATATCGTAACAACTGTGAGACCTATCGCAGCTGATTGTTGGTTGCCGTGCAGAGACTGTTGAAAATATCAGTGTGTCAAAACAAGAAGTATGCATCAAGGAGAGTGTCACGTGGCTCCCACATGACCACGTTTTCAATATGTTGACTTCTTTAAAAGTCAATATTTTATTGGCGTCTTTAAGCAATTCAACAGCACCCTAATTTAAGAATTGGTGTTTGTTTATGTACCAGAAATGGCAAAAAATAAAGTAAAATAAAATGGAAAATTACCGTGGAAGTTGGTTTTGGCGTTGGAATAGGGCCAAGTGGAGACATTGTTCTGGAAGACGACGAAGAGGCACAGGGTTAACACGACGACGCACGCCATTGAAACTGTGGTCATCGATTTTGGATCTTTCTTCTTCTTCATATTCATATTCATAGCAGCCGATCAAACGGAGATGCGAATCAGCCCGATTGACCAAACAAGCGGTCAACCTCAGGGATTGATCAATCGATGATCTGCACTTTCTTCTACCGGATTGCGTTGGATGATTTTGAGTAAAAACACAAAAAAAAAAAATGAAATAGAAGTTGATCAATCTTACAGGAATTGAAGACAGAGTTCGGACAAGTTTTGATTGGCAGCAGCAGTAGTGACTCAACTCCGATTGGCCGATAACTGAATTTGATGTTCATGTAGAGAATGAAAGAGGTAGCAAGGAAGGGGAGAGAGAGGGTTGCAATATGCTGAAGCTGGTGACGATGGACGATTCAGTTTTAAGAAATGCAAGCCCCAATCCGAATCCTAATGTATAATACCATTTTGCATTAATCACTTTCCTTTTTCTTATTGATAAACAAACAATTAATTGGATTTGAGTGTTGCTTCATTTTAATAGATAATATTGAACTAGCCAAATTCATCTTTTAACTTTTTAAATTAAAGATATAGTCTAAATATCAATTATGTATCACGTACGGATATTATTATCAAAGGGACCCTCTTGCCTAATCGTAGGGTGTTTCATTCATTCTCGTTGCCCCCCATGAATCCACTTTTCCGTTCTCTTTCTACGCTGGATACCACCGATCCCCGCCCACTCCACCCCCTCCATCCTTGATGTCGGACATGTATCCGCTTTTGGTCTCATCCTCTCCAGCCCCTATTGTGCGCAAAGATGCTTCACAACAAACAAACTCGTCGCAGTCGCGGTCTCCTCACTTGGTCGGGAACCCATCGAATGCAAGTCACAGTGATTCTCGGCCTTGCCTTCTAGGTGAACCCCAAGCGGCGGCCTGGCCGGCTCTGCGACTATCACATGCAGAATCGGGGGAAGCGACGTCGTGGTCCCGAGTTGTGACCGTCACTCATCAAGTCACTTCGGTCATGTTGTGGCCATTCCGGCAAGGATGGCCCAGACTCCTTCCAGATCTGAAGCGGGGAAGCGTCTACCGCTGTCGGATTAGGAAGATGATGATGTGATGCTGGACCATTAGTAGGTGGATGTGTAAGAACCGCTCCCAATTAACGCAGTCAAATCGGCGGAAAAACAGGAAAATTTAAAATTTTGGGACAAACATCTAAATGAACCTAAAATTGACCCCGAGGGTTATATCGGACTTAAGTTAACCCCGATATCGACCAAAGTGAGTTCTGGGGGACTCAGGGCAACTTTTTGACCAATTTGGGAAATGTTGACTTTTTGCTGGAAAAGTCAACCGAGCGACGTTTTGGTCCGTTCGAGGCCCGTTTTGGATCTAAAAATCTTAGCCGTCGTTACAGCGGTCTTAGTTGGGCCGTTTCCTTGTAGCACGTGAAATTTCGTAATTTCTTGGAAAATGGGCCCGTTCGGGGCCTGAGACGGCCGAATTTCGCGAATCTGACAGAAAAATATCTACAAATCATCATTTCTTTTTCTTTATTTTAAAAACCAACTACCACCACTTTTATGACAAGGGTCTTGTGGGTCCCATGAGTTAGAAAAATATCTACAAAGATATTTTTCTAACTCATGGGACACACAACACACTTGTCATACAAGTGGTGGTAGTTGGTTTTTAAAATAAAGAAAAAGAAAGGATGAGTGGTAGTTTTGTAAATAAGAAATGTGTTGTTTGAATTTAAAACAAAATAAAAGGAAGGGATGAAAGGGGGTCTCAGCAAAACAGAAAAAAAAAGAGATCGAAAGAAGAGAGAGAAAGGGAAGGAGAGAAAGAAGAGAGAAGTTGAGGTTTTTGGAGATTGTCGACGACCCGGCCATTGGATCGTGTTTTTTCTTGCAAAATCAAGCTCCTCTCGTCGTTGCCTACGGTAAGAACCCGACTTTAACTCGTTTCGACATATTTGATTTCTAAGTGTTCGTTTATATTTGGTTAAACGATGAATGGTTGAGGTTTAGGGTTCGTTAGGAACGTTTTGGGGCGAAAATGAGCTTTTTCCGGTGGTCTCCGGGTGGGCCCCACGTGGTTGGGTCTCGGTTTTTTCGCGTTCGGGTGGTTTCGGACGATCCCCGAGTCGATAATTCAAACCCGTAATAAATTATGGAATTAAATTGCGAAAGTTGGAAATTCGGGTTTAGGAACTTTAAACGCGAATGAAATCGCTCGGAAGTCGGAAATTGATTCCGTTGAATGCATTGGAACCCTTGAATTATCCTAAGATCGTAGAAACAAAAACGGGAATTTTCGGAGCCCCGGAAGGGGGTTTTCCAATCCCGGGCAGATTCGCCGAGCCGGGTGAATCGGGACTTTCCGGGCCCGTTGTTGACAATGTCGAGTAATTGGGAAGTTTGGGAGTGATCGACATTACCGGGGTTGCTTTTGGGCGTCTAATTCTTTAAAATTCAGCTTTGCCTGCAAACTTAAAAAGTGCTTTAATTGTGTTCTTGTTAGATCGTGCCGCCGACCGCGGAAAGGGGAAGCTAGGCGAGTGATCGCGAGCACGCCGGAGCTTGGGAGTTGACTTTTGTGGAAGCGTTACGAGATAGGGAAAAGTAGCCGGGTCTCGGCCTTGACTAGGGAAAGTTAACAGTAGAAATGAATGTGACACCTAGTGGTGCCGTATGATAATTAAGTTTATCGAACACTAGAAATGCAGGCGACACTTAGTGGTGTCGTATGATACGTGAACGTATCGAACAATGGAAATGCATGTGACACATAGTAGTGTCGTAGGATAAGTGAACTTAATCAACAATAGAAATACTGGTGGCAATTGGTTGTGCCCGGAGGTTGATTGAATTGTTTGTGTTTGTGGGTGGCCATGAGTGCTTGTAGGGTGTTGAACCCGTATTTTACTGTTTGTGTGTCGTGGGTGGTCAGGTGTGCCTTTGGGGTGTTGGACCCGTGTTTTTACTGTTCGTGTGTCGTGGGTGGTCAGGTGTGCCTTTGGGGTGTTGGACCCGTGTTTTTACTGTTTGTGTGTCGTGGGTGGTCAGGTGTGCCTTTGAGGCGTTGAACCCGTGTTTTTACTGTTTCGTGTGTCGTGGGTGGCCATGTGTGCCTGTGGGATGTTAAACCTGTGTTGTCACTATTTGTTGAACCTTGGGTGATGACTGTGATTGCATGGAGGTTGGGGCCCGCCTGACAGAAAAGGGGTCTTATGGTCGCGCGCGTGGGGGTTGGCTAGCCTTCCGACTAACCATCGGTAAAGTTGTGCATTTCTTCGGCGATGAAGGGCGGCTCCCCTTCCGACTAGCTATCGGAAAAGTATTGTTGTATATATCGCTAACAGGTCAACCGCCTGGCCCGACTGAGTGTCGGGAAAAGTTGCGTGGGGCAGGCTCAAGCCCAGCCGGTTAGCAACCGGCACTGAGTAGTTGGAGTGCGATCCTTTGTGATCTTGTTTGTTGTGTGCGATCCTTTGTGATCTTGGGTGTTGCGTGATTATTATTTGCGTTTTGGAGTTGAGGTCGTAACCGCTGTGTCGGGTCTACATTACACGTCCGGGTTTTGAGTTGGTTGGGGAAAGTAACAGTTTTCGTGTGATAGTCGGGTTGCTTGAGTTTGGGGATAGTAGTCCCCGGTGTTTTGTTTGTTGTTGGTGTTTCCGGCATTTCTACTAGTATGCCGTAGTCAGTCTGGTATCCGTGGTGGTGAGCGAACGCTCACCCCTAGCTGGTTTTCCTACAGGTACCGATCTCTGGACGGACTAGGTGAGCTCTCGAAGCTTGAAGAGCTGGGAGCGGGAGTCCGGGTTTTTTTTTGGAGTTTAGCGACGTACGCTTTGGTTTTTGTCCGCTTGTTTTGGACGTGTTTTAAGTTGTAAAATATTATTTTGATTAACTCAAAGTGGTGATTTTAAGCGGTTTATTAAAATGTTTGAAAATTATTTTGTTGTTTCACCGTTCGCGTTCCGGGTTCGGTTCTACTGAATTTGGGGCGTGACAGGATGAGTAGGAGGCGAAGGATCCACAGGCGGGGGCCCAACAGTCTCCTCTATATCAATGAGGAGCCCCGACAATAGGGGGAAGGTTCGACGAGGGCCTATTACCCCAAACTTGGTATGGCCAATGCTTGGTTGTCTTGGGAAAGCCATGTGCACATCACGATCTTCTCCTGCTTTTTATTACTGTATTAGTTTGGATGGTTTTCCTTAGTCTGTTTGTTTGAAATGTCGGTAAGAGGATGTCTTGAGGTAGTGTCTACGATTCAAAGTAGATTGTTTCTACGGGTCCATGAGAGTCGGGTTAGTTACGATAAGCCCGAACAATATTCTAGAGCCCATGGCTTGTACGCCCTACTTTGTATGGTTTTTTTTTACAGTAATGCACTTCCCCAGTTACTCGTTTCAAAAAAAAATTATGTATCACGTTATCTTTTTAAATCTGAACGATCTTTTTCAATACAAATTAAAAATAAAATATACTTTTATTTTTATCTATTTTAATTCCACTAAATTCATATGCGAATGGTTGATATCGTTTTGGACGATTCTATAAAATAAAATGTCCATTACTATTTGTGTTTCAGAAAACTATTCTCTATTATTTTTAAGAGTATCCACAACGTTGGTGGGAAAGTCGGCGGTGAGGCGCTGGTGGGGAGACGATGATTCGACACTGGCGGTGAGGACCGACGATGACCTCACCACCAGCACACAGCACCGACGCCAACGGCTAGGAAATCCAAATAGCCAATTGTGTGGCCTTGAAAAAAAAATTGAGTTTAAAATTAGCAAAAATTAATTTTCCTTATCTCCAAGGAGGTGCATTTCCGTCGTCATTTCAGAATTTCAAAGGATGTGTTCCTCCGCATTCTCCGTGCATTGGAGGATAACGATGTGTACTTCAGTCAACGACTTGACGATATGGGTAGGGATTAGACGAGTACTTGAAAATAGGGGAAACCATGGATTTGGAGTGTGTGATTTTTTTTTGCAAGGGAGTCGTACTGTAAGAACCGCCTCCGGTAGATCCCGGTCGAATCGGCGAACTTTTGGCGAAAGTTGACTTTTTGCTGGAAAAGCCAACCGATGACTCCGGGAGTCATGCGGGACCTTTCCGGGGCCCAAAAAGCTTAGCCGTCGTTACGGTTAGCTTAGTTGGGCCGTTTCCTTTCAAATGGCTGTAATTGTGAAAAAGTCAACCCGGGGTCAATTTCGGTCAAACATAAGACTTAAGGAATTAATTAATTGTGCTGATTTTCAATTTGGATATAAGTGGTCCCCACTTGGACACTTGTCCATAGAAGCTTGAAGGGGAGCAAGAGGCTAAAAAGACCCTTATGACCCTCATTTGTTGGTCTTGAAGGAGATGAGAGTAAGGGGGTATTTTGGGATTTTCCCCTTTAGGTTATAAGACTCATTTTTGGAGCATTTCAGCCCAAAAACTTACCTTGGCCGAAATTGGAGAGAGAGCGGAAGAAAGGGAGCTTTGGAAGCTTGAAGAAGAAGAAATGAGGAAATAGGGGTGTCTTGAAGCCATTTTCTACCCAAATCTTCCCATTTTCACTTGTTTCTTCACCTATTCTCCATTCTCAAGGTAAATCCCCAACCTTTTTTTGTTTTTGTTGATTTTGGTTCATGGGTTTTGAGGAGAAATGATTAACTTGGTTGGGTTTTGAGGTTTTGGGTGTTGGATGATGATTTATGGAGAGAAAAGGGTGTTAGATGATGGATTTTAATTAGATTTTTGTGGTTTTGATGAAGACCCATCATGGGTTTTGAAGTAGAGACGTTTTAGGGACTGATTTGGAGGTTTGGGAAGGTCAAAAATGGAGTTTTGGGGTTGATTTTCGTGAAAACCGAAGCTGGAGGAAGAAGAAGACGAAACAGTGTCAGACCCGTCACAGATCCGTGACGGGGACCGTGACGGAGGATGTCACGGCTCCGTGAGGGAGACCGTGACGGCGCCAGTCACGGCTCCGTGAGGAGAACCGTGACGGTGCAGACCACGGGTCCGTGACCCGAACCGTGACAGACCTGAAATGGGCCTTTGGGGCCCATTTTGTTGGATTTTGAGTAATTGGGGCGGTTAGCTATAACCGAGTCCTTTTGGGGTTAATTGGGAATGTTTTTCCTCTTTAAACCTTTTGTGAATTATTCTTGATTCAAGTATTTAATTGTGATCCAAGACCTTGGACCCGAGCTTGACGGAGGAGGAGACGTTTGGACCGCGTGAAGTGACGAGGAGGAAGCTAGCCAGGTCGTCCGCTGCGGGATTGGATTGCTTTTGAGGTAGGGAAGAGTAGTAAATTTCTTCTTTTAATTAAGGAATGCTAATAGTATGCATATATGATAATAATAACCGGAAGAGTCTTAGTATGCATATAGGATGTGATTCACTAGATTAACCGCTTTCAATTTTGGGAAATTGCCGTGCTGGTAGAATGGTCATGTCGAGCCATATGATTGCATGTTGGTTGCGTTTGATGATGGTCGTTTGTTTTTAAATGTCGATGCGTAATACACTCTTAGTTCAGTTTAGAATTATAATATACCATGTGAATTATGATGAATGCAATGTGAATGTTTGTCTCGTGTTATGATTGGTTGAATGAATGAGGCGAATGTGATAGGATTATTTGTCTTGTGAAATGATCAGGTGAATGATAGACTGATGCGGTGTTCTTGGTAAGTTGTGACGATAAGCGTCGTTGGTATGATGAGTTCGATGTAGTATGGTTTGTGTGGTATTGTATGTTGTGACTTGTACCCCGAGTGACGGGAAGATACCCGACCGAGGGGTGTGCCGGTTCGGTATGTGTGCATTGAGATTTGCCCCGATTTGTGTTCCGGGAAGACATCTAGACCGAGGGTTATTCCGGTATGATGTATGTTGTTTCACCCCGATGCTGTGTGTCCGGGAAGACATCTAGACCGATGGACATTCCGGTACGATGTAGAGTTTAACCCCGTTGTTGTGTGTCCGGGAAGACATCTAGACCGATGGACATTCCGGTACGATGTAGTGTTCCACCCCGATGCTGTGTGTCCGGGAAGACATCTGGACCGGTGGGTATTCCGGTATGATGTATTTGCTTCACCCCGATGTTGTGTGTCCGGGAAGACATCTACGCCGAGGGTATATTCCGGTATGATGTATTAATTGAGTTGTGTGTGGTGATCGGATTCCTGAGTACTTGTCTTATGTTATGTGGTATTGAGTCTGAGTGACGTCCGTAGTGGTCTTAGCAGTATACAGTCATGTTGCTCGTTTGTTTACTTAATTTGGTGCTATTATCGAGATCATGTGTTCTTGTCGTTTTCTATTTGCGTTTTCATCTTTTAGTAAGAATTATTGACCGTTTTATTCTGACAACGGAGCGGGAGTCCTTTCCCTTTTACTACTTTTTCCTACTGAGCGTAAGCTCACCCCTTCTGTTTTTTACTGTTTTATAGGTTTTGTTGGTGAGTAGGCTTGTAGGACATCTCAGGGCTCGGGAGCTCATTGAGGGTCCGGGTGGTTACCGTAGTAGAGACGTACTTGCTCATTTCGTATTAAACTTTGTCTTACTCGTTATATTTTGAACTTTTGACTCATAGCATCGGATTCGGATTATGATTATCGGAGTTATTTATGTTGAAACTAAATTTGGAGATTTAATTCGTTTAAGTTTGCTTTTATCTTTATCATTAAATTATTATTCTAGTTCACGTCTCGAGTCCGTTCAAAACCGGATTTGGGGCGTGACAATTTGGTATCAGAGCCTGGTTTCACTGAAATTGTTTTTCAAAACCTCGGACCGTACGTCAATTAGGTAGGTAGAGCTAGGTTGTTAAGGTTATAATGTCGATCACGCGGGTCAGAAATGTCCTATGCGTAAACCCGAGACGACGAGATGTCTCGGATGGTGAAGTGCCTTGTTTGAGTCTTGCCTTACTTTGTGTTATGTTATGTGCCTTGGTTGAACTGTTATACCGATTGGTTGAGATCGAGGCTGGGTTAGCGAGCAATTCTCGATGTTGTCTATGACGTGTTTGTTGAGTGATCGTTATGTGGGTTGCTGCCTTGGTCGGCCGTTGAGTGATTGGTTGGATCGGAATGTCGACTTGGCCGGGTGCTAATCGAGTAATTACCGTGACCCGAGGTGTGTAACTGCGATGTTTTGTTGTGTGCTATGTTGTGTTGAATGCTTTATGCAGTTTGTTTATTGAATGTCCCGCTTGAGCGGATGGTTAGTGGAATTTTCGAACGGGTCATGCCCAAATTTCTGCAAAACTGAAGTGTTTGTACTATCACGGGATGACTCAGGGGCGCCACTGTAGTCGAACGTGATAGGGGGATGTCAAATGGTTACAACGAGATTCGGAGACGCCTGAATCGGGTTGTAACGACGCGATATCGACTTGAATGTTGTGATAGAAAGAGAAAGGTGTTGAGAACTGTGGAAATGAGTTAGTGCGGAGACTATGTGGCATTGTTGTGTGATGTGAACGGTATACTGTGTGGCTTGTTTGAAACTATGACTCCCGTGGGAGATGGTTGAATTGTGTGATTGATTATGTGAGACGCACAAGTGTGCGGACTTCTCTGATTATATGAAATCATCTATGACTATAAGACTAAGTATACTGTTGGTCCGAGTATGACCTTTGTGAAACGTGTGTGAACGTTACTGTTTTAAGCGAGCCGCTTTATTCAAAATTGAGAAACTGAGCATGTATGTTTATCCGTACAGCGGATACAAGCGACATGGCTCGTACCTACATGCCGAAAGGCACTAGAGGTCGCCCAGCGGGGGGCCAGGGGCAGCCACCTGTCATTGAGCAGGCAGGGGCATCGAGTGCCCAGGGTGCTACCTCTGCGGAGCACGAGAGAGATGAGGCTGGACCGTCAGGGCCACCGCCCAGAGGTCCTCCGGTCGCAGAGCCGACCCAGGCGACCACTCTGGAGGAGATGGTTCGCACAGTTCTCGCGGTGATCTGCGCCCAGAGGGAGACTGCAGCACCGGCACCTGAGACCGTGCATGCTGCTAGGCTGAGTCAGGCCGACAGCTTCACAGCCCAGGCGCTGAGGGACTTCCTCAGGCTGGGTACTCCTGTCAGGCTATTCCTGGAGCAGTATTTCCCGAGATCAGTCCGAGATGACAGACACCAGTAATTCCTAGAACTGCGTCAGAGAGGGATGACTGTCTTGGAGTATGAGGCAATGTTCACATCCTTGTCCCGTTTTGCACCAGAGATGGTGCAGACCGAGGAGCGTCGTTGTAGGAGATTCGAGAGGGGACTCATCCCGTCGATCATGGATCGAGTCACCGCCTTCAGGATTGAGGTGTACACTGAGCTAGTGGACCAGGCACTAGCAGTGGAGCGACACTTCAGAGAGACCGCTAGGGCCCGCGAGAGCAGGCTGAGACCGAGTGGCTTTCTAAGGCCGTCTAAGGGCCGCGATCTGAGGAGGCAGAGGAGCTCAGGATCCTTCCAGCCACAGCCCCAGTCTGGTGGGATGCGCCGAGTCGGAGCAGTAGCGTCCGTTGGCCCTGCCCCGATAGCGCAGTTGTGCCCCTTGTGCAGGCAGCTGGGCCACCTAGCCCGAGATTGTCTGAGGAGTAGCGGACCTACAGATCATCAGACGGATCGTCCGTCGAGGTTCGGGGAGAGACCACGTGCCGATGAGAGGACATGCTATCAGTGCGGCCGACTGGGACACCTCTCTTTTGAGTGTCATGACCGGGCTGGAGGAGCGTCAGCGCCGAGACCTCAGCAGAAGCAAGCCCCGCCAGGCACCCTCTTTCCGCCAGCGTCAGACTCAGGCTCCGAGAGCCCCACGCCAGGCGGCGATCGCACCAGCATAGAGACATCAGTCGAGGGATCCACATCAGGTGACTCTTCCACCACCCTCGAGAGGAGGACCTCAGGCTCAGCAGGGTCGGGTGTATGTTGTCACTGAATCCCGAGCGGAGGGACGCCACTCCGGTCATGAGACCACTCAAGGTATGTGCTTGGTTTATAATTCCTGGGCGTCTTTCTTATTTGCTACTGGGGCTTCACATTCTTTCATCTCTTCTACTTTTGCTGGTTCATTGAGGTTGAGGGTGGAGACGTTGAGTCGACCCTTATGTCTTGATACCCCGGTCACGGGAGATGTGATCTTAAGTACAGTATGTCGTGCATGTGAGATTAGAGTGGCTGATTTCCCTTTTGTTCGTGATTTACTTGTTTTGGACATGACGGCATTTGACGTGATATTGGGGATGGATTGGCTCACAAGGTATCGAGCGTCGATCGATTGCTATCGACGGCAGGTGATAGTGGTCTCGGGTGACACGATCGTCACTTGTGTACTGGGCAATAGGAGCGAAGTTCTCCTGTCAGCATTGACCTCGGGAGATGAGGTGGCGACTGAGCGGAGCAGAGAGCTGCCGCGTGTAGTGTGTGAGTTTTCAGAGGTCTTTTCGGAGGATCTGTCGGGATTACCGCCGACGCGCGAGGTTGATTTTAGGATCGACTTGATATTGGGGATGACACCGATATACATGGCACCGTACCGGTTTACACCAGCCGAGTTGGTCGAGCTGAAGCGACAACTCGAGGAGCTTCGAGAGAAGGGATTTATCTGACCGAGTGCCTCACCCTGGGGAGCATCTACCCCCTTCGTGAAGAAGAAGGGTGGAGCATTGAGGATGTGCATCGACTACCGGAAGTTGAACCGGGTCACGGTGAAGAACCGCTATCCGATGTTGAGGATCGATGACTTGTTCGATCAGCTGAGAGGAGCGAAGTGCTTCTCGAAGATTGATCTACGATCAGGGTATTGTCAGTTGAGAGTTCGGGAGGAGTATGTGGTGAAGACCGCATTCTGGACTCGGTACGGACACTACGAGTTCTTATTGATGCCGTTCGGGTTGACGAACGCGCATGCAGCGTTCATGGACCTGATGAACGGTATTTTCCGACCGTACCTAGACCAGTACGCCGTGGTGTTTGTAGACGACATTTTGATATATTCGGGGAGTGGGGAGGCGCATGAGGAGCACCTGAAGACGGTTTTGACATTGTTGCGCACTCACCAGCTGTACGGAAACCAGGAGAAGTGCGAGTTTTGGCTCGCACAGGTGAAGTTCCTTGGGCATGTTGTGTCCCGAGAGGGTATACTAGTCGATCCGGCGAAGATCGACGCGGTCTCGAAATGGGCACGGCCCAAGAGTGTCTTTGAGATCCGCAGCTTCCTAGGCTTGGAAGGATATTACCGACGATTCGTCCAGGGCTTCTCACGTCTGGCTGCGCCGATGACTGCCCTGACACGCAAGGGAGCTGAGTTTCTGTGGACTGATGAGTGTGAGCATTCCTTTACCGAGCTGAAGGCTCGTTTGACTACCGCTCCCGTGTTGATCGTGCCGGAGCGGGGATCGGATATGATGTATATTGTGATGCGTCCGGTGAGGGACTGGGATGTGTACTAATGTAGTCCGGGAAGGTAATTGCTTATGGCTCCAGATAGTTGAAGACACATGAGCGCAACTACCCGACCCACGACTTAGAGTTGGCAGCGGTTGTCCTTGCGCTGAAGAGCTGGCGAAACTACTTGTATGGAGAACGATTCCGGGTGTTCTCGGATCACAAGAGTCTCAAGTACATCTTCTCCCAGCGGGACTTGAACATGCGTCAAAGGCGATGAATGTAGCTACTTGAGGAGTTCGACTTCGAGCTACTCTACCATCCAGACAAGGCGAACGTCGTCGCCGATGCCCTGAGTAGGAAGTCGACACATTGTCTCACCAGTATATCAGTCCGAGAGTGGGACATGATGGAGGAATTGAGCACATTTGGGCTAGAGCTCGATGAGATCACCGATGGCGTGGCTATGTGTTCGTTGGTGGCGCAGCCCATACTAGTTTCCCATGTGTTGGAGGCACATGCCGAGGATGCCGAGACGGCAGAGATCCGGGAGAGGATTATCAGCTGTGTTGACGCCGAGGGCTGGGAGCAGGGTACTGATCTGGGTCTGAGATACCGAGGAGGGCTGTTTGTGTCGCGTGGTTGTAGAGATGCTGTGTTGAGAGAGTCTCATCACTCCCGTCTTGTTGTGCACCAGGCACGGTCCGTGCTGCACACTGTGCCGGACCCTGGCCCGGTCCTTGCGGTACTCCGTGCCGGAACCTGGCCCATTCCGTGTGGTGTTCCGTGCCGAAATCTGGCCCTCTCCGTGTCCCATTCCGAAACAGATCTGGGCAGACCCCCTTCTTCTTCCCCACCTTAGTTTTCCACGAATTTCATCATCAAAACTCCATTGATGAACTCATAAACCTCCAAAACAAATTCAATCACTTCCAATACTCCAATCCCCTCGATGGGTTTCAACAAAACAACTTAAAAACAATATATTTCCATCAACAACTTCACTTCCATCCACCAAAAACAACAACTAACATCATCAAACCTTAACCCAACCATTTCTAGCATTCTTCTACCAAAACGCATGAATCAAACTCAACCAAAACGAAAATGGTTTTGATGATTACCTTGGTAATGAAGAATAGATGAAGGAAATGGAGTTTTTATGAAGTTTTGATGTAGAGATGAGCAAAAGTCCCTTTTTTTTTTCCTTTCTTCTTCCTCAAGCTTTCATGGGAGCTCCTCTCTCTCTCCTCCCTTGAAAATTTCGGCCAGTAGTTAAATAATGGGCTGAAATGGGTCCAATTGGTGTCTTAAACCTAGAGAGAATGATCCCCAAGTTACCCCCTTTGCCTTATCTCTCCTCAAGTGCAACCAACAAGGGTAAAAGGGTCAAATTGTACCCATTTCTTCCCTTCCAAGCTAACATGGACACATGTCCATGTGGGGACCAATCCTAGTTCAAATAAATCAAGCTCACTTAATTAGTAGGTTTAAACTCCAATTTGGACCGTGCTTGACCGAAAACGACCCCGGGTTGACTTTTCCACAAATACAGTCATTTGAAAGGAAATGACCCAACTAAGCTAACCGTAATGACGGCTAAGCTTTTTGGGCCCCGGAAAGGTCCCAAATGACTCACGGAGTCCTCGGTTGACTTTTCCAGCAAAAAGTCAACTTTCTCCGAAAACCTCCAGTTCGACCGGGGGCAGTTCTTACAATCTACCCCCCTTTAAAGAATTTCGTCCTCGAAATTTAAAACAGACGTACCTCAAGGGTCGAACAGACTGGGGTACTTCGCACGAACCTCATCCTCGCGCTCCCAGGTCGACTCTGCTCCGTGGTGCTTCCACTGCACCCGCACTAGTGGGATAGTTCTGCCACGCAAGGCCTTCTCTCGTCTATCCAGAATCCTGACTGGTTGCTCCTCATACGAAACAGCCTCAGCTACCTCGATGTCCGTCCACTCAATCACGTGGGAGGGGTCCGTAGTGTACTTCCGCAGCTGGGATACATGGAAGACGTTATGAATGTTCCCGAGCTGCGGTGGCAATGCAAGGCGATAGGCAACAGCTCCAACTCTGCTCAAGATCTCGAAAGGTCCGATAAACCGCAGGGCCAACTTGCCTCCGCCGCGGTTGAACCGCAATAGGCCCTTCTTCGGGCTTACCCTCAGAAACACATGATCGCCAACTGTAAACTCAAGAGGCCGACGCTGTTTATCTGCATAACTCTTCTGGCGACTCTGCGCATTCCTCAACCAATCCCGAATCAGTGCGACCTTCTCGGT
The DNA here is from genome assembly GCA_963921825.1 of Erodium maritimum. Lineage (NCBI taxonomy): Eukaryota > Viridiplantae > Streptophyta > Magnoliopsida > Geraniales > Geraniaceae > Erodium > Erodium maritimum. Next base: position 56,974,256 of record OY997590.1, on the reverse strand, counting down.
CGTCTCCCAGACAAGCTCCGGACCAAGTAGACTCCGGTCTCCCACCTCTGCCCAACATACGGGCGATCTGCACGGCCTACCATACAACGCCTCAAACGGTGCCATCCCAATACTGGCTTGGAAGCTGTTGTTGTAGGCAAACTCCGCTAAAGGTAAGTGGTCATCCCATGACCCTCGGAAGTCCAACACACATGCTCGTAGCATATCCTCCAGTATCTGAATAATGCGCTCTGACTGACCATCGGTATGTGGGTGATATGTTGTACTAAGCAAGACCTCGGTCCCCAACTCTCTCTGCAAGCTCTCCCAAAATCTGGAGGTGAAACGCGGATCTCCGTCGAACACAAAGTGTGCCGACTTGGTCAGTCGGTCGACTACCACCCAAACTGCGTCGTGCCCTCTCGGCGACCTCGGCAAGTAACTCACGAAGTCCATCGTGAAGTGATCCCACTTCCACTCTGCGATCGGTAACGGCTGTAGTAAGCAGGCGGGACGCTGATGCTCGACCTTCACTTGCTAACAAGTGAGGCGTCTCAAAACGAACTCTGCAACTGCTCTACGCATCCCACTCCACCAGAACTGTCGTCTGATATCCCGATACATCTTGGTGCCACCCGGGTGCACAGCAAGACGGGAGTGATGAGACTCTCTCAGTACATCATCTCTACAACCACGTGGCATAAACAGTCCCCCTCGGTATCGCAGACCCAGATCAGTACCCTGCTCCCAACCCTCGGTGTCAACACCGCTGATAATCCTCTCTCTGATCCCTTCCGCCTCGGCATCCCCGTCCTGTGCCTCCAGCACACGGACAACTAGTGTGGGTTGCGCCACCAGCGAACACATGGCCACGCCATCGGTGATCTCATCGAGCTCAAGCCGAAACATGCTCAACTCCTCCATCATGTCCCACTCTCGGACATATATACTAGCAAGGTTGTGAGTCGACTTCTTACTCAGGGCTTCGGCGACGACGTTCGCCTTGCCCGGGTGGTAGAGTAGCTCGAAGTTGTATTCCTCCAACAGCTCCATCCATCGCCTCTGGCGCATGTTCAAGTCGCGCTGGGAGAAGATGTACTTGAGGTTCTTGTGATCTGAAAATGCCCGGAATCGCTCTCCATACAAGTAGTGCCGCCAGCTCTTCAGTGCAAAGACAATTGTTGCCAAATCTAGATCATGGGTCGGGTAGTTGCGCTCATGTATCTTCAACTGTCTCGTGCCATATGCAACTACCTTCCCGGACTGCATCAACACACACCCCAGTCGCTTACCCGACGCGTCACAATACACGTCATAGCCGATCCCGCGCTCCGACACTATCAACACGGGTGCGGTGGTCAAACGAGCCTTCAGCTCTGCAAAGGAGTGCTCACACTCATCAGTCCACACAAACTACGCTCCCTTGCGTGTCAAGGCAGTCATTGGCGCGGCCAGACGTGAGAAGTCCTGGACGAACCGTCGATAGTACCCTGCCAAGCTTAGGAAGCTGCGGATCTCGAAGACACTCTTGGGCCGTGCCCACTTCGAGACCGCGTCGATGTTCGTCGGACCGACGAGTATACCCTCTCAGGACACAACATGCCCGAGGAACTTCACCTCGGCGAGCCGGAACTCGCACTTCTGCAGGTTGCCGTACAACTGGTGAGTGCAGAACAATGTTAAAACTGTCCTTAGAAGCTCCTCATGTTGGGTCTCGATGGAGGGTATGAACACATACTTGCAGCGGAAATAACTCGAGACCATGTCATAAAACACTACCAAATATTAGATACACAAGAGAATAAACAATATGGATGTTTCCTTACCAACTAGTTCAAGAAAAGGAAGAGAACACCAAAGAAACGATGATCGGCTTGAGTCTCCAAGACGCCTACGTATCCAATTGGAATCAAAGCCACGTAGTTCTTCTTTAGATGACTCAAGAACACAACAAGAGGGGGGAAAAGTGCCAAACTCGAAATTGTAGTGTGAGAGGGAGAGAAGTTGTGTTTCTATTCTTGTCTTGTGATTTGTTGTAGGAAAAAGATGACTTAAACCATCAACAACCATCAAGGACAAGTAAGGTGTGAAGCATGGTGTGAAGTAAGACAAGCATGGTGCTAAGTATGGCAAGACAAGATGGGTTAGGTGGTGAATCACCAACACCTTAATCTTTGTCTTGCTTACTTAGTACTAATTAATCAAGACTTGATTAATTAGTTCCATGGGCCTTGGTTTCATGGGCCTTTCATGGGCCTCTTGGAACATGGCCCATGGCCATTCCCAACGAGGTCCCGTGACGTGCTCATCGCCTCCAAGCCTTCCATACCGGAAATGTCCAACATTATCCAACGCGATCAATCCCAAGACTCCAAGCCTTGTCTTGATCCGTAATGTCCTATTCACTTACGGGCACATGACCCAAAACCCAGTTTTGGTCATGTCCCGAGACAACTCTCTTTTGGCCATTCTCCATAAATGTGTCAATGAGTTTCATCCTTTGGTGTGACCCTTAGGTCTATGCATGTCGATAGATCAACGTAAAATCCCATTTTACTTGATCCTACATAAGTGGCAACTAACGAGACTTTAGTATTGCCTGACACTACATAGTGAATCGAACCAATCGATTCTAACCTTTCCGTCGTCCCTGTCATTATCCTTTTATCTCCGATATCCTGATTGAGATAAGGCATAGAGCCGTCATCCTTATTATTCTCAATCACTGTTCCTTGATATGTGAGATGACTGAATATATGATACCTAGTATCATGTGCATGTCCATGCTATTCTTTCAGTCACTCTCGATCAAGCGGCCGAGAACCGATATCTTTCTCATACCTCAGTATGAGGGATAAATCCCTTAGCCGTCTTTCGTGTCACTCATGCAACCCGTCCCCAAGCCAATCCTGGCCATTATGGAAGCCCTGTTACGGACAACGTTAGGCTCAGGTCAAACTTAGTTGTTGACTGCATAGTGATCACAAAGACTCCTTGGTCTAAGGATACATGACAAGCTACGACACTGAATATGTTAATGACTCAATCTATGGCACATATTCAAGGCGGGTCGTCCAATATCATGTCCCACATGATATCTATGATCAGACTCCGGAATCCCATTCCAATGACTAACAGAACGTAAGCCATGAAGAGCCATCTTTCATACTAGTCGCTTCTAGTGAAGCTTTATTGACTAGGGACCCATCGAGTGTGATCCATCTCGATCTATGGTTCTATTCGCATGGTGGGCATAGATCAGAAATCACATCGATATATTACTCCAACACATAAGTAATAGAAAGCCGCTTTAATCTTATTGCTAATGATGATATATACATTTGGACATTTATGATTGAACTACGGGCACTAAGACTAACACCTCATGCGCCTCCTCACTCGGCGAATAAATCAGAATGTCGTCTACGAACACCACGACGAACTAGTCAAAGTAGGGTCGGAAGATCCCGTTCATCAAGTCCATGAACGTTGCAGGTGCGTTCGTCAACCCGAACGACATCACCAAGAACTCGTAGTGCCCATACCGAGTCTGAAATGCGGTCCTCTCCACATCCTCTTCCCGAACCCTCAACTGATTGTACCCCGATCAAAGATCAATCTTCTTGAAGCACTTCGCTCCTCTCAGTTGATCAAACAGGTCGTCGATCCTCGGCATCGGATAACGGTTCTTCACCGTAACCTGGTTCAACTTTCGGTAATCGATGCACATCCTTAACGCTCCACCCTTCTTCTTCACGAAGAGGGCGGATGCTCCCCACGGCGAAGCACTCGGTCGGATAAATCCCTTCTCCCGAAGCTCCTCGAGTTGTCGCTTCAGCTCGACCAACTCGGGTGGTGCAAATAGATATCGGCGCCGTACCCGGGATCAATTTGATCCTAAACTCCACCTCGCGCGCCGCCGGTAATCCTAACAGCTCCTCTGGAAAGTCCTCCGGGAACTCGCATACCACTCTCGATAGCTCTCTACTCTGCACGGTTTCCGTCTCATCTCCCACATTCAACATAGACATGAGAACTCCGCTCCTACTGCCCAAGACGAAAGTGACGATCGTGTCGCCTGATACTACGGTCACCTGCCGACGATAACAGTCGATCGACGCCCGATACCTCGTCATCCAGTCCATCCCCAAGATCACGTCAAACGCTGTCATCTCCAACACAAGCAAATCACCATAAAACGGGTAATCAGCCACTCGGATCTCACAAGCCCGACAAACAGTACTCAAAACTACCTCTTCCGTAACAGGGTTGTCAAGACATAAAGGTCGACTCAACGAATCTACCCTCAAACCCAACATACTAGCGAAAGAAGAGGAGATGAAAGAATGAGATACTCCAGTATCAAACAAGAAAGATGCCCAAGAATTATAAAGCTAGCACGTACCCTGAGTAGCTCATGGCCGGAGTGACGTCTCTCAGCTCGAGAGTCGGTGACTGCATACACCCGACCCTGCTGTGCTGGGGGTCCGCCTCTCGGGGGTGGTGGAAGTGCGACCTGCTGTGCAGCTCGCTGTCTCGGCGCTGGCGCGCTCGCAGCCTGTCGCGGTGCTCTCTGCGTCTGAGCCTGACGCTGCTGGAACTGTGGTGACTGCCCAGTCTGCGACTGCTATGGTCGCGGTGCCGACACCTCCAAAAACCGATCTGGGCACCTGGAAGCGAAGTGTCCTGGCCGACCACACCGGTGACATAGCGGTGGCCCGGCACTCGACCTATCCTCAGGTCTACCCGCCGGACGGTCCACTGGTCCGCTGCTCCTTGGACAGTCTCGAGCCATGTGGCCCGGCTGCCCACATCCGTAGCACGTGCGCCCTGACATGGAACGTCCAATAGAAGCCACTGACCCGACCTGTCGCAGCCCTCTCAACTGTGTTTGGGACTAGAACGACCCCGAGGTCCTCTTCCTCCTCGGATCACGAGACTCATATGGGCTAAGGGAACTGGTCGGTCTCGGCCTGACCTCTCGAACTCTAGCTGTCTCACAGAAGCGCCGCTCCACAGCCAAGGCCCGATCCACCAGGTCAGAGTAAACCTGGGTCCTCAAAACAGCGACCCGATCTGCAATCGTCGAGCGAAGACCTGCCTCGAAACGTCGGCAACGGAGAACCTCAGTCTGTACCATCTCTTGAGCAAAACGAGACAAGGAGGTGAACCTCGCCTCGTACTCGGACACTGACAGTCGCTCCTGTCACAATTCAAGGAAATGCTGATGCTTGTCGTCCAGTACCGACTGTGGAAAGTACTGCTCTAGAAATCGCTGTCCGAACAATGCAAAGTCATCTCCCACTCGCGCCTGCTCGCGCCGCCACCAGTGGTAGGCCTCTCCCTCCAAATGGAAAGCTGTGAACGACACTCTCAGGCTACCACTCAGGACCCCTGATGTGTCCAGGTTGCGGGTGATCCGCTCCAGCCACGTCTCGACTGCCTCGGGGTTTGGCTCCGCGGAAAACACAGGCGTGCCCAGCCTGCTGAAGTCTCGCAGCGCCTGCGCAGTGTAACTGTCAACCTGACTAGGTCCCTCAGTGGCTGCTGTAGTGGCAGCAGACACAGCCTCTAGTGTCGGAGCTGTAGCCTCTCTTCGAGCAAAGGCTGCTGCCAATCCCTAAACAATGCAAGTCAGCTCCTCCAGAGCTGCCGCCTGGGCTGTCTCAACCCTCTCGTGCCCCTCAGCGGGTGCACCCTGGGCACTAGTCGCCCCTGTCGACTCAACGGTCAATGGTTGTCCTCGGCCTCTAGCGGGTCGTCTCCTCGTGCCTCGCAGAACGTAAGTCGGTGCCATGTCACAAATCCGCTGCACGGATAACGCACATGCTTAGTTTCTTACTCTTAAAGAACGATGCGCTTAAAAATAACTAACGTCACACACAGTCCAACACAAAAGTACTCATACTACTAATATACTCAGTATAATATAGTCACACAATTGCACACATCAGAGAAGTCTGCACACTAGTGCGTCACATAGATTATACACTCAAACAACGAGGTTACACATATTGTCACGCTCGACAACATTTTCACACATAAGTCACACATGCCACAATTTATACCACAAGTAATTCCACAATGTACAACATAGACTTAGTCTCAAGTTCTTAACACGTCATCTTTCTAACATAACATTCATGTTGACACCGCGTCGTTACAACCCGGTTCAGGCGTCCCCGAATTACGTTGTAACCACTTGGCATCCCCCCATTCACGTCCAGCTACAGTGACCCCTATAGTTGAATCGTGATGGTACATACACTTCAGTTTCTGCAGAAAATCGGGCATGACCCGTTCATAAATTACACTAACCATCCGCTTATGCAGGACAACCAATCACAACCTGCACACAACACTCAATCACAATTACAACACACAACAAGTTATCTCAGGCACACACCTCGGGTCTCGGTAATTTCACTCTTACCGCCCGACCAAGTCCACACTCGGAACACAGATTAACTCAAACAATGACACCAACCACACAGTTTCACCCAAGACACACAATACTTAGACCGGACAACCACCAACCCAAGACTCTCTCTGCCTCGTTTCTACGCGTAGGACATCTTCGACTTGCGTGACCGACACACGTTAACTTAATGACCCAACTCTACCCACCTAATTGATGTACGGTCTGAGGTTTTGAAAAACAATTTTAATGAAAACCAGGCTCTGATACCAAATTGTCACGCCCCAAATCCGGTTTTGACCAGACTCGAGACGCGAACTTAAATAAATAAATAACAAAAGGCAGTTTGAAAGAAATAAGTTCCAACAATGATAATAAACCGATAAAAGTGAGTCAACAACTCATAAATCCAGTACTGAAAAGTTTAGTTCGAAATAAAACAGTACGTCTCTAGACATTAGATAAGACCCTCGCCAGCGCCCAAGCGTCGAGAATCCCACTAGCACAGATCCCGCTCAAGACCTGAAAAAACAACAAAGTAAATGGGTGAGCTTTCGCTCAACACGAAAAGTAGTTAAGGTTATGAACATTCGTTCACCACCACGAGTAACCGTCCAGTTAGGGCATACTAGTGAAGCACCACCCTAAAGACCTCCACATAAGTTTACCAAACACTTAAAACTCTCGCAAGACCAAAACGACATAAAACAACGCACACAGTCAAACGTCAAGCATACATCACACAGCAGAACAAACACATAACTAACACTGCATTTCCCGACATCACCGACTATCACAGCCCGTCCCACTTATATCGTACCGTAACACACAGTATCGGTCCCGATATCTACCCGTCACGTAGACTCGGGGTCACATCCCGGACCGGCAATCCCTCAGTCGGACGTCTTCCCGTCACGTAGACTCGGGGCCTCACGCATACTGACCGGGACATAATTCAGTCGTACGCCTTCCCGAACCACAGAGCATCGGGGTAATGATCACACCATCCTCGTCATCGATACCCTACACCGGCATACTCTCTTAGTGTAGGTATCATATCGGACACACCTCCTCTTGGAACACGCATCAAGAGAGTACACGCATCACAAGCCATAGCTCGACCACAGTATACCAACCGAGCCAATTCACCATAACACACAAATCGGTCTATCACTCACCCGATCATATCACAGTCATTGGTTCACATCACATCACGCATGGCACACTTGCCCAAACATAGCAACAACATGCTACACCGAGTATATCTTATTATGACTCTCAACCAACGGCTACAACAAGTATCATGCATCTCAATCATAGATCATGGCATCACAATCAACACGCAACCCTAAGGCTCGACATGGCCATTCTACCAGCACGGCAATTCCCAAAGAATTGAAAGCGATTATTCTAGTGAATCACATCCTATATGCAACTAAGACTCTTTCGTTTATTATCGTAATTGAAAGCGGTTATTCTAGTGAATCACATCCTATATGCAAACTAGGAACTTTCCGATTATTAGTATTATCTTAGAGGTATACTAGTAACTTTCTGTAATTAAAACGGTATTCGCTACTTTCCCTACCTCAAACTCCAAAGTACTCCAATCCTAGCAGCTGACGACCTGGCTAGCTTCCTCCTCAACTTAACGAGATCCAACCGTCTCCTCCTCCGTCAAGCTCGGGTCCAAAGTCTTGGAATACAAAACAATACTCGAATCAAAACCAATTCAGTTGCGTTTAAAACGAGAAACGACTAAAATAAGCCTGAAGTCCAACATAGGCTAAAACGGGAAATTGGGCCGGAATGAGGCCCAATCCGGATGGACCAGAGGCCCGGTACCCGACCCGGCCCGTGCAACACACCGGCCCGGCACCCGACACGGCCCGCACCACAGACTGGCCTAGAACCAGGCACGACACGTGCGGCACGCCGGCCCGGGACCAGGCACGGTCCGTGCTGCAGACCGGCCCGGAACCAGGCACGGTTCGTGCTGCACATCGTACCGGACATTGGCCCGGTACGTGCGGCACTCCGTGCCGGAACCTGGCACGTTTCGTGCGGTGTTCCATGCCGGAATCTGGCCCTCTCTGTGTCCCATTCCGGAACAAATCTGAGCAGACCCCCTTCTTCTTCTCCTCCTCCGTTTTCCACGAATTTCAACATCAAAACTCCATTGATGAACTCATAAACCTCCAAAATAGATTCAATCACTTCCAATACTCCAATCCCCTCAATGGGTTTCAACAAAACTACTTAAAAACAATAGATTTCCATCAACAACTTCACTTCCATCCACCAAAAACAACAACTAACATCATCAAACCTTAACCCAACCATTTCTAGCATTCTTCTACCAAAACGCATGAATCAAACTCAACCAAAACGAAAATGGTTTTGATGATTACCTTGGTAATGAAGAATAGATGAAAGAAATGGAGTTTTTATGAAGTTTTGATGTGGAGATGAGCAAAAGTCCCTTCTTTTTCCCTTTCTTCTTCCTCAAGCTTCCATGGCAACTCCTCTCTCTCTCCTCCCTTGACAATTTCGGCCACTAGTGAAATAATGGGCTAAAATGGGTCCAATTGGTATCTTAAACCTAGAGAGAATGATCCCTAAACTACCCATTTGCCTTATCTCTCCTCAAGTGCAACCAACAAGGGTAAAAGGGTCAAATTGTACTAATTTCTTCCCTTCCAAGCTAACATGGACACATGTCCATGTGGGGACCACTCCTAATTCAAATAAATCCAGCTCACTTAATAGTTAGGTTTAAACTCCAATTTGGACCGCGTTTGACCGAAAACGACCCCGGGTTGACTTTTCCACAAATTTAGTCATTTGAAAGGAAACGGCCCAACTAAGCTAACCGTAACGATGGCTAAGCTATTTGGGCCCCGGAAAGGTCCCGAATGACTCCTGGAGTCCTCGGTTGACTTTTCCTACAAAGTCAACTTTCGCCGAAAACCTCCGGTTCGACCAAGAACGACCGGGGGCGGTTCTTACAGCGGAAGTACACTACGGACCCCTCCCACGTGATTGAGTGGACGGACATCGAGGTAGCTGAGGATGTTTCGTATGAGGAGCAGCCAGTCAGGATTCTGGATACGCGAGAGCAGGCCTTGCTTGGCATTACTATTCCACTGGTAAGAGTGCAGTGGAAGCACCACGGGGCAGAGTCGACCTGGGAGTGCGAGGATGAAGTTCGTGCGAAGTACCCCAGCCTGTTCGACCCTTGAGGTACGTCCGTTTTAAATTTCGAGGACGAAATTCTTTCAAGGGGGTAGATTGTAAGAACCTCCTCCAGTCGATCCCGGTCGAACCGGCGAACTTTTGGGGAAAGTTGACTTTTTTCTGGAAAAGTCAACCGATGACTCCGGGAGTCATTCAAGACCTTTCCGGGGCCCAAAAAGCTTAGCCGTCGTTACGGTTAGCTTAGTTGGGCCGTTTCCTTTCAAATGGCTATAATTGTGAAAAAGTCAACCCGGGGTCAATTTCGGTCAAACCTAAGACTTAAGGAATTAATTAATTGTGCTGAGTTTTAATTTGAGTATAAGTGGTCCCCACTTGGACACTTGTCCATAGAACCTTGGAAGGGAGGCAAGAGGCTAAAAAGACCCTTATGACCCTCATTTGTTGGTCTTGAAGGAGATGAGAGCAAGGGGGTATTTTGGGATTTTCCCCTTTATGTTATATGACTCATTTTTGGAGCATTTCAGCCCCAAAACTTTCCTTGGCCGAAATTGGAGAGAGAGAGAGGAAGAAAGGGAGCTTTGGAAGCTTGAAGAAGAAGAAAGGAGGAAAAAGGGTGTCTTGAACCCATTTTCTACCCAAATCTTCCCATTTTCACTTGTTTCTTCACCTATTCTCCATTCTCAAGGTAAATCCCCAACCCTTTTTCGTTTTTGTTGATTTTGGTTCATGGGTTTTGAGGAGAAATGATTAACTTGGTTGGGTTTTGAGGTTTTGGGTGTTGGATGATGATTTATGGAGAGAAAAGGGTGTTAGATGATGGATTTTAATTAGATTGTTGTGGTTTTGATGAAGACCCATCATGGGTTTTGAAGTAGAGACGTTTTAGGGACTGATTTGGAGGTTTGGGAAGGTCAAAAATGGAGTTTTTGGGTTGATTTTCGTGAAAACCGAAGCTGGAGGAAGAAGAAGACGGAACAGTATCAGACCCGTCACAGATCCGTGACGGGGATCGTGACGAAGGACGTCACGGCTCCGTGAGGGAGACCGTGACGGCGCCAGTCACGACTCCGTGAGGAAAACCGTGATGGTGCAGACCACGGGTCCGTGACCCGAACCGTGACAGACCTGAAATGGGCCTTTGGGCCCCATTTTGTTGGATTTCGAGTAATTAGGGCGGTTAGCTATAACCGAGTCCTTTTGGGGTTAATTGGGAATGTTTTTCCTCTTTAAACCTTTTGTGAATTACTCTTGATTCAAGTATTTAATTGTGATCCAAGACCTTGGACCCGAGCTTGACGGAGGAGGAGACGTTTGGACCGCGTGAAGTGACGAGGAGGAAGCTAGCCAGGTCGTCCGCTGCGGGATTGGATTGCTTTTGTTGTAGGGAAGAGTAGTAAATTTCCTCTTTTAATTAAGGAATGCTAATATATGCATATAGGATAATAATAACCGGAAGAGTCTTAGTATGCATATAGGATGTGATTCACTAGATTAACCGCTTTCAATTATGGGAAATTGTCGTGCTGGTATAATGGCCATGTCGAGCCTTAGGATTGCGTGTTGGTTGCGTTTGATGATGGTCGTTCGTCTTTAAATGTCGATGCGTAATACACTCTTAGTTAAGTTTAGAATCATAGTATACCATGTGAATTATGATGAATGCAATGTGAATGTTTGTCTCGTGTTATGATTGGTTGAATGAATGAGGCGAATATGATATGATTGTTTGTCTTGTGAAATGATCGGGTGAATGATAGACCGATGCGGTGTTCTTGGTAAGTTGTGACGATAAGCGTCGTTGGTATGATGAGTTCGATGTAGTGTGGTATTGTATGTTGTGACTTGTACCCAGAGTGACGGGAAGATACCCGACCGAGGGGTGTGCCGGTCCGGTATGTGTGCATTGAGATTTTCCCCGATGTGTGTTCCGGGAAGACATCTAGACCGAGGGTTATTCCGGTATGATGTATGTTGTTTCACCCCGATGTTGTGTGTCCGGGAAGACATCTAGACCGATGGACATTCCGGTACGATGTAGTGTTCCACACTGATGCAGTGTGCTGGGAAGACATCTAGACCGATGGTTATTCTGGTATGATGTATTTGCTTCACCCCGATGCTGTGTGTCCGGGAAGACATCTAGACCGAGGGTATATTCCGGTATGATGTATTAATTGAGTTATGTGTGGTGATCAGATTCCTGAGTACTTGTCTTATGTTATGTGGTATTGAGTCTGAGTGACGTCCGTAGTGGTCTTAGCGGTATACGGTCATGTTGCTCGTTTGTTTACTTAATTTGGTGCTATTATCGATATCATGTGTTCTTGTCGTTTTCTATTTGCGTTTTCATCTTTTAGTAAGAATTATTGACCGTTTTATTCTGACAACGGAGCGGGAGTCCTTTCCCTTTTACTACTTTTTCCTACTGAGCGTAAGCTCACCCCTTCTGTTTTTTACTTTTATACAGGTTTCGTTGGTAAGTAGGCTTGTAGGACATCTCAGGGCTTGAGAGCTCATTGAGGGTCCGGGTGGTTACTGTAGTAGAGACGTACTTGCTCATTTCGTATTAAACTTTGTCTTACTCGTTATATTTTGAGCTTTTGACTCATAGCATCGGATTCAGATTATGATTATCGGAGTTATTTATGTTGAAACTAAATTTGGAGTTTTAATTCATTTAAGTTTGCTTTTATCTTTATCATTTAATTATTATTCTAGTTTACGTCTCGAGTTCGGGTAAAACCGGATTTGGGGCGTGACAATTACTATCTTCAGTCCGACGTACCAGCTTAAGCCAACACAAGCTGATATGAACTACGTTTTAACAGTGAATGTAGTGTGTGGATTTCCGGGAATGCATGATAGTATTGACTATAGTGGAAGAATTGCCTGATGACTTTGAGGGGCTCACATTCAAGGAGGGACCACGAGAACAGACAACTATGGTCCTCGAGGCGGTTTCCACGTGTGACTTATTGATTAGGCAGTCGTTCTTCGGCATGGAGGGATCCAACAACTACTTAACTATGCTCAACCATTCCAGACTATTCGCAGATGTTATTAATGGTTGGAAACCACTGCTCCAATATACGGCAAATGGTAACCACTACACACTTTCGTGTTATCTTGTTGATGGTATTTACCCTTCATGGCTAGTTTTTGTGAAAAAATCTCATTGGCTCAACGACCGAAACAGAAGAAGTTTGCAGAAGTCCAAGAAGCTTGCAGGAAGGATGTGGAACGAGCATTTGGGATCCTCCAATCTCGGTTTCATATTATCATTCGACCGATTCGAATGTGGATGCCTTAGTCCCTCGGCTTAGTCATGAATGCATGTGTTATCATGCACAATATGATAGTCGAGGCAGAACGTCTACATACGATGGTTTCATTGAACCAACGGTTGAGGCTGGGCGAAGCAAACCAACATTTGCGCGAGGAAGCTTTGTCCCGTCCCATGTCATAGTTGGAAACGCCCAGATGATGTAGGATGAACGTTCTCATCGTCGAACATATTTGGAATAAATTAGACGACACTTAATTGTAACTGCATGCTAGTTAGTTTGAGCTCAATGTTAGCATTTCAATTATTTTCGTTCAAGATATCATTTTCATTTGACTTTTAATCAGTATAAGCTATTTTATCAAATACATTTGAAAAATGTATTTTTTTATTCAAACAGCCAGCACGAACAGTCCGCAGAACAGACAACCACTGGAAGCTAATGACTGTTGGTTAAGAATTTGTTGAAATATTAATTTTTTAATCCAATAGTCAACACGAACATGCAACACCAACAAATTAGCATTGTGGATGTTCTAAAAGAAAATTACACATAATATGTCTAATTATAAACTTTTTTTTACATAATCCTCCCTAACTAAATTTTGTTGGTTTTAAGTGCCCTAACTTTTATTTATTTTTATTTTACTCTGTCATTGCTAATTTTCCATTATGTTGATGTGAATAGTATTGTGCCTTTCACTTATCATCAAATCTTCAAAGCCATGTAATTGGTTTTATAAAACCAATAATCCATTAAATGTCTTCATAAACTTTCAAATTTTCAAAATAGGTCGTTAAGATATTTTTTTTTTTTCAAAAATTCTTTATTTATTTTTCTTTTAAGTTTCAAAAAAAAAAAAAATTTTGAATAAAAGTTCTCTATTTTCAGTAACTCTTATATATAAGGACACTATCGGGTGCGACACCCCGATAGAATGCGATCATGCGGTTCTTAATTTAGGTTTTTGGATTATAAAATAAATGGCTAAGAGCATCTGCAATGGTCGACGCATGATCGTTGTTTTGGTGTCGTCGTAGCGTGTGCAACGACTTCTGCAACGCCTCCTCGACGCAAGAGTAGTCTCAGAACCGGTCGTCGCAGCATGTCGCCTCTGAAACCTGCAATGATAGGACGCGTCGTCTTAGGCCCAAGGGCTAGTTGGCAGGCCAACAACGACGCGACGCTTGGTAGCGAAAAGTACACTCTGACCCCAATACAAAAATCACACATCTTCTCATCTACATCTATTCTCTCTCATGTTCTTCTCTCAAGCCTTGTTGTTCATTTTTTCCGATGGATCGTTATCCAACAGTAGCGGAATTGAAGGAAATGACTCCCCAAGAAATAGACCTGACGGCGGGAAGGATGGCTGAACTAATGGCCAAACGACTTCATGATCGACATATGAAAATGATACATCCAAGGGCAGAAGATGAGGAGGTCGAGGGTTCATAGTCGTCGGCGCCACCAAAGCGGAGAATGATAGAGTACAATCGAGACGAAGCACACGTGCGGTTGATAGCTAATTACTTCGCGCCTACTCTAGTGTACAACGACCAATAAGTTCGGCGTCACTTCCGGAGACATAGTGTGCAAGGAGAAGCCGGTATGTGTTTTGTTACAAAAAAATAAAAATGGAGGTGACTCATTAACAAATTTTAAAGAGTTATGGACTATGAGATGCTTGGAAGTGAAAAGTGTCGCGAGAAAATGGGGAAGCTATTGAATGAGTAATTCTTTGGCAACCAGTCATTTTGTGTTCTAGAGGGTTTGATTTCTTTGACCATGACTAGGGGTGTTCATACGTGGTATGAACCGAGGTCTAGATCTTCGAGACTCGATAAATTTTTGGTGAGCCTACGACCATTTATTTATTCGAGAGCTTTAATTGGAGAGGCTTTCATATGAATATTTCATATTACCGTCCAATGATTTTGGAGGTGGATAAATGGGACTATTTGTTAATTCGTGTGCGGAGCATAAACCACGTATACTAGGCGACCTGTGCACGTGACCGACGACCTACGATTTAGTCGGTTGGAAGCGTGAGTCGCACACTAAGGCGTGCAAGCCTTGCGGCTCCGACTCACCCAATGTGAGTTTTGGGTCATGAGCTGCGACTTGCGACTCGTGCTCGTGGGTCGGTGTGTCGCGACTCATGATTCGCACGCTAGCCAATCCGAACGTGACACGTGGCCAAGTTGTGGAAAAAAAATTATAACCGTTGGAGCAACTGTCAGAAACGATTATATGTATATAATTAATTAAATTAAATATGAATATGAATATAACCTAAAAAAATCAAAATTTCCCTATCCATACATACCTTAACATTTCTCAACTTTCACTCTCAAATTCTATACTTTCTCTCTCAAAAAATCCAATCAAAGATGTTCGACGACGACGACGACACCCGAGCGCGTCTCATTCGTCCTCTATCGGCCCTTCTCAACGAAGGGCGCTAAACCTTAGAAGAAAATGGACTCCCGAGGCACGAAGAGAAGTTTACGGCGGAGAAAGGCACGATCGGTTCTGTACGGCGTCAACGGTTGGATGAAGTCGGGTCTTGCAGCTCAACCCCACCCACTTGTTCCCCAACTGATGATAAAGGTATTATAGCTTTTGATGGTGAGTTCTAACCAGATCGGGTATCCTTCTATCCGATCAAAAGAGTTAACCCAAAATCTGATCAAATTGATGTCAACGAATCCGACTACCCCTACGGGTGCTCTAAAGCATATTTACCTTAGGTAAAAGAAGCTTTGGTTATCTTACACCACTGAGCTTTGATCTCTGGTCAAAATTGTGGTCCCTAAAAAGGGGTTTGAAGTTGTAGAATAAATGAGTTTTGTGGGATGAGGAGAGGGAGGTGGAGACCCTTAGTGCAGAGATTGGTCGATTGGACCGCATGTTGGAGACTAAAAGTCTCAACTAAAAAGCTCGTTTGATAAAGAAATTGAAAGTCTTTGCCGAAATTTGGAGCCAAAAAGCCCAAACTCAATGGTGTAAGGTTGGTGATTGATGTACTGGTTACTATCAGAGACTGGCGAAATGCAGGGCTACTCGTAACAAGATACAACAATTGCGTGCTAGATAAGATACTTTGTTTGATCCTTTAGTGATAATGTAAGTGAGCATTTAGCGATGTGGTATGCGAGTTCTCTGGAAGTTTGTTGGACACTAGCAGACTTACCTTTTCATAGTCTACCTATAGGGAAGCTGTTTCTCGGAGCCGGAGATGAAGAGAACAATAGAGGTTTGTAACGGTAATTTATTTACAAGTTTGTTTTTGGTAATTTCGAAAACGTTCGTCCGAACAAAAAATATTACATTACCAATAATGTTTTCACTGTTTTTGATTTTTTTTATTTTATTGAACTGTTCACTGACAATGTAAAAACTGAAACAACTTCATATTGTGTTGTTGATTAACAATTCGGATGAATAAGACAGAGATTTGAAAATGAAATGGTAGAATTTACCGATGTGGTATATACTTTCAAGATATTGAATTAGAACCGAAAACATTTCAAGAATTACTTTTCATTTTGGTTAAAAAACAATTGTGGTAGTAGAGCTTGTTTTGGCTTGCTATCAATTTCGCTTTCCCAATCTTGCAAGTTGCTTCGACTTTTCTGTAGTAAACTACATACTATATGCCATTTATGCAGACATCCACAACCAGTTTGACATTGACGTCGGCCATCGTAAACAAAACAAAGCTTCCTTGATATTGACCAAACTAGGATTATTGGACATAGGTTTTTAACGTTTTTTCAAAATCATTTGTCCTGTCTCGCCAATAATTAATGTTAAATGACAACAATGTCTATTACAAAAAATAAAAACCAGTGTTCACAAATTAGAGTCACTTTTGTTAAAATTCCGACAACCACGTTGCACTTGTTAAGTAACTCTTATAATGACTTCACTCTCGCCTAATTCAAGAACACTTAATCTGATTTCTGTTTAGAATGGACGATGGTATATTATAAATAACGAGTGTTTACAGAGCGGAAAAGCAATAAAACACTGGAAATGAAATGACATAAATGAAACGAGTTTTTGAGATGGAGGATACTCCGACATTAAATTAAAGAGCTCAAGGCACCGACTGCCTCCTGTAAGCACCTGGAAGGTGATACTGCGGTAGCGTCTGACAACACCGATACAACGAATCCAGACTGACGGAAGCTAGGGTAGGGCAGGCCCTCTACCGGATATAAGTAATGGTGGACAAAATACACCCCGGGTTGTCGGCGTGCAACGTCCTCCCTTGACTGATAATGGTAGGGCTCCAAAACGCGGGATTGTTGACCTCCGAGCTGGTAGGATAGTACCGTGCTGGTTCTTGGTGGGACCGCTGCCACCTTGCGTACAGAGGGACGGTACAACCGGTCGACCCCCCTCTGGACCACCTCGGACTCATTCGGCGAGGCGAGGGTGCTTAGAGCCGCCCCGCCGCTATGTGTGATGCCCCATCCGATCGAGTGGAACCCTTCGATTCCTCTCTCGGTGTCTCCCTCTCCAGGCGGTTCCTCTCTATTGAAACTGATGTGTTAGTCCTCTGTTGGCTGGGAAGCCCTTGTTGTCCCACGTGTCATCCCAGGAAGGATCGAGCTACACGTGGCTGCTTGTAAGGTGGGTCCCTAACATCACCCTGACCCGATGTACTATCCGACCTCCCCTCACGTCCAGGGGCCACCGGAGCAAAAAAACCAAGTCGGTGTACCTGATGCTCCACCTAGATAGGCCCAGTTTGTCTCTGGGACTGGTTTCACATGCTTAGACTTCATTAGGGTCGCACGAGGGTCCGCAGGTGACCTCAACGAGGGGCCCCTACTCCCTCCCCTGACTGGACAGGCCAGGAATAGATGACCCGCACAACTGCACCCAAAACAGTGATCGGGCAGTCGTTCGTATGAAATATGAAGCATTGTAGGTACCTAGGACTCGGTGATTCGGAACCACAACTGGCTCTAGAGAGGGATCCAAATATCAACCCGTATCCGGATACACATAAATTCCCCCAACACATCCCGTCTATATCATCGTCCACCGCCAGAATTATCCCCATGGCATTTCCCAGACGGAAACCCACCCCCCGGTTCCATGCGCCCATCGGGAGATTTGATAACCTCACCCACACCAAGAAGTGGGTGAAGGCCATATCGCCCGGTCTCATGTGAGCCCTAAGGTCAGTGAAAATGACCTGAGAGTCCCAAAATGCCCAAAGTTCTCCTGCCAACACTCGAGCCCTTTCCCGTGCTATCTTGAAAAAGAACGCAACGACACCGTCTTCCAACGGCCTTGCCTCCACTTTCCACAACCCCCATAGTTCTCCCATCTGTTATACCATAGTCTTCCAAAAGAACGTCCAAGTGGTGAAGACCTTAGTAGCGAGGGAAAAGGCGAAATTTGGCCCCCGACCACAGATCTCAAGGGGGGGGGGACTATGACTTCCTTGATCCTCAAAGTCCTTATTTTATCGCCCAGGTCCCCCAGCATGCCTTCAAGTCTTGTGCTCGGCCCGCCATGAAACAAGTTTGGATTTCGGGTCCTACTCGGTTGTGGAACCTAGGTGGTCCATCCTTCTGACTCGACCCAACTCCGGGCGACTGCCTTGACGCGATCCATCCCGGGCTTGTTGCCCTTGTCTTGGTCAAACCCTTGGCCCTTCACCAGTCCGCAACCTACCTCCCCAAGCCTGACCCGCAGCCACAGAAGTCTCACTCGTCCCAGGTCCATTCTGAGGGCCCAATTACCATGGAACCTCATTTGAAACCCTAAGGGGTTTTTTCCCAGACCGTCGCCTCCACGTCGCCGGCTGCAACTTGGCTTTTCTCATTCAATTAACTTTTTTTGAAAATGCAATCCATTTCTAGGATTTATACCTGAAACAACCGCGATTGATTTTTAATTATTTGTGTGCTCAAAATGTTTGTTGTTTTCAAATAAGTTGGGTATTTGAATTGTGGATCAACCTGATAGATACAAAACTGAAGTAGGTTTGACATTCATAATTATGTTTCGTAGATGAACCACTTTATTTAACTAGTTTAGTTTGTTTTCCTTACAATTTTGCTCAGACGTGAAATATAAACTCAATAAAAATGTTAAATGATTAATTATTATCGTTAAGTTTTTTTTTGTCGAAAAATATACGCATTAAAACAATGGTGTGGGTTCCGAGAAGGAAACAACAAACCACCAAAACCAACAACAAGATCCAAAAGGACCGAACGAGCCAAAAAAACAGAGAGACAAAGAGCAAATCACTCCGCTCAGAAAGGGACAACACCCCGAAACTGAGAGGAGGAAGGAAGAGCTCAAGCATGCTGAAAAGGAGCCTTAGCTGGAGACACCAACCAAAAACTACGGATCTCGCCCTTCCGCTTGAATCAATGTAAGCAACCATAATTGGATTCTTCGTAGAATGATATAAGGATGAGGGACTGGAGCACCCTGAAAGATCTTCGCGTTCTGAGCTAACCAAATGAACCATAAAATCAAAAGACCGATGAGGGACCAAGATTTGTGCAGCTGCTGCACCCCACAAATAGAAGACCATAAATACATGGCAAGAGACGAAGGGAGAATAGAGGAAACACCCTACTATTATAGAACCAAGGACTAAACCTATCAAGCCCATCCACAAGTGATGAGAAGGTGAGATGTGTCCTCGACGTGTTTGCCACACATATGACACAACCACAAGCCCACTAGAATCGGTAAACCCCTTTTCACTAAGAAGGATCTAGTGGGGATAGCCTCGAGAGCGACGAGCCAAGCAAAATATTGGAACTCAGGAGGAGCACCACTCTTCAAAACTGTAGAAGTCAAACCGACCGAGTGTAATCCACCGGCGTTAGAAAAAAGCATTATAAGTTTTCGAAGTCGAGAAACCACAAGAATCCAAAGACCAATTCAATCTATCTAGGCGGGAAAAGTCAAGACGAACGCCCAAGAGCAAGGAGCGGAGGCCCTCAAAGGAAATGAGCTCTCTATCCAAAAGACGACGACATAAAGTGAAGTTTCAACCAATGTTCGCTTTGAAATGAATAATCGACTAACCTTTCTCCACCAACAATAAGAAAAGGTGAGGGTACAAAGTCAAAATAGGAACGTCCGTGATCCATACATCCTCCCCAAAACGGATGATACAGCCAGACCCTAACATTCAACGAACCTTGAATGAGCTGAAAATCTCAGGAAAATGGGGATCTTGAGCCAATTGAGCAATATGATGAAGAACTAAAGAAAAGTAGCGATGAGCGAGCAGAAGACAAGAAATATTCCACTCGGACTCGATCCAACCATGGCAAGCACATAACACCCTCCTACATAAGGAGGTCTGCTCCGTGGAAAACCACCACCACCACTTGATGAGCAAGCTCTTGTTGAACGCCTCTGGTTGCGAACACCAAGACCTCTTGTAAACTTAGCATGATACACTCTGCCCCAATCGACTTTGGAAAAACAACCCCAGTGGAAGAGGAAGCCCAAAGGAGGCTTCGTTGTATCCTCTCAAGAAGAAGCAAAACCTTCTTTGGGGCTCCAAAAATTGACATGTAAAAATTCGGGCTAAAGTAATTTGGATTAACATCAGGCGACCTCCGAAAGAAAGGAGGCGCGCTTTCTAAACCCCAACCCTCGCCCGAAACTTGACAGTAACTGGGTTCCAAAATGAGACATGCCTCGGGTTAACACCTACTTGAAACCCCAAATAAGTAAAAGAGAGGTGATCCAAGTCGCAGTCTAAGGCCGAGGAAAAAGAGAAGCTAGAGAAAGTATCAACAACAAAGGTTAAAAGAATCGACTTGTCAAAGTTGGTTCGTAACCCCGATATCAACTCAAAACAAAGCAGCAACAAACGGACGTGATAAAGCTGCATGAAATATACCTCCAAAAACAACAAAGTGTCATTTGCAAACTGAATGTGGGAGACGCAAATGTCAGCTCGAACACGAACTCCACTATATAAGCTCAATCTAATACCTTGTTTAAAGAACTGATGAAGGCCCTCGGCAGCTATGACGAACAAAAAAGAGGAGATAAGACACCCTTGGCGAACACATTGAAGAATAGGCAACTAGGTGGACGGGGATCCATTGATAAGAATAGAAGAATGGGTCTGAAGACAAGAATAAATCCAGAATAATCCAATGAGACCCAAAACCCATAGAGATCATCAACCGCTTAAAATGCAACCCATCTACCTTATAAAAGGCTCTCTCGAAATCAAGTTTGACCAGGGTCGCATGCCTCTTCATGCAGCGAATGTCATCCAAGACCTCTTTAGCTACCAACATACTATCTACCAGTTGGTGACCCTCAATGCAAGCTGACTAAGTATCACTGATAAGACTAATAATGACAGATCGACAAGGAAGGAAGAGAGATTTTGCGATAATCTTGTATGTGACAGTGGTAAGGCTAACATGCTGAAAATCATAGAACTCCCTAAGGCAAGAAACCTTAGGAAGGAGGACAATGAAACTCGAGTTCAAACCTTTGTCGAGAAAACCTATGGTGAAAAAGTAGCGAACAAAGCTCATGAATCACTATACTAATTCTTTTATATGTATTTTCAGAAGAAAAAATTATTATTTTACATGTATTATATCACAACCATATACTTAACAATAATACATTAAAAAAACAACGTGACAGTTTTTCAAAAAGATTTTTTTTGGCCTTTAGGTTCTCCCATTTTCCTCATTTTGTCCCGTATGTGTCGTTTATTTTCGATCTCTCCTCTACCGTCGTCGTTATCTTTCCAGTCATGACCCGTCTAGTCATCCATATGTCCCCTACTTCCTCCCCTTACATCGATGATATCGACAACTCGATTCCAACCCATGTGCTCCCTCACATGACCTCGATCTTTATGACCCCTACTTGAATACCCCCGACCATACTACTTCCTTTATCAGGCCATCACGACCAAGGAAGAAATATAAAGTCTCTCCTCTTCCTTTCTGACCACTGCCCGACGCCTTAATGACTACATCGTATGACTCTCGCCCAAGTCGACCCTTTTCACTAAAAGACCTATCTTCGGCGTCCAACCAACTCCTACCGCGTACTGTAAGTCCTCCACATATCTACCCGACCAACGATTCACTGATATTATGACCGCTTGGATGTATCAGACCAATGAGATCCTTCATTCCTATCATTACCATCTCCCTTGCTAACTAATTCCAAGAGCCGATGGGAATCGCTGAATCCCCTCCCACCAACATTGGATCGCCCCACCCCACCTGGTGAGAAAACCCCAATGGAAGAAGCTAGTCCTCCGATGAAGGCGTTGTTGGCCCTTCAATAAGGATTCGACGCCCTCAAGATGGAAGAAGAAAAGGACCGGGTAATCTGTATCCCGATGAATCCAACAACGAATCACAACTGTGGTCACACAACCTTTGGTTTGGTGGGACGTTTGTTCAGGATACGTGACTGTGATCGATGCTCCATGAAGGGCTTAATGCAAAAGCTTTGGTACCACGCCGACCTTTTCATTAAGTACGTGGGATGAGGCATTTCCAACTTCTATTTCACCTTATAGAAGGAGAATAATATGACCAGGAGAGGAGAACCTTGGTATTTCAACCAACCTCCTTTTATTTTGAAGGATCTCCGGCCATTAATCAATCCGGCCACTTCACCCTTTTCCAAACTCCAAATATGGGCCTTAGTGTCCGACCTACCTTGGTACGGACTTACGACTTAGACAGGTTTCCAAGTAGGGGAAGCCTTGGGCGGCTTTGTGGAGGTCCTCACAGACCAACCAGGTCTCGCATGGCGAGACACCCTTAATGTACGATTATAGAAGGAATTAGGCACGTCCCTTCATCAAACGATGTATATCCTTGTTGAAGGACATCAAACACCAGTCCGGGTTCGACTGTAATATGTGCGTCTTCGGGACTACTACTTCCACTATGGGTGTATAAGCCATCAGGGCGTGGAATGTCCTCGAAGGGACCCCACGGATCCCATGGAGATCCACTGCTTTGATCCATCTCTTAAGGCATTAGAACATCCCAATTTACATGGTGAGGTTTGTAAGGACTGGTTGGACCCCTTTCCGACGCTAAACGGCCCTCCCCAAGGACCAAGATTCGAATCCACTCCTTCCCATCATATAGGACAATTGTTCCTTCAGGATTTCACCGGTAGGGACTCCCATCCTGCAACCCGGTAAAAGATCTTCTATCGGAAGCACCGATACACAAATAGAGTCAGACGCATATGTCTCACCACTCCACCCCTCATAGCCATGGGATCAGGACTGAGTGAGGTAGCCACAACATAGAACCTTTTACCTAACCAAGACTCAATCCTGGCTGGTAAAAGGAATCACCAAGCCCAGGTGGCCACCCCCTCTACCCCGACCACTAATCAATCGAATAAGGGTACCATTAAATTCTGTCTCCCGGATGCAAGGGTGACCACCCCTCTTTCGGTACAAAAGAAAAGGAGTTCGGACGTAATCAACCCGACGAAGGAACCCAATGTACTGGAAAAATCCAAGGCGAAGTCTGCCAAGCAATCTCGCCAGGATGAATAAGTAGGCCAATTAGCAACGAGGTGTGTATGAGGATACAGACCTCACTCTTTCAGGGTCGGCACGCGTCTGACACCCTATTTCCCCTATTTATTGGTGTTCTCCTTGGATGCTAGTTTTCACCTCCACTGCCCTATGCTAGAAACAACATGCATCTTCAGGCCGAGTTAGGAAACGACTACTATGTAAGGTAGCCAAGCCTTTACTACTTTAAGGACCTCCTCCATTTCTATTTCTCTGGATTAGCCGGGCCTTATTCCCCTAGATGTCCGTTTTCCAGGTGTTCTAGTGTTCTCTCTTGATGCCCGTTTTCAGTTCCACTTCCCTATGTCGGAAACTACATGCATCTTCAAGCCGAGTTAGGAAATGACTATTATGTAAGGCAGACAAGCCTTTACTACTATGAGGACCTCCTCCATTTCTATTTCGCTAGATTAGCCGAGCATTTTTATTTTATTGTAGGGTTAATGTCACGAATATACAAATTCAAACTTTAACTTACCCTTTTTCATATTTTCAATATATTTAATTTGTCTATTTAAGATTATGACCAATAAAATTATCATGTTGTATGCTTAAAGAAAATTTTTCATTAACCTTCAACAAGAATAATACATTTTAGTGCAACAGGAAAGTTTCCTCATCACTGAAGAGTCATTACACTGTATAGAGTTCCAGAAGGTCTCACTACAAAAAACTTTAGGATAATTGAATCGTTACAAACGGTGTTGGAATATCCATATAGAAAAACTGAAAATAAATTAAGAAAAAACCGACGAATATTGCTCAAAGTGTTGCCTAAATGCTGCATACTTTGTAGAGTGTGACAGAACCTGAATTCGTCAGTTTCAACTAGAGGAGAGCAATGCTGGTATATGTGATTAAGGGATCCTCACGGTAGAAGTCCCTGAATCCTTTGGTAGAAACCCTAAATCTTTGCTCACTAAGCATTACCTTACAAAAAAGAACAAAACAGGTAAAGTAAAACCAAACCAATCGATCATCTTTACCCAGAACCGGGATAGAGATCGAGAAGGAGGCCTCGATGGAGGCCTCGGTGGAGGACAAGGAGGTGGATACACCGATGACGGCTTCAATGGAGGTTACAAAGGTGGCGGGGGCGGCTCAAAAGAGGGGATCTGAGGCGATGGTGGGTTATTTGATGACGATGGTGCGCGGGACAAAGGCAGAACAGGGGAGACAACCATTAAGAGAATGGTTGTTGTCGGGAGCGGAGGTAGGTGAGATCGACACCATTGAGACGAAGTAGAGCGATTGGACTAGAGCCGAAAGAAACGGCGATGAAACGCTTGTGCTATTGGTTCAAAATTCCTAGTAGAGAATATTGGGAACTTTTTAAAAAGAAGTATGCTGAAAGAAACATAATACATAATGTACCATCGAGGAAAAATCGGTTAGAAACCCCTCTTATTCTAAAAACTGTGAGAACTCATCCTAGCCACACACTCCTAAGATCCAACATTCATTATGGTGCCACATCATCACCCCAATCCCACCCAAATTCACGTCACTTTCATCCTTTCTCACACAAGCAATGTCATAATTGTAATAACATGATGCTATGTGGACAAGTGTCCATTTTTGTCTTAACCAATTCACTAATTTAATCATTTTCGCTTCGTTTCAACACCGATTAGCTTCAAATTTGCGCCAATAGTTTTTATTTTCTCAAGGGCTTTCAATCAAGATCAGTGATGAATACATTTGAAGCACGAAAAAAAATATATTGGGGTGATAAAACTATTGTTGAGTGTTTTTTTTTGATAGACTAAAGATTTTATTAGGCTTTCGTTCTATAAGTGGATAGAACGAAGCGAAAGAACGACCCCAAAGTGGGGCCTATTCTCCATACCAAACAGCTACGAAAGCTCAAAAACAGAAAGGAAACAATCACAGAAACAAAACACATACATCAAAGAAAGCTGACAGCACAAAAAAGTAATAGAACAAATCATCAAGGAAGGCCCCTCCGCTGCTGTCTCCTGCCAGTCCACAAGCACCAATTCGGGTCTCTGACCCAATCCTCAAATGTCACCCCCGGTCGAATGGACCCTGAATTCCAAACAACCCCAAAAGAATGAACCTGGATCTTTGCCACCACCCCGCCACACTATCCATGGTCTGGTTGAACACTGCTCCATTACGAATCATCCAAATAGACCAAAAGGTCACATAACCAACCCTCACCCAACCAGACCACCACTTCTTCGTACCAAGCCCCTTCCACCAAAGCAACACACCGCCCACATTACTCGGCATGGGACCATATACCCTCCACCACAACAACACCTTACTCCAGATCTCCCAGGCGAATAAACAATGCAGTAAAACATGATCAACAAATTCGAAAAATAGCATGCAAAAAGGACATAACATACTATTTAAAGAAATCTGCAAACCTCTACTCTCCAGAAACTCCTTAGTAGGAAGAGCATTGTGTGCTGCTAGCCACACAAACACACAAAATTTCGGTGGGACGTGCTTCACCCAAAGGACCGACGCCTACTCCACAGAGAGATCTCCACTAATGTTGAGTGTTGATAATATCTTCACTAATAAATGTTTCATATCAGGATGATAAAACTAATGTTCGGTGTTGATAAAACTAGTGTTTAGTGTTGATAAAAACATGTATGCTGAAGTGATAAAAAACAAGGGATGAGATGATAAAACACATGTAATGTGGTGTTAAACCTAGTGTTTAGTGTTGATAAAACTAGTGTTCAATATTGATAAAACGTATGTTATGAGGTGAAATAAAAACAAGTGATGATGTGATAAAAATCATGTTCAGTTTTGGTAAAATGAGATGATAAAACTAGTATTCATTGTTGATAAAACTAGTGTTCAGTGTTGATAAAAATCACCTAGATATAATTTATTTTTAAATCAACCACGAAATAATTTTTTTCGTTCTTCAAAATATATTTATGACTGATCTTGATAGAAATTCTTAGTAAAAATAAAATATTGGCGCAAGTTTGAAGCAAATCGAAGTTCAAACAAAGCGGGAAAGATTAAATTTGTGAATTGGTAAAAAAAATAATATGATAGTTTTACTATAAAAAACCTTACAACTTATGAAAAAAATGATGTATGTTTTCAGTCAACAACTAAATTATATTTCATCTATCCATTTATAAAATTGATGGCTTAGAAAAATTCTTACGGTTTTTAAGTTTGTAATGAATTTCTATTTGATTTTTCATCATGTACCACTTTAGTTGGAATGTAATAAGAAAATAATTAATCCTAAAGGATAAAACTTCAAAACATCCCCTTCCAAGACACTAAATCGATATAATAAAACCCAATTTTTTTTATTAAGGATCTTCGTAAACATCTCTGATTGGGCTGCGACTCACAGTGTGGGGCCACGTGTCCGGGATTCAAACTTTTTAGATTGATCGGCCAATAAGAAGCGAGACGTCCCTTTATCGTAAATAATAGTTACAGGTGAGGGCATTTTGGTACCACCACGCTTATAAAGCCAACAAGAAACCTCATCCAGCCACATCTGCAGGCGGGACCCACATCTTGTCTGCTGTGTTAATATCCAATTAAATGTAACTCTGAGCGAATAAATAGTTTAATGAAACAGATTGAGAAATAAAATAAACAATATGAGGTGTTGAATTTGGTTATTGAAAAATCAAAACCTTCAAGTAGTGTAAATAAATGGGTTTTAGCTTATATTTGTACCAAAAGCTCAGGGAGGTGGAAATGGCAATTTTGATTTCATTTCCATGAGGAGAATTAAAAAACCCAGAAATAAAATCAAAGAATAAAAGGAGACCAGATGTTGACAAATTTCCTGTCACTGTTCTTTAGAAGCTCGTTTGTTTTTGTGAACATTTCTGCTCTGGGATCGCTCTCTCTCTCTCTAGAAACCCGCAAAAACTCTTCTCTTATCTCTCTAGAAAAATACCCTGATTCGTTCGTCCAGCAGATCGAAACCTTCCCTTCTTTATTCTCACTTTGGCGACGATCTGAAGCTGCTCTTTGGGTTTTGCTTTTGTTCGGTTTTATTTTAGTCTTCTGGTTTTGACTGTGCTGAGTTTGGATTGAATCCATGGGGAATCTTAGGAGGAGGTAGAAAGAGGATGTGTGTCTGAGGTAAAAATTTGATTTTTATCCTTTTGGTGGTATGTGTGGTCAATTGGATTTGTGGGTTTATGTACTTCCTAAATGATTTTCTCATTTGGCTGATTGGGTTTAATTTTTTCCTCTTACCCACTTGTTTCCTTTATCTCAGTTTGATTAACTGTTGCCCTCTTTGTGGTTTTGTGCATTTGTTTTATCATTCAAGCTTGCTCACCTTACTGTTTTCATCTTGTTTCTCTAATTTCCCTAATCTGTGGTGTGTTTCATTTTGATTTGATGAGGTCTTTGGGTTTGTTTTGGTATCTTAGCCTTGTTGAGTTTGTTTTAGGGATATTTACATTGCTTATGTGTGTTGTAATTTTTGAGGGATCTCTTATGTTATGGATTTTTAGAGTCTCTGATGCATAGCACCTATGGTCAATTTTTCTTGATTTTGTAATGTTTCAAGTCTCAAAATTGTGTGATATCTGTTTAGTCCTCCTGGGGGTGTCTTAGACAAGTGATGAGTTTGTGTTTGTGATCATTTATCTATTCTTGTTTTGCTTCTTCACCTAAATCTCTCTCATTTATATGTTATCCGCTCTACTTAGATTTGGACTTGCTTCATCATGATCGGAAAAAATGTAATTGATTTGTTGAATGCTCCCATTTCGTATAAATCAACCAAAGTGCCAACTGTTGAGTGCTTTCGATCCACTTTTACTGTTATGAAGTGTTTTTCATATGCCCAAGTAATGCATTTTAAGCTTTTGCTTGCTTATTTGTTCCCCACAGCTTACAGTTTGTTTATCTCGTACCACATTCCTTTTTGCCCAAATCTCTATTGGATCCATGACTTTCATATGATCATAGGAAATGGGGAAAACATACGTTTATCCATCCCAATATTGCAACTCTGTGGTCTGATTCTTACCTAGTTGGATTGTCCGCTCTTATCAGATACTAATAGAATAATTAACTAGCTGTCTTTAATTTATTAGCCAAGTGTTATGTCACATATAGGCATTTATTACGACGCAAGTGATATTCTGTAAGCCATCTGTTAGGCGTGCCATAGGATGAATAATAGTAGGTTAATGTTATGTCTCTTAATTACACTTGGGCTCCTTCATGGATCAGCAGTTTGCTGTACAGAGTTCTGTAAATTTATTGTGATATTTTCTCATTGGAACTTTTTAGCCGACGCCTATTTAACTATTAAACAGCAGGTGGAAGGTTGGTTTTTGATTTTGTTTCATTACCCATCGATATGTGTGGAGTGATTATTATGGAACCCGGAACCACAAACTATGCCTTACAGTTCCTTAAAAAGTCGCAATACGTGCCCACATACATTATCTTGTTTGACTTTATGGACCTGGCTTTTAAGCTTTCAATTTGTAGTGCGAAGAACATTCAATATTTCCTCATACTTTTTGGCACTACTGTATATATTTATTTGTTTATTCGATTTTCCTATACCTAATTGTAATGCTTGTGAAATTTGCAGGAATGGGAACAAAAGTGCAGGGTAAAAGCTACTTGCCGGGATATCACTCAATGAGGGATCTTAATGAGGATTCTAACTGGCCCCTCTATCGTGGCGATAAAACCTTATCGAATGGCCAGTATTGCAACGTGTTCTTGCCAAGGGATATTGTTGATGCATATCCAGAATATGATAAAGATGTGATGAAGCGAACAATGCTAGAACATGAGGCCATATTCAAGAATCAGGTACTTCTGGTGTCCAATTGTTTTTTTTCTTGCGATAGAGCTAATGCGTATCGAAGTTTGAAGCCTCTCATTATGAGGATAAATTTGTTTGTGTAAGTAGTACATTAATGGCTTGTAGATGCTTATATATAGATACCTTTTTTTTTTCTTTCACTATCATAGGTGTATGAACTTCACCGCTTGTATAGAATACAAAGGAGCTTGATGGATGAGACAAAAAGGAGAGAGTTGGACAAAAATCGGTTTCCTTTTGAGACGTCACTGTCACCGAGCCCCTTAGCTTCTCAAAATACATCTGAAGATGGCCGGAAATCGAACATCCGCTGTTTCCCCTTGTCAAGCTCCGTTTCTGCTAAACCATCTATTTCAGGTGCAGAAGACATGCACTATCCTTTTGCCCCCCTCAAAGGAAATTCCTCCCAGGCTTGTTCAGTTCCACCATCTCAAAACGGTACTAGTTCAAAGTCAAAAGATAAGGAGGTGCCTGAGTCCAGACCCACCAAGGTCCAGAGAAAAATGTTTGATCTTGAACTTCCGGCATCGGAATACATTGATACTGAAGAAGGGGAGCAGTTCAGAAACGATAAATCTTCAAGCTATCTGATAAATGGAAATCATAATACTGCACCCGAGGGCAGTGCTAAGTTTTTTCTTGGTGATGTATGGAAGAATGGTCGTGAGAGGGATGCTTCGAGTTTAAGAAGCTCAAATGGTTTGGCAGATTTAAACGAACCTCTTCAGGCTGAAGAAACTAATGCTCCTGCATATATGGGTACTTCTCACGGGGAGACTCGTGGTGGTGCTAAAAACGAGTCACAGTTTGTAGGTGTGCACAAGGAAATTTCGGTGAACTCTCTTCATGGAAGCCATAATGGAACTGTAAAAAGTTTCTTCACGGAGAATAACGAGAATGGAAGAATACAATTTCCTCATGTACTTGAAGCGGGTAATGCTTTATTGTTGAGTTACCATAAAGCTCCTTGCGTATGTTACTTCATGCTTAGATTAATTAGTAACCAATGTGAATGTATTTGACTGAATCTGATGTTTTCAAATAAATGTTTTTTAACTGACAGGGCAGATTAGAGGCTACACAAAATCTGCTTGGCGGCCAATACAAGCTCGGATTAACGAAATGCCAACTTTTCATAATGATCAAAGCAAGATAGATCCTTGGAGAGAAAGAACTGCTTGTGGTTTGGATGGTTCTGAAAGGATTCTTCACCATCCAGACTCTGGTATGGCTTCCCACATGCCGGGTCACTACCTATGTGCGCCTCGAGAAAAGCCTA
The DNA here is from genome assembly GCA_963921825.1 of Erodium maritimum. NCBI lineage: Eukaryota > Viridiplantae > Streptophyta > Magnoliopsida > Geraniales > Geraniaceae > Erodium > Erodium maritimum. The sequence goes on along the minus strand of OY997590.1, from coordinate 56,943,671 downwards.
GCAGCTTAAGCCAGATGCCAATACCATTTCAGTCTCTGAGCTCATCTGCTGCCTTGAGTAAGAGTTCTCAATCATTTGCTCGAAGCCATGGGGTTTATGGAAATGTGTGGGATCAACCGAGTGTTTCCAGAGCGATCTCAGGTTTTGGGAGGGAATTCCCCTACCGGGATGGGTTTTACCATGGGTCCTCATCCGGGTCCAAGGATGCACAAGCTCATCTTTCTTCAATCAGCCATGATTATCCGAACTGCAACAATGCAGGCTCAGAGCCCTTTTCAACTCATGATTCTTTAGCGCACTATAATGGAACAAGTTGTATGGAGAGGAGGCCTGCCAAAGATGTCAACTTAAACGTGCCACTTTCTACCAGTTCGTCTCACGAAGTTGTTGATGGAGAAAGAAAGCAAGAAGAGCATTGTGTGGGTTTGCCCTGGCTCAAATCCAAGCTTGACAAGGCCACTGATTCTAGGGATTCCCGGAAGGATGAGCTCAGTTTCTTGTCATCTTCTTCTTATCAGGTAGGAAACTGTTGCGATGTGGACGGGCTGCAGCATAAGAGAATTTTCGGGTTTTCCATTGTTGAAAAGCCTTGTGTTTTTGAGAATGAGTGTCCTCCGTCCCTTCCTCAACTGTCTGAAACTAACAGTAAGTGCAGGCTACTTGATATCAACTTGCCTTGTGATGCTGTAAGTCCTGAGAAGGGAGTGGATGCGGAAGTTTCTGCTATGAGGCATCACATTGATCTGAACTCGTGTGTAAGCGAAGGTGAAGCTTCTCTGATACCGTTTGTCCCGAGCGACAAAGCAAAGACTGCAATTGAGATAGATTTGGAGCCCCCAGTGGCTCCAGAGGCCGAGCAGCCACCTGATGAGCTCGCTAAAATGGCTGCAGAGGCGATAGTAGGCATCTCATCATTCGTTGATGCATCTATGCCGGACCCTCTGAACTGGTTTGCGGAGATAGCTTTCTCTCATGGTCACAGGAATGAGATAGAGTTTGATGTTGGTTTGGGAGGTGACAGTGAAGACTCTTTCAAAGAGGAAGAGGTTGATTATTTTGAGTCCATGACACTGAAACTGGCAGAAACCAAGGCGGACGAATACTTGCCTAAGCCTCTTGCCCTTGCCCTGGAAGAGGAAGAAAAAGGTGTCCTTTCGATAAAGAGTTGTCCAAGAAGGGGTCGGAGAGGGAGGCAACGGAAGGATTTCCAACGGGACATACTTCCGGGTCTCACCTCCCTTTCCAGGCACGATGTGAGGGAAGATCTTCAGGCACTCGGAGGCCATTCTTGGCAATCAAGGAGGAGCTCAGGCAGAAACGGGTGCGGGAGAGGGAGGAGCTCAGGCAGGACGGTGGTTGATCCTCCGCAGATAGTGGCTGCAATCCCCGCGCTGACCAGGCGAGTTGAAGTGGGATTGGCGTGTAGGAGCCTTACAGGTTGGGGGAAGACCACGAGGCGGCCTCGTAGAGCTCGATGCCCTCCGGATAACCCGCAAACCACCCCGTTGAGTTGACATAATGATGACCTTGTACATTGGCAATACTAATCTAAAGATCAAGTTACAATTTTTCTCTCGTTGTTTTGACAAAATTGTTGAAAGAACTCTCTCTAATCAGAAATCAAGTTACAAGCTATGAATGAAAATATACAATGGAATAGGGCTTCTGTATGATGGACTCAAACTCCTGAAATGCCAATCATTTGATCCAAACAATCACATTATTTTGCAGCACAAAGTGGAGAGCAATGACCAATAAGCCTAAGCGACAAGGGTGAGAGCAATGAACCCAACAATCTACATATCAATGATAAAAGTAAACCATGATGAGTTTCTGCAAATGTTCAAAGTGAACAAACTTTTAGTGGTTTAGGTGTGTGACTTCAAAATAGGATCTTTAATTTTATCAGGCACCAGTTAGAATATGCACATAGCAGATATATGCATAAAATGTAGCATGTTGTATCATGTAAAGAAGATAATGTAATTCATGGTTAGGGGTTACTCCATGTGCTAACGCCCAACTTTCAGAAATGGTTAAATCCAAACCCTATACTATTGAAATTGTTATGTAGTAACGGTCAATTAACTGAAATTGTCAATTGTTTCTAATTTTAAACGGACGTTAACTTGGCCAAGTGAAAAGTCGAGTTTACCCTCAAATATGTTCTTCCTTCGGACGTTAATTTGGTCTCATCTCTTCGTGACCTTATCTCTTCATCTCAGCTCATCGAACTTCATCTTTTTGTGTCCGAGTTTTGAATTTCATCTCTTCGTGACCTCAGCTCCCCCAAGCTCCATTATAAAATGAGTCACGTGAGACGCACGTGATTCGCTGTTCACAAAACAGTCAATTTAAACAGTACTTTTGGGTTTTTAATAATTCAGTTTTGAAATTCGTTACTATTTGACAATTTTCCAAAGCTTGGGTGCGGATTTGACAATTAAGTGTAGTAGGGAGTTAAGACATGGAGTAAACTCTTCGTGGTTATAATTAGTAGCATCAGCAAAATTGCCTTGAAGAAATTCCATACTTAAGCTCATCAAAATATGGAAAATCCAATAGCCATTTTTTTATACCATATATTGTTATAGCTACAAGCACACAAAATAGAATGAGTTAAGCAGACATGAAGGATATGAAAAAAATTGATGACATCTAAGATATATATTAGAAATCAGTAAGAGGAAGAACAACTGGGTCTTGAGGAGTATTATATGTGAAGACGATGGGTATAATTACATTAAGAGATAATAATAATCTTTGCAATTATCCTTAATAAAAGTTGAGACTAGCGGTAGGTAATGGACAAAGGTCGGGATTAGAGTAGAGGCTAGCCTCTAATAGAGAAGGCGAAGATTGGGGATCGGCGTCCCAACTATGGATGCTCTAATGGAAGATGACAAAGAGAAGATTATGAAATAAGGGGAGAATACTTGTGCTTTCATTGATCCGTCGGAGACTAGTCATTGCGTCTCCAACGACTTTTTTTATTTTAATTTGGGAGACACGTGGTGCTCCGAGATTGAGCTTCACAAATCAAAATGCCACAACATGGATGAATTCGTGGTCGGAACATCATTATACTGAGTGTTATGAACTCAACACACGATTGAGACTCTTTTGGGTTTTATTGAAGAATTGAAAGGTTACAGACTCGATCTACGCTCCCTCAGAAGCCATAGCTCTCGAGCTCTCACTACAGACTCAACAGAAATGTGAAGAAGATGAACAGTCTCGGTCAACAGACTCTACTTATACCTCTCTCACGTGGCGCTTCGCTGTAACAACCCGCCCACGTGGCGTAATTGCCTCCACAACGGCTTCGTGCGTCTAACAGATTGACACGTCAACGCTTCTAGAAGCGCTGACCCTTTGACTCCCCCACGGGCTCGTGACAATGCCCCCCTCACCAACGGCTTGTCCTCAAGCCGTGACGTCGAAGTTCCGGCCCGGAAACCGTGCTCGGAGTGTCGCGATATCCTCCCACGTCGCGTCTTCCGGCATCGACTCCGACCACTGGATAAGCTTTTGGACTACTGCGATGTTGTCTCTCTTGACAGAACGCTGTTGCAGTACCTTCACCGACTCCACTTTGAGTTGCCCGGCGTCTGTGGTCTCCGGCAAGGTGGCCGCTACTATCCTTCCCTCCCCAATCCGTTTCTTCAGCAGTGAGACATGGAATGTGGGGTGAATACGAGATGTCTCCGGAAACCGGAGGGTATAAGCTACCTTTCCCACTCGCGCCACTATCTGAAAGGGCCCAAAGTACCTGGCCGCCAGCTTGAGGTTGCGCCGGAGGGCGACGGTGGACTGGCGATACGGCTGGAGGCGGAGGAACACCCAATCTCCGACGGCGAACTCGCGCTCGGTGCGGTGCTTGTCTGCCTGCGTTTTGGCTTTGTCACGTCCCAGTACCAAGTTATCCTTGACGAGGGCCCAGACTGCCTCTCTGTCTCGTGCAAACGTCTCGACGGCTCCCACTGAAGTTGTGAACACTGAATTGGCCGGAGATGGCGCTGGGTGACCGTACACGATCTCAAAGGGAGTGGCCTGGACGATGGTGTGATACGCTGTATTGTACCAATACTCGGCCAGGGAGAGCCACCGTGCCCACTGCCGTGGGAGGTGGTGACAGTTCAGACGGAGGAAGGCTTCGAGGCACTGGTTCACTCGCTCGGTCTGCCCGTCCGTCTGAGGGTGGTACGCCGTAGAGAGATGCAGCTGAGAACCCTAGAGGCGAAACAATTCTCGCCAGAATTGGCTTATAAAAATGCGATCTCGATCGGACACCATTGTTCTCGGTGCACCGTGTAGCTTGTAAATACAGTCCAGAAATACCTGTGCCACCGTCGCCACCGTGAAGGGATGACGAAGACCCATGAAATGGGTGTACTTGGAGAACCTGTCGACAACAACCAAAATGGAGTCGACTCCGTCTGACCGAGGTAGACCTTCAATGAAGTCCAGCGAGATGTCTAACTATGGTCGCGTGGGCACCGGTAATGGCTGGAGGAGGCCTGGGTAGGCCACCGTCTCCGTTTTGCACCTCTGGCACGTGTCGCAAGCAGCGACGAAGTCTTTGATATTCCGGCGCATGTGTGGCCACCAGAAATGTGCTTGGACTCTCTTGGTCGTGGCCTGTACGCCGGAGTGACCACCCAGCGCGGAGGCGTGCAACGCTTCCAACACCTTGTTGCGAGCGTTGTGGGCTGTGCCCACATAGATGCGCCCTTGTGCCACTATCATTCCTTGCCGGAGTTCGAACCTTGGAAGCCCTGTAGGGCTCACCGCCAGTTGTTGGATCATGCCTTCTGCTTCTGGATCGCCTTCATAGCTTGCGATGACGTCTTGTACCCATGTTGGCACCACGACCACCGTCGTCTTCAGCTCGGCTTGTGCTCAACGTGACAGTGCATCAACTGCTCGATTTGCAGTTCCCGGCTAGTACTCGATGCGGTAAGCCAGTCCAATCATCTTGGCGAGCCACTTATGTTGAAACGACGTCCCTAGCCTTTGATCTAGCAGGTACTTTAGGCTCTGTTGGTCGGTACGGATCACAAACTCTCCCTGCTGGAGGTACTGTCTCCATCTCTGCACTTCCAGTATCATCGCCAACATCTCCTTCTCTTACGTTGATCGTCCGACGTTCTTTGGACCTAGGGCGCTGCTGAGAAATGCCAAGGGTCGTCCCTCTTGCATGAGGACTGCTCCAATGCCCGTGTCTGAGGCATCCGTCTCAACGACGAAGGGTTTTGTGAAGTCGGGTAGGGCCAGTACTGGCGTCGTGCTCATCGCTTCCTTGAGCTTCTCGAAGCTCTGTCTCTCCTCATTTCCCCACCTGAACCCGTTTGTCTTTTTCAGCAGCTGCGTCAGAGGTCTGGCGATTTGACCGTAGCTCCGGACAAACCGGCGATAGTACCCGGTGATTCCTAAGAAGCCTCGCACCTCCCTTACTGATTTGGGCTCCGACCACTCCACCATCGCCTTGACCTTGTCAGAATCCGTTGCCACTCCCGCCCCTGAGATGATATGGCCCAAGTACTCTACTGACTTGACCCCAAAGAAGCATTTAGATCTCTTTGCAAACAGCGATTGCTCCCGTAATCGCTCAAAAACCAGACGCAGGTGCTGCACGTGAGACGCCATGTCCTTGCTATACACCAGGATGTCGTCGAAAAAAACCAACACGAACTTCTGCATGTAATCTTTGAAGACATGGTTCATCAGACTTTGAAAGGAGGATGGTGCATTGGTTAATCCGAACGGCATTACCTTGAATTCGTAATGACCGGCGTGCGTGCGGAAGGCCGTCTTTGGTTCGTCGCCGGCGCTCATCCGTATTTGATGGTAGCCTGCCCGGAGGTCAATTTTGGAGAAGACATGACTTCCGGCGAGCTCATCCAGCAGTTCTTCTACCGTCGGTATTGGAAATTTATCCTTCACCGTGATGTCGTTGAGAGCTCTATAGTCAATACAAAATCGCCAAGTGCCGTCTTTCTTTTTGACCAAGAGAACCGGGAAGGAGAAGGGGCTCAAGCTGTTCTGAATTATTCCGGCGTCGAGCATCTCCTGCACCATGTCGTCTATGGTGTCCTTTTGCTCTTTGCTGTAGCGATACGGTCGAACCGAGGGTGGCCTCGCTCCTGGGACTGATGGGATTTGGTGGTCGTGTTCTCGCCGGGGCGGCAAGCTGTTCGGAGTTCGAAAAACCTCTGCGTACTGTTCCAGACACTACTGTAGCTCCGACGATTCTTCCGGTCCTTCGCTCGTTTTAGCTCTTCTGATACAGAACTGAGCCAGAAAGAGGGAGCCCCCATCTCTGATTTCCCTTCTGACCTCTCGCTCCCCGACCAGCTTCACCGTTGACTTGAGTGTCTTCTCCCAGAGAACTTGATCCCGATCTTGCACTCTCACCGTGATAGTTCGCTCCACGAAATCAAAGGTGATAGGGTTTACTCTTCTCATCCAGTCCGTGCCCAGCACCAGTTCACACTCCCCCAGTGGCATGACCAGGACTTCCCATATGAATCGCCGACCGTCGAAGGACCACTCGAGTAGGCTCTGGCTGGTGCACAAGAATTTATTCCCGCCCCAAAGCTTAATGTGGACCACCGGAGCTGGGACCACGATTACCCCCAATTTCCGGGCTACACGGTCGTCGAGAAAACACGACGTCACTCCGGTGTCTATCAGTACCGATATCGGAGCCCCTTTGACTATTGCCTCTACCCTCAGCGCCGGTGTTTGCCCCGCCGTTGTAGATCTGAGTGATTCTTCTCGCACTGTGCCACTTGCCCAGTCCATCGCCTCGCTCGTCGTTGCTTCTATCTTTCTCAGATCCAGCCATTCCTCCTCTTCAGCTTCATCTGACTCTTCTTCTCCCTCCTCCTCGCCACGTGTAAGCATGAACATCTGCCTCTTGTTCGGGCAGACATGGGCTCGGGAGTATGGGGCCAGACAGGTGTAACACAGGCCTTGGCGACGTTGCTCTGCACAGTAGGCCGAGTCGATGGTTTGGACGGGCAGGGCCCGTTTGTTCATGTTATTTGGGCCGTTGACGTGGGCCCTCTCAGTTGGCCCATGCCCTTGGCCTCCTCCTTCCTGGACCCCTGCTGGTGCTCCAGGCGCTGGTCTTTGTCGTGGTCGGACTGTCTGGATCTGGCTCTCTGGTGCCCTCGCCGGCGTGATTCCCCAGGGACTATGAGGCCTCTGTTCCCCCAATCTCTGCTCTTCCATTTTAGCGAGGAACATCGCTCGGTTCAGTGATTCTGGCTCGAGCATGTACACACCGGTCTTGAGATTTTCTTTCAGGCCACTGACGAAGCTGGATATGAAGAATTCTTCATCAAACGTCTCATTCCTGGCCAGCATCCGTCCTCTCATTGCTTCGAAGCGGTCCTCGTAGTCCTGTACCGTGGTCTCCTGCTTGAGCTGTTTGAACTACGCCACCACGTCTTCCCGTTTGTCATCGTCGAACTTTAGAATCATGTCTCGCACCAACTGGTCCCATCCAATCGTTCTGCGCCTGCGTTGGTGGTATTGGAACCACACCTCAGCCTTGCCGACGAAGTGCATCGCCGCCAAACGGACCTTGATTGGCTCCTCCACTCCACACAGAAAGAAATAGTGCTCACATTTCCGGAGCCATGCCTGTAAACCAGAGCCGTCAAAGGCTGTAAACTGTAACTGAGGCATTTTAAAACTTAGTTGTCCCGTGTCGGGGCGCCGTCGGGGATCCGGCCATGGTTGCCCATGGCCCGTCTCCCTTTCAGGCCAAGCGGTCGCCTCACGGCATGGGGGAGCTCGTCCAGCCTCATGGTAGTACGTGCGCTCCCTGTGGTCTGGCCATGGTTCAGCGAAGTCGTTTGAATCGCCTCGCCACGGTCTCGTATCCCTGCGCTCTGGTCCTCTGTAGTCTTGGCGAGGCGGACCTCGTCCCTCGTGGTTCTCTTCCTCCGCGTACTGGTGTTTCTGTCGCCGGTATTCCTGGCGCTCTCCCCTTCCGCGGTCGTTGAACTCCGTTTCTTGCGACCGTAACTGGCGCTCGTCGTGGCCGCGGGCACAGTATTCTCTCCGTCGTGGCCCAGCGTCCTGAACGCGCTCGTTCTCTCTTGGATCTTCGTCCTCCTCGGGACGATGGTCGTGGATCCGCTCCGATCTGCGATGTCCACCTTCATACCTTGACTCACCCCGTGAATCTGGCCGTGGATCAGGTGCTGGTCGCTGCTCCGGCGTAGAAACTCGCAGTGGCTCGTCGTTGCCCTCTCTTGCTGGCGCTCGCCTCTCCGGTCCGTCCACTCGGTGCTCCAGGTGTTCCACACGCCCATACAGTCTCTGTAGCAGCGTCAGGATCTCCGTGAACTGACTGGCGGTGCGCTCCGTTCGATCGTCGATGATGTCCTCTACTCTCGGCGCCATCTGCTGTACCTGCTCCGTCAGACCTTGTACCGGGGCTTGTAGCTGTTGAATGCCTTCATCAATGGCGCGTCTCGCTGCTCCCTCCGTGCGCCGTACGGTCTCCGCCATATCCGAAGCTCTCGTCATCGTTGGCCGTGAATCGTAGGCTCTGATACCAATTGTTATGAACTCAACACACGATTGGGACTCTTTTGGGTTTTATTGAAGAATTGAAAGGTTACAGACTCGATCTACGCTCCCTCAGAAGCCATAGCTCTCGAGCTCTCACTACAGACTCAACAGAAATGTGAAGAAGATGAACAGTCTCGGTCAACAGACTCTACTTATACCTCTCCCACGTGGCGCTTCGCTGTAACAACCCGCCCACGTGGCGTAACTGCCTCCACAACGGCTTCGTGCGTCTAACAGATTGACACGTCAGCGCTTCAAGAAGCGCTGACCCTTTGACTCCCCCACGGGCTCGTGACACTGAGTTTGTCAACGAAATGATAATGTGCAATTCATTGGGCAACTACGACATCATGTTCGAGCGAAATGGATATCGGTGGTCAATTTATATGAATTGGCCATACCATTTCGTCCTACACTGGATGCTCCGAGTAATAGATATTTTGAAAGACTGATGTTGTTTGAACGTAACCTATCGATGGTAACACGACGGGTATTCTCTTCTGTCGTGCATTTTGTAGGTTCTTGTTGATATGAGAGGTAAATTAGTTTCAGAATGTACTAAACTCATTAATCCATCTTACAGAAAAAGCAACAATCCAGCAACTGTTGCATAGCAACATATGTCAAATGCGTAATCTTGTATTTGAACTATAAGATGAAACAAATCTACTTGTGCAACAATGTACTAAGCTCATTCTGCTCCCGTTTTCTGCTTTAGCATGGCGATGAATTTATCTTTATCTTCCGGTGACATTCCTTCGGCAGAACAATCTCCCACGCCCCATTCTGCCCCACGCAGACAGTACTTGTCTTGAATCGCTTGCTTGTTCCTGTAAATCCCCAAAAGAAACATTAGCATCTAACAAGCAACCGATCCTATATGCTGCGAATGAAGACCATTACTTTTCTTTGTTCAGCTCTGATTGTTCAAGTAGCTTTTTGAGTATGGGAGATGATTTAAATCTCTCGTCGAATTCTGCATACTTTTTCTGGTTTTCTTCTGCACAAGGGCACATGGGAAACTTGTAATAACCAGGTTGTGATGTTGAGGATAACAAAAAAGAGGAGTAATGAAACTAATGATCGAACCATTGAAACGGTTGAGGAAGTCGATCTTAGGCAACTCAGGGCCAGGAACTGATTCTATCCCAGAATATCCCGAGAGAAACCCAGCATGAGCTACAAACAAAACAATAAACTTGAATCATCAGCTGCCCTACAGACTTGCATATCGGTACTAACCCCGATGAACCAGAGAAGCTGTGCTGAACATTGTCAGTTAAAAATTGATACTACTATTTTCATTATCTAGTGGATAAGATGTGTGTGGTAGTACAGCAGTAACACATGATCAATCTAGAAGTGTGAGGGCAAGAAACAATATATAAAAGCGAAATACAAAAATATTTTCCTTTTCAAGATTCGATTATTCATGTTTTGCATACATCTTCAAATCCACATTTCTCTTGCAAAGCTAGAAAATAAAGTTTATGGGACTAGAATACCAGCACATGCAGATCCAGAAGGAACCAAATACCTGGAGTTGACCAGAGAAGGATGGCAATTGAAGCAGCAGTCAATGGAACAGACTTGTAAAGACCTCGAGAAGATGAATATAAAGTAGCAGAACAAATGGGTTTCCAGCAGAGAGCTACTTGGTTTTTCTTCTGGCGCTTGAAGGGTTTCTCGATAGAGGTAGTTGAAGAAGTCTTCAGTGGAAGGTGGGAGAGAGAAGAGATTGACAAGGTACCCATTCTGTTGGGTTTCGGCCTCTCTCTCTCTCTCTCTCTCTCTTGATGCTGCTGAGGAAAGATGATAAGAGTGAAAAACAAAACATAAGGTTGATATTAAAAAGTCAAGTTCAATAAAAGATTGCTTTTTGGCTCTTTACTTACTGGCTCTACATTGGTGGGATCTGCATCAGTAGAGTCAGTGTCAAGTGTGAGCCAAGCACATGAAATATTTTGGATCTCTCAAGAATACAAATAAGTAAATTTGCCCTTTATCTATGTTTCTTTTCACACATTCATACCATACGCAGCTTCATCATTGTAACCAAATTGATAGAATCACAGGCACAAATATTCAAATATATGAAACATAGATGTTGTAAGAGTGAGTACTAAACTGAAAACATAGTACAGTCATCAACAAATTTGCAGCCTCTGTCAATTTCTATTAGTCACTCGAAAAAGAATTATCCTTCAAGCATAGCTTTTGCAACATCAATTAGGGTCGGTCTAAAATCAGCTGATGCTCGGCCAAGCACAGTGTACCCTTCCTTGTCTTCCACGTCAACATCCGCTCCATGCCTTACCAAAAGAAGAGCCACCTGTTAACCAGAAAACAAATCAGAAGCATTGTGAGAAAAGCTATAATTCCTGCAGTAAGAGCCATTATGTAAGAAAAAAAATCAGATGCAATTTGTAGCTAATATTGTGAACTTCTACTAGGAAGGATCAAGTAACAAAGCATACATCTTTATTACAGCAGATAACTGCACTCATCAAAGGGGTCTGACCAGCTTTGTCAACAGCATCGATCTCTGCACCTTCCTCAATTAATAGGTCACACAATGCAGAGTTTCCTGTACTCGCAGCACGGTGCAGAGGGGTGCACCCAACCTGTGAATGATGTCAGATAAGCAATGATGAAGACGGTTATATGTTCACAAAAGTGTATCATGCTAGGTGTGAAAGTATAAACCTTGTCCTTAGCATTGATTTTTGCGCCGTGTGAGATCAAAGTTTCGGCAACCTTCACCCATCCCTTGCTAGCAGCATAGTGAAGGGCAGTCCGACCTCCATCGTTTTTCATATTAACATCAGCTCCTGCAGAAACATTTTAAGCTAAATTTAGGCTCAAGGTAAAATTATATATGCAACACAGAAATTCCAGCCAAGTTACTTCCTTCCACAGTCTAAGCAACCCACAAACAAAAGTCTTGACAAGAGAATCCTACATGAGTTTGCAAGCATCTCAGAGGACACATAATCTAATTCAACATCAATTCCGATGCATAATTAGCACTATTCCATAATATTTCACTACAACCAAACAAAACATGGACAAATTGGAGGGTGGATGGTTACTAATTGCCCGTATAGTCCATATATGTCTATTCTAAGTATTCTTCCTTTCCAATGACATGCTATAATGAAGTTAAGGGTACTCTCATGTACACAGAACATTCATACCGTGAAAACCGAGAAATCGGTAAAGACCGACATACTAACTTAATGGAAAATCATATTTTCATACTATTGGATATAATGTATTAAACAAATAAGCATCCTATTTGCATACTAAGGACATAACTTTCATATCATACCTAGCTTATACAAAAAAAATCATAGCTATGAATGTCATGATCACAAATCACAAACCCCTAATCAAACAAATGGTACTACCCTTGATCCCATACATTCATTATCCAATAGGGACGGCAATTTAATACTAGCACTAGCAGTAAGAAACATATCCCTAACTCGCCCATAGTTCTACACTCTTGATTTCAAACACTATAACAGTTTAGCAAACTTTCCCAGCTTAAATGCACATGATACAAGCACCATAAGTGTTTCAATAAAAAAAAACTCGTGGAAAAAGAACAGTCTACATAGTATGCTATACCCATGATTCCATACTACCATTTAATGGCGAAAGAATGCGTCTTAAGTTGTAGCGACTGGTAGCGCACATGACAAAGTTTATATCTATAAGAGTGTCAATTAACAAACACTCCCTCAATCCCATCATAAGTGTCCCATTTGACTATTTACAAGAATAAAAAATTCAACTTTTAGTGCTGAACTTTACACACTTCAATCCAATGTGCGCTCATATCCCTACAATCCAAGTTGTTATAATTAACTCACGGTAGTATATTCGTAACCCATGACTAACTAACTACCTAAAAAAGAAATAGGACTTATTGTGACACATCCGATTCAGGAAAGTGGGATAGTTTTAGTGCGGAGGTTAAAAAAACAGTTTTATCTACAGTTGCAATGTAAGCATGAAGATCCAATGTGTCTCTAACATGCATCTATACCTCTTCCACAAAGCTTCATTGAATGGGCATATTCTCAAACAGATACTATGAGCAACAAATTCCATACCTTTACTTAGCAAGATCTCTAGGATCTCTGTGTTTCCAATACTAGCCACAGAATGAATGGGCGCCCATCCTTCTTCATCTGCACAGTTCACCACACTGCTTATTCCATCGGCAGCTGATAGTACTTTCACCACCTAATTTCATAAACAATCAAATTCAGATTGTAAAATACAAAATAAGCAAACAAATCAAATGAGAATTCAATCCAAAAACCACCATTTTCTAACAGTTGTTTTCCCTTCTAGCCCCAATACAGACACGGGGTATCTGAACCAACTAATCGCCCCTTAATCAATTTGCGCATCTTGCAGAACATGTGGCAGCAAAACAATAGTACTTAGTACTAGTATACTCAAATTAGCAGGTCCTACTTAATAATCCCCAATCAGATCACTCTCTCCCAAAACCAGAAGTTGCACACAAACAAGTGAATAGCTTTCCTCCCAATTTCAGCAATTTCCCAGTAACCAAATAGTATCTGCATTATACAGTTGAATCAGGGGTCGGACTGATCTAAACAACATTGATACGCAGTACATACACGGCCCTACGGATAAATCCTATCAAAGGGATAGTGAATGGCCCATAACAAACAAAACCCGTGAATTTGATCAGTTTCTCCAAAACAAAAACAGGAAAAGAGAAAAGAAAAGAAACGAAACTAGGGTTGGGAGAGACAGTGAGACCTCAGCGTGAGCGCAAGAGGCGGCGACATGGAGGAGGGAGCGACCGTCTTCGTTGCGCAAGGAGAGGGCCTTGGAGATCTGATCGGAAGAGAGAGATTTGAGGGCTGAGGAATCGCCGGTCTCAGCAGCTTTGAAGAGGTCGTCGTCTCTAAGTAGAGGTTGGGGTTGCGGAGCATCGATCTCCATTTCCGTAGGGATGATTTTGTTCCCGAGAGTAGGGGTTTCGAGAGGTTTTTGGGCAGTGTTAGGTAACGGAGTGCTAAACAAACCGTTAGGCGTGGATTCAACAGTTAAGCTAGCGGTTGATTTTCATGGTTGTATTTCCTTATTATTTGATTTTCTAAATTTCATGAATAACTCAGGAAGAATATGTATGAACACAATCACAAGAATGTTCACGTAATGAAGAAACATACATCAACTTTGTTTGATATTTTTACATGTTACATCATGAACAAACTTGTTATGATGATCTTACAATGTAAATAATCGTGGTTAATGTAAATGTTGTCTTCAGGTTGTTCACAATGGCGACGAAACAGTGTGTAATGATGTCGTCAAATCGTAGGGCACACAGATTCCTGATGTTGAATCTATATTGTAGAGTATGTTCTCTGTCGAATCTTCGAAACCCCCGAATCGACGTCGAAGAAATCGTAGACTCGGAAGGTCGTCTAACCGACGGATTCTGGCCTAACAAAATCGGGCCCAACGAATCTCCTCCCGGCGCGTGGCAACGATTTTGAACCTGAAATTTAATTTTCGGCCTTTATTGTCCAACTCCCGAAGCGTCTTCCTCACAATTCCTCTGCAAGTTCAGCATAATATAGGTGTTTCTCCGACCATTTGCTTCCCTAACCCCCGATTCAGTCACCTTTTTTCTACCTCCGTTTCTCCAGTGTTTTTGGGTTATTTGTTGACCACTCTGACGTTTCTCCGAGTTGCTTCGTCGTCCCCGTTTCTTCCCACCGCGTCCGTAACAAATGCTCTAATAATGGCCGACTAAAAAAAACTCTGATACCTTTCTGGATTCCACTTGTTAGGGGACGTTTCGTCATCCCAAAGTTGTGTCGATGATAGTCATGAAGAGTACCAACGTAGAGGAAGCCGGGAGTGGGAATTCCTACTCGATTCGAAGACATTGCCAACAACCCCTGTCCCGAACCACAAACCTAACACCTTCGGTTCATCCTCGCCACTCCTTAGTGGAAGTACGTACGAGGGACAAACAACTTGCGAAATGGGAACAAATCGATCAATAACGAGCTGCGCACAGGCTATACCGGGACGTCCTCGACCAACGTACTGGGTCCGTGTACCACCACTTCCTCTAGTTGAGACGGAGGCCAACATACCGGTTCCTTCCCGTTAGTACCGGAAATGGACACGAGCAGAGGAGACGACATTGCTCTAAGCATGGTTTAACAACTCCGAAAACTTGATGACTGGGGTTGATCAGTCGTCGTAGTCATTTTGGGACGCCATCCACCGTGAGTTCGTCCAAGTGACGAGCCAAACACATCGACGGGATCAGACGGGGAAGAAATACAAGAAACATTAGAGCGTAACTAACCGAAAGGTTAAGATGTTCCAAGGTTTTTGGTCTAAATTCAAGAACATATACCAATTTGGTAGATGCGATGACTAGATCACGACGAATGCGGAGCTGGACTACGTGGAGAGATACGACCACGTCTTCTTTTGGAAGCACTAGTGGCAGCTCGTGCGAGAGAATCTATGCTGGCAACATCATTTTGAGAACGATTTCTCGACAACAAACAGTGACTTCATCGGGACTGAGAAACAACGCACACCAAGAACTCTCGGACTGAGCAACCCAATGTCTTAGATGGACATGCTAGCTGCCGCTGATGAAGATGCTGATTGTCCCCGGCCAGGACCAGTTCGTGGTAGTCGTCCTATTGGTCGGAATGCCGTGAAGGCTAGGAGGGGGAAGGGCAAGGAGACGGCCATTGATCCAGACCACACCGCATTGGTCGATAGCTTGAAGGGCATCGAGTATGATCGGTCGGCTTAGCTACTGGCCCATGAGTCCCTTATGCGGGAGTTCCGCATGATAAGGATACCTTCAACATGGACCTAGAGGATTTGGCTACCCATCAGCTTTTTCTCCATAGCATGACCAAAAGGATGTTAGGGTTGGTCTGAGATGTTGTTCAGTTTTTTTTATGATACTAAAGTGTGCTCTTTGTACCATCCATTTAAATATTAATCTACGTTATCTGTGTTTCAGGATGTTGGGGAGGTTTATCATTCTATTGTACAACGCTAACAACATTCCACCAGTGCATTACACCAATATGTGCAACATTACACAGATTTGTACCACCAAATAATGACTAAATTAAGGAAGCAGAAGAGGACTTAACGGAGCTTTCAATAAATTTTCATTCTTGTAATTTACATTCAAGTCGAACATTTGTAGTTGACCATCTGTATCAACATAGAAACATTTAACATTTCAATAAAAACAAGCAAACCGTTATGCGCCATCCATTCAGGGGTTAATCACAGTCTTACTGTGAACATAAAAAGAATAGACTATGTTATTGGGTCTATTCAGGATTTGTTTCGGGTTTATTCAAGGACTAATTCAGAGTCTAATCCATAAAAACGTCTAATTAAACCAGAATTAGACCGGCGTGGAAGGTCTTAACCACAAATCCTCTATACTTTTATTACTTTTGACTGTTACAAAGATATTCCATGAGAGCAGGTTCTTGTTCCAAATCCTACACACTTTCGATAGAGCAAAACATGGCATGTTCTTAGTTGCAGAAAGAAGAAGCACATCAACCGACTTAACCGACAATAAACATGGTCTCAAGATGTTACATACATGATACACTATATATATATATATATACACTTTAATTGGGAGTTTGAAATTGATCAAAATACCGTTGTACTGGTCTCAAATCTCAATCTGATGCGACTGGAGAGGGATGGAAGCAGGGTGCCCCAAAGGGGTGACCTGAGAGCATCCGCATCAAGGGGGGCTGAAACCCTGAGCCCTGAAGCTGAACCCTCTGCTGACTGGGAAGGGTTCAGCCCTCTGCCCCCCTAAAACAGAGTGTGCTCCACATCAGAAGGGCAAGTATATGGGGCAGAGTTTTCAGAAAATGTCGACAGTGTAATTAATTACGCTTTTAACTCAATTTGTTAACGTTATTTTTAAATCAACAACTACTAAATAAAATAGAAATAAATTAATAAATAAAAATAAAAGTTCATTAATAAAATACAAAAATTTAAAAGTACATAACTTTAGAAAATACATAACATTAAACCAAGGAATTATCAGTCGTCCGAATCATCAGAGTTGTAAGTCCCTCCCTACCGATTCCATATGTGCTCCATAAGGTCTTCTTGAAGTTGCCGATGAGTCGCATCATTGATGACACTAATTCGCGCTTGGAGTTCCTGGTGGTACGACAAAGGCCTTGATCGATTCCATGTTTGAGGTGGTACCAAACCCTGAGGTAATTCCGGAGGGGCCTCGAAAAACAAATAGTTATCCCCTGCTTCATATTGTTCGTGTTCGTCCTCGACGATCATATTATGTAGAATGATACAACAATGCATCATGTCAGCCAAAGTCGATTTATCACAGATCCGAGCGGGCCTTGACATTATGTGCCATTGTGCTTGGAGGACTCCAAAGGCCCGTTCAATATATTTACTGGCACTTTCTTGGCATTTGGCAAACAACTTCTGTTTGCGGGTATAGGGATGGCAAATCGACTTGACGAATCGACCCCATTGAGGGTTAATGTCGTCAACTAAATAATACAGCTTGTTGTAGCGATGCCCGTTGAGCTCGTAATCCATGGTCATGTCACGACCACGGAAAGCGTCGTCGAATAAGTGGTCGGCGTTGAGGACGTTAATGTCGTTGTTCGTGCCACCCACACCGAAAAATGCATGCCAAATCCACGTATCACGAGACGCAACCGCTTCCAGCATAATTGTTGGATTCTCGTGATCTCCACGTTCATGTGATCCTTGCAATGCGACTGGGAAATTCTTCCACTCCCAATGCATGCAGTCAAGACTGCCAATCATACTGGGGAACCCTCGGCTATTTCCCGACTCAAGTAATTGCGCCATGTCCGCCTCATTCGGCTGCCGCATGTATTCCCCAAGAAAACCGCAAAAATGGCTTTACAGAAACATCTAACACGTTTGAGTATAGTACTTTCCCCCATACATAGTGTGTCGTCCAATGAATCGGCGGAGCATCCATACGCTAGCATTCGTACCGCGGCGGTGCATTTATGGTGTGTTGATAACCCCAACCGTTGTGTAGTGTCACGGCTCTGAACAAAGTAGTTGTCGTGAGACGCAACCGCTTCCATAACCCGTAAAAATAATGGTCTGGACATACGCAAACGTCGCCTAAACAATTCGGGGCCATAGATCGGGCTTTCGAAAAAATAATACCTCATCAGGTCGTCGTGGCCTTGGGCACGCATTCTGTTAATCTCTGTCCGGGAACCTTCTCCTCTTTCGATCCGTTGCCTCAATCTCTCGAATTGTGGCATTGCTCTCTATATCATTCTCTCGGTTCTACGCCGGAGTCCTCGCTCCCAAGCACGAAGTTCGGCTTCGACTTCGCGGCGTTCGACTTCCATCTCCTCCCTCATTTGACGTTCGGCTTCCAGCTCCTCCCTCATTAGACGTACGTCGTCGGACATTTTTTTAGCGACAATTGGAGATGAAATGTAGAGAGAAATTTGAGAAATGGTGTTGTGGATTTGATGAAATGGGTAAGGGGTATTTATAGTGGGGGGAAAATGATTTGTTTATTGTATTTTTTATTTTTATTTTAAAATAGTCGCTTCAGACCGTTGCTACCAGTAACGGTCATTTTTTTTCTGGCCTGGACACGTGGCAAGCTGCCACTGGGCAGTAGAGAGGGAGAGAGACGCGAAGCTGCGGGGCTGATTTTGGCCCTGCGCCTCGGCCCCCCGAACCCGAGCCCATGCCCCGCTGTTAGATATATATAATTGGGCTTTCAACTATCAACTTAATCTTTTAGTTGAGTTGGTCCTCTTACATAGTATCAGAGCTTGACTCCTCACGGACTCGGGTTCAAACCCCACTCTTTACAAAAAAAAAAAAATCTAATTTCTTGTCTATTCATCAAATTTACCCATAATGGGTCAACCCTTATACTCTTTTTACATGGGCTATCTACAAGCCACTTCTCAATGAGCTCTACAACTATCTCTTAATGGGCTATCTTCAAATCTCCTCTTAATGGGCTCCCCTACTATCTCTTAATGAGGTATCTTCAAATCTCCTCTCAATGAGCTCCCCAACTATCTCTTAATAGGCTATCGTCCTCAAATCTTCTCATCGGGCTCTCTACCTACCTCCTCATGAGCTATCCTCAGATCCACCTCCAAGCCTATAAACGGGCTTGTCCGTGAGGACGCGTGTTAGATATATATAATTGAGCCTTCAACTACCAGTTTAAGCTTTTGGTTGAGTTGGTTCTCTTACACCCGCGACCCTCACGCCCCCCTCCCCACACCGAGCAAACCCCGAAACCGAACTCCACTTCCCTTCTGCTCTCGCCCCAATCTCGCCACCACGCCTCTCTTGATGTGGATGCTCTGAGCCAATCCACCTGTGTTCTCAGGCATCACACCTTTGGGGTGAACCGATCTGCTATAACAGTAACATATATAGTATCAACGAACCATATAGCCATATGCTCAATAAGTTTATCATTCAATACCAAAAACAAAAAGGACGGTGTCCAATAATGTTGTCATTCTATCACCACCACCATCCCATACAATGTTGCCATCCTTTTTTTTTCTGCCACCATATATGATGTTTATTTGTATTGCCGTATTGATTCAATTTAATACCTACCATGCACATATAATTCAGTTGATCTTAATGCAGAAAACATTGTAAACCATGTAATGTGCAGTTGATGAGGGCAAATAGCCCGAAAATTCAGAAAACATGTGGCCTTGAAATCACATTTCTAGTATTAAAGAGGACACACGTTACGAATGTGTAACACGAATCACCTACTCGTTCGAATCCTATTCATACATATGGATCCAAGCTCTCGTCCCGATCCCGGCAAGAAGCAGCCGGCGAGTCAGTCGGAGCTGGTGTCGAGTGCAAAGGTGGTGGCGGGGGCGGCAAAGGCCGGGTTGGGGCACGAGCCGGTGGACAAGGGGAAGGTTGCCGGCGCGGCGGCCGATCTGTTGGATGCGGCGTCTCACTATGGAAAGCTAGAAGACAAGGCGGTGGGCAAGTACGTGGACAAGGCCGAGACTTACCTTGAGCACTACCATACGTCTCACCCAGATTCCACGAGCACCAAACATTCTGATCATGGCCACGGACATGGAGACTTGTTCAACAAGGCTCAAGATTTCTTGAAGAAGCACTGACTCCTCCTACTTCCTACTGTACCATCGCCCTATTGTACCATGTTGTTGGCTCCGCCGAGACTTTTCAAGTATTTACTAATAACATAGATTGGTCCCCATGTAGATGTAGATGCATATTTATAGATTGGGCCTTAACTTTAAACTTGTCTATTTTTAAATGGGAAATCATGAGTCCTAACTTGATTTGAGTTTTGTTTTGACAATTTTAATTGAGTTTGACTTTTTTTTTACTCTTCTTAACTATGACCTTTCTATTTTGTACGCGGACTAATATTTTTCGTCTGAATAAACATTGTCGTTAGTTTTGAATGAGAAAAGCCCAAAATGCTCTCTAGTAAAAAATGAAAAGGTCATAATTGGGGAGTGGAAAAAAATGTCAAACCCAATTTCAGGTTATTGACTTTTACTGAGGGCATTTTGGGCTTTTTCCATCCAACACTAACGACAACATTTATTCAGACGGGAAATGTTAGTTCGTGCAAAAAATGGAAATGTCATAATTAGAAAGTTCAAAAAAAGGTCAAGAACGATTAGAATCGCCAAAACAAAACTCGAAGTAGGATAAGACCCATGATTTTCCCTTTTTAAATTGAATGGATACTTTGGTCCGATAGTTTTGACCATTCAAAATATTTCCGTCCATTCACACTAATAAGTCAAACCTACCTTTCAAAACAAATTGTTACTCACATTCTATACAAGTAAATTGGGCATTTCTATTTTGGGAAAAATAGAAGAGAGTAGTTAACGCCTATCACGCCCCCCATCTCGATTAGGGTTTCAGCGCCCAATTACTTTTCAGGACCAATTTTCGGTCGTTTCAGATGGGAAAGAGGGGTAAGGGTGTAAGAGTTGGTTGTTGGTTATCTCAGAGCCATCATTTCAGTCGGTAAGTTCTCATTCTAGGTCTGATTCAGCTTTGTTGTATGGTTTCTCCTCTAGTACGATTATGTTACAAATGCTTCTGATTTCTACCGGGATTAAACGCTAAAACTATTGATAAACTAAGCTGAACTATTAAAATTGAAGAACAATTACACCTTAGGTTCTAACCTCCCCTTTCTGCAATATTTCTCTACAAAGCATAAGAAATTTAAACTTCAAAGACAATGAGCAATTGGTTCTCCTCTCCCTCTAGTACCCTGCATCCTCTACTCACACCAGCACACAGGACAAATGACAGCGCAGCTAGCCCAAATTCTGCAATCCTGCACGACTCGTCCTCTCCACCCTCACTGTACCAGCTATTTGGGACCACATACTGTAATAACCACTTCTGGTCAACGTCAGTCAAACCTGCGAAAAACAGGAAAATTTAAAATTTTTAAGACAGACACTTAACTTAACTTAAATTGACCCCGAGGGTCATGCCGGACTTAAGTTGACCCCGTTATCGACTAAAATGAGTTATGGGGGACTCAGGGCAACTTTCTGGTCATTTTGGGAAAGATTGATTTTTCGCTGGAAAAGTCACCCGAGCGACGTTTTGGTCCATTCGAGGACCGTGTTGGACCCGAAAATCTTAGCCATCGTCGTAGCGGTCTTAGTTGGGCCGTTTCCTTGAAGCCCGTCCAGTTTAAATTTTTTTTGGGAAAAGTGCCCGTTCGGGGCCCGAAACGTCCGTTTTTCGCGAATCTGATTGGAAAATATCAACTAGATATTTTCCAAAAGGTTGGGACCCACCTTGACACTTGTCAAGTATATGGTGGTGTATTTTTGGAGGGAAAAGGTGTGGTTGGAGAGGGTTGGCCGAGTATGGGGTTTTAAAAGGGAAAAAAGTTAGTTTTGTTGTTAGTTTAATTAAATTAGAAATTAGAAGAGAGGTTTTAGAGAGAGAAGGAGAAGGAGAAGAAGAGAGAAGAAGGGAGGTTGAGCTAGGGTTTGTGATCGAGCCCTTGGATCGAGTCAAAGCAAAGAGCAATCCCGTTCCCCTCGTTCTCCTCTACGGTAATACCCGAACCGTTTCTCGTTTCGATTATTTTCAAGAGCTAGGGTTTGGTTTTAAATTTTGGTTTAGGGTTGTGTAGAGATTAGAGAGGTGTTGGAGACGTTTTAGAGGTGTTTGGGAGAGAAATTTCACGTTTTCCGGTGACCGGAGGCTCGGGAGGAGCTCCGGCCACCGTGGGTGGTGGCCGGCCGGCCATGTGGTGGCTGGCCGGAGGTGGCAGCAGCCACCACTTGGTGGCCGAGCCCCTCCCTCAAACCCTAGGGCACGGCCAAGCCCTTTTGGGTGGGGCCCACGTGCTCGGTTGTTCGTGTTTTAATTACTCGGGTAGTTTAAAACGTTCCCCGGACCTTTTATCCCAAACCAAATCGAATTTTGGATTTAAATTGGAGAAGTTGTAATTAACGGGTTTTGGGAAACTTTAAACGTTAATTAATTGTTTTAGAAGTCGGAATTCGATTCCGTCAAGTGCGTTGAGTTCCTTGATTTATTCTAAGACCGTAGAAACGAAAATGGGGACTTTTGGAGCCCCGGAAGGCAATTAACCAAAACCGGGCAGATTCGCCATGTCGGGCGAATCTGGCCCTTACGGGTCCTTTTTCGGCAATATCGAATAATTGGGAAGTTTGGGAGTGATCGTCTTTGTCGGGGTTACGTTTGGGCGTTAAGTTTATTAATTTTCGGTTTACTCGTACTAGTTTAAAAGTACTTTAAATTTGTGTTCTTTTAGATCGTGCTACGGACCGAGGCAAGGGGAAGCTCGGCGAGTGACTGAGTGTGCTTCGGGTGTTGTTGGAGCGCTTTTGGGATTGTATACGAGGTAGGGAAAAGTAGCCGGATCTCGGCCCTGATTAGGGAAAGTTAATAGTAGAATTGCATGTGACACCGGGGTGTCGTGGGTTGAGTAGATTTATTTAATTATTAGAAAAGCATGATACGGGATTGTAGCGTTCAAGAGAAAAGCATGTGACACTTAGTAGTGTCGTAGGAACAGAGAACTTAGCGATAATTGAATTACTGGAGGCATATGACCATGCCCGGAGGTTGTTTGTGAAACTAGTGATTTTAGGACCGTTGGAGGCATCGAGTATGCCGGAGGTTGTCGTGCGTTTTATTTAATTGTTGAGTTTGGGTGGCCTTGAGAGCCCGTATTTAATTGTTGAGTTTGGGTGGCCTTGAGAGCCCGTATTTAATTGTTGAGTCGGGGTGGCCATGAGAGCCGTGTATTTAATTTGGTGTCTTGAGTGGCAGCGAGTGCCCGTGGGGTTGTTGAACCCGAGTCTTGACTGTTGAGGTGTCTTGAGTGGCCTTGAGTGCCTGTGTGATTGAACTTGCCTGTGATTGTGATTGTGGTTACCTGGGGTGGTGAGTTCTAAAGGTCGACAGCCTGATCCGACTTAGTGTCGATGAATTGCGAGTTCTAAAGGTCGACAGCCTGATCCGACTTAGTGTCGATGAATTGCGAGTTTTAAAGGTCGACAGCCTGATCCGACTTAGTGTCGATGAATTGCGAGTTCTAAAGGTCGACAGCCTGATCCGACTTAGTGTCGATGAATTGCGAGTTTTAAAGGTCGACAGCCTGATCCGACTTAGTGTCGAGGAATTGCGAGTTTTAAAGGTCGACAGCCTGATCCGACTTAGTGTCGAGGAATTGCGAGTTTGAAAGGTCGACAACCTGATCCGACTTCGTGTCGAGGAATTGCGATAGGTCGAACCCTGACCTGATTGAGATTGGTTACTGAGCAGCTGGTGTGCGATCCTTTGTGATCTTGTTTGGTGTTGTGTCGTTTCGTTCGAGTCCTTGAGGAGGTCGTCGATAGTTGTGTCGGGTCTACACTGTTTTTATCGAGTGTCGAGTCTGTTGAGGAAGGTGACGGGTTGTGGGTCTGTTGAGTACTTGAGTTGGGGACTGTAGTCCCGGCGTTGGGTTTGGTTTTAGTGTTACTGGCTTTTTCTGCTAATTATGCCATAGTCAGTCTGTTATCCGTGGAGGTGAGCGAACGCTCACCCCTAGCTGCTTTTCCTACAGGTACTGATCACCGGACGGACTAGGTTAGCTCTTGAAGTTCATGGAGCTTGGAGCGGAGTCTGGTCTTTACTTTTGTTGAGTCTAGTGACGGATGTTGTACCTTGTCCACTTGTTGGGACGTTTTTGTATTGTAAATACTATTATTTTGAGAAGTAAATGGAAATGTCAAAGCTTTTATTGAAAACAGGTTTCAAGTGTTCATGTTTTTAAAAGTTCGCGTCCCGAGTTCGGTTCGCTGAAATTGGGGCGTGACACATACCCTCATGATAGGGATGAAGCTTCAACACCCCAACACGTAGCCAATTACCGTGACCCAAATGATGTTGTTTTCTATTAGTTTTAATCCCTCAAACGACGTCACTATCCTATTTCTTCTTACCCTCTTTTTGGCATATTTTACCATCATAACATACCACCCCCCATAAGAAAAGCTTGTCCTCAAGCTTGTTTGTTGAGCTTGAAAATCTTCGGAGTTCGAAATGCCGCCAAAATCAGGAACGTTTTGGCCATCACTGTGCAACTCCTCTAGTAAACCCAAGAGTCTTATCTCTGAGATTTCATTGTTAAGCTTGATCCACTGAGTGCCACCTTCCTGGCGATCTCCAACACATAAAACAACCTCCAATAGCTTGTTATCATCTCTCCATTTCACTTCCATATAATCACATGCACTTGCAATGTCTTGTTTTGAATCCATGTAACTCATTTTCACACCAACATTCTCACCCCTCTCTCCATATACCATCAACTTATAACTCCACCACCTCCGGAATTCGCATTCAAGTATTTCAACACAATAATACCATGATCCCAACTCAGCTTGTTACTACAAAACTCATCACTCACTTCCCATTTTGTGTTGTCACCCCTTTTCCTCACGAACACCTCAAGCTGAGGTTGCGCTAGCTCACTAATACAACCAACAAGAACCATGGCGGCTATAATGGGATCAGGAGATCCACAATTCTCTGTAACAACACAATTAAGGTGATAACAGACCTGATAACACCATAACAATCCTTCGCCAACCCGACTTGTTCCTGTTTGTAACAACCAGAGTAACACTATCTCTAAGAACAAACGACAATCATAGCCAAAATACTTTTTGTTCTTCAACTGCTGCCTTGATATCCTTATCTGCTCCCAGAACAACCACCCATCCTTCACCTTATTTTGTTATGTTTCCATAGCTTTCCCAAGCAGCTTTTCTATTTCCCTCACTTGAAAGGCTTCAATAGAATCCCAGAAGTCAATGTAAGTTGAATTCCTTTGGAACAACCACAAGTTAGTCCCATTGGAAATTTGGGGATCAATAATAACCACAGCAAATTCAGCTTCCCTCACTAGACTTGAAGCCCTACTAATTTTCAATTCAAAGGTGAAATTAACGCCAAGTTTCATAATAGCAGTAGCACTTCCATTTTCATCACTCTAAGCAAATAATGACACTAACACTTTGAATATGTCATTGTAAAGGGAGATCAATAATTTACTTTTGTGATTACCGATCAATTTCTTATCATCTTCTGCTTCAAAACCTGGGCAATGTGAGGCAAGCCATAATTTCAATGTTCTTGTTCTTGACGTAGATAAAATTTGAACATGATAAAAGCTATATGGAGCAACTAGCATGTTGTTGAGTTCCATTAACTGCTCTTGTCCCTTCCCCACATCATTATAATCATCCTTCCATTCTCTCTGAATGAGATCCTTAATCTCCTTTGAGTTCTCAACCTCCACTTTCAAAATATCAACATCTCGTAATGTCAACCTTCTGAAGTACTCCTAATTCTCTATCAAAAATTGCTCACTTTGGAAAGAAGACATAAATACCAAGCCTATGACCATAAAGCATCCAACATTTGCAAATGGAGCAGCTTGGCTTAATTCTAAAATATCCACCAGAAGGCACCCAAGCAACCCAGATATAATGGAAAGAATACGAGTGTCAAGAATCATACCCTTATAATTTTTGGATGGCCACCATTGTTGTTCAGAACCCTTCTCATTGTGTTCTATGATAAGCGAAGACTCTAAAGACAAGATTACCAAAGAAGTGGTTATGCCTCCCAAAATACGCCCAACCATTAATACCTTACACTCATCATTCCCACTCTCCTCGAAACCCACCTCGCTATCATTATTTACATCTCGTAGAATAAGCCAACAATCCAAACCAGCTACAGAGTTCCTCATATCCTTTAAAACTTCATTAAACATCAACACCACAACATTAACATATATAATTTCAACCTTCAACTCTCCCACAACCACCCTTTCATGTAAACTACTCAGGATGTTTTTAGAAAACGAAGATTCAATAATAAACTTCCACAACCTCCTAAACACCCCAATTTTCATCTCAGTAGACACTTCCACCTTCTTCCATATATCCTTACGACCCAAACTATTCCAACATGTCATGTAATTCAAGCCCATCATTCTCAAACAGGTACTTTCCACAACTTCCATCCATTTAACATCAAACCAGGTAGCTTGATAAAAATAGGAAATCACTGTATTAGCTCTACCATCCACAGTAATTTTAAAATGTTTATCCGTTAACCCTTTCAGACTTTCTTCAAAAACCTGATCATCTCTCCCAACAACTACCCCTTTTGATAACCACAGTGACATACCTATTCTAGGGCATACACCCTGACAACTCAATATCTCCATAATAATTAACGTGCCAATGCCCTCTTTAATTCTGCCCAAAACAGTCACATGACTCAATGTGCTCCTCATATCATCAAGCGAGTGAAAACCCATTCTAATATACCATGTTGTCAACCCATTTTAAGGTGTAGTGTGACAGAGTTTGAATCTTAGTTATCATTATTCATGTGTCAATGTACACAAATAGCTAATTACAGATAAACTCAAACTATTCAAATAATACAAATATATCCTTGAGTTTGATTTTCAAACTCTATGTACATGGATAATCATAATATCTCTAACACGCCCCTGCAGTCGGAACGGGAGGTTCCCATACGTTTAGGCTGGACCGGAACTCGGTGAAAAGAATGCGCGGAAGACCCTTGGTGAAAACATCCGCAATCTGAGACCAAGAGGGGACATGAAGAACCCGAACGTGTCCCTTAGCCACTTTCTCTCGAACAAAATGTATATATAGTTCAATATGTTTGGTGCGCTGATGCTGGATTACCGGAGAGATAAATCGTACTAATGTTGTCACAGTAGACAAGAGTAGCTCGAAAGACTGGACAATGGAGCTCGAGAAGAAGGTTGCGAAGCCAGCAAGTCTCAGAAACAACATTGGCTACGCCACGATATTCAGCTTCCGTGCTAGAACGAGATAGAGTCGGCTGCCGCTTCGAGGACCATGAGACAAGATTGTCTCCTAGAAAGACACAGAATCCGGATGTGGAGGGTCTCGTGTCCGGGCAGCCGACCCAATCAGCATCAGTGTATGCCACAAGACTAGATACAGGCAAATAGGAAATATGAAGCCCAAAATGTCGAGTCCCTTGGAGATATCGAATAATGCGCTTAAGCGCTCCCATGTGGCTAACACACGGATCATGCATGTGAAGACAGATCTGCTGAACTGCGTAAGAGATATCCGGTCGTGTAAATGTGAGATACTGGAGCGCCCCTGCAAGACTGCGATAAAGAGTCGGATTCTCAAACGGTGAACTGTCGGTGGCACTGAGCTTGCCCTGAGTGTCAACTGGAGTAACGGAAGATGAGCAGGACGTCATGCCAGCACGATCAATGATGTCCGAGGCATATTTCTGTTGAGAGAGAAACATGCCTCCAAAATGTCGGGTGACCGCAACTCCTAAAAAATAGGACAGAGGACCGAGGTCCTTCATAGCAAACTCCGAACTCAGTCTGGACATAATGGAGAGGCGAAGAGCATCACTCGAGGAGGGAAGTATGATGTCATCGACGTAGAGAAGAATATAGGCTGTATCGGCACCACTACGATAAATGAAGAGCGAGTGATTGGACTTGCTGTGATAGAAGCCGATGGAAGGCACAAAGTCTGTGAACCGCTGGTACCACGCACGAGGAGCCTGCTTAAGCCCATAAAGAGATCGATGCAACAGGCAGACATGGTCTGGATGGGTAGAGCTCCGAAAACCAAGTGGTTGATGCATATAGACTGTCTCATGCAGGTGTCCGTGCAAGAAGGCATTCTTGACGTCGAGCTGATGAATGGACCAGGAGCGAGACACTGCAATGCTGAGGACAGTGCATATAGTAGAAGGCTTGACCACCGGGCTAAAAGTCTCCTCACAGTCAACTCCAATCTACTGAGATCTGCCATCACCAACAAGACGAGCCTTATAACGCTCAAAAGAACCGTCAGATCGAGTCTTGTGGCGAAAAATCCACATGGACCGAATAATATTCACCCCTACAGGACGAGGAACTAGGACCCAAGTCTTATTATTAAGTAAAGCATCAAACTCATCTTTCATTGCTAGTTTCCAATTAGGGTCTAGTAAGGCATCCTTGGGATTTCGAGGTATAGGGGAGGGATCTGTAGAGGTAGAGAGGTTGAAAATACGCTTAGGTTTAACGATACCTGATTGGCTACGTGTGACCATAGAGCGAGGTGGAATGGGTGGTGGGGCCGGTCCAGTAGGGCTGGGCCCGGGCGGTGCAGATGGAAGAGTGGGTGAAGGGAGCTGGGCCGGTTCGGTGTGAGCAGGTGAATGGGAGAGGCGGGCTGGTGATGTGGGCCGCGAGCATGGAGAGAGAGCAAACCCATGTGGATGCACCGGTGAAATGGGCCCGGAGGGAAGGGATGACGCAGGCCCACCAGGCTGGGCAGAAGTGGGCTGCGGGGCTAGAGGTGGGCCTGGCTGCACTGGTGGGGTATCAACACCTGAAACGGGAAAGAATACTTGGGCCTTGGCTATAGGTGATATTGGATCAGATAAAAACTCATATGTGGGAGGTGATGGTCAAAAATGGGATGAGAAAGGGAAAACCGTTTCGTCAAAAACAACATGCCTTGAAATGATGAATTTGTTAGCTTGTATATCATAGCATTTGTACCCTCTATGGTTCGGAGGAAATCCGAAAAAACACACGGTGTTGAGCGTGCCTGTAGTTTGTGAATAGTAGTGGAGGGAAAAAGGGGAAAACACAAACAACCAAAAATACAAAGATGAGTATAAGTCGGTGTTCGGTGATATAGAAGGCAAGTAGGAGATGAAAACTGAATTGTTTTAGAAGGAATAATGTTAGAAAGATATGTAGACATAGCTAAAGCATAATGCCAATACGAAGGGGGAATAGAGGAATGTAAAAGCAAAGTACGAACCATGTTGTTTAAACTGCGAATTTTGCGTTCATCTCGACCGTTTTGAGACGAGGTATGAGGACAAGAAAAACAAAACACCAATCCTGACGATGCAACGAAGTTGTGAAACGGGGTGTTATCGAATTCCTTGCCATTGTCACATTGAAATTTTTTGATATTGTAACCAAATTGAGTCGAGACAAAAATACTAAATGTTGAGAATATCTGAAATACTTGAGATTTCCTACCCAAAGGATAGGTCCAAACAAAGTTAGTAAAATCATCTAGCAACACAATATAGTATTTATGTCCCGAGGAACTTAAAACCGGGGATGTCCAAAGATCAACATGCACAATATCAAACGGAGTAGTAGTAACAGATAGAGATGTGTCAAACGGTAAACGAACATGCTTCCCAAAAATACATGAATGACAAACATTATTCAATTTATTCGCAGTACAAGAAATGTAATTGTAAGACGAAGTAAATCAAACACCGGACTACCCGGATGACCCAAACGAGAGTGCCAGACCTCTGGCGACAAAGTAATAAAAGCAGATGAAGTGGATAAAGAGCTAGGGGAAACATGTGAAGTAATAGGGTATAAATCTCCTGAGCTATTGCATCTCATAACCGGATGTCCCGTCCGAAAATCCTTCACACAAAAACCAAAAGGGTCAAATTCTATCGAGGCATTATTGTCTTTGACAAAACAACGTATAGAAATTAAGTTCTTAACAATGCGTGGGGCATGTAATACATCACGTAAGGCATAATCAGGTCGGGTGGGAAATATAGATGCTTTACCAGTACCACAAATTGGAATCGTATGACTACTACCAACAATAATAGACCGATTAATGTTCGACTTAACATAAGAATTTAGGTTACCTGAATTCGAAGTCATGTGGGATGAAGCTCCGCTGTCCATGTACCAGTTTCCATCGGCTAGTTGCTGCATAGATAATTGGGCCATGACATTGGACACATCAGTAGGTACTGCCACATGGGCGTGATGAGGTGCTGCTGGTCGAGGCCCCAAAACGCTGGGCTGGGGAGCTGGCCCACGCGCCCACTGCTGAGGCGCGGTTGGATATGGGCAGGGTGGTGCTGGCTGCTGATAGGAGCCAGCCCAGTTTGACGCTGGCGGACTGGGCCAATAAGGCTGCCCATTCCACATAATGGGCTGACCTGACCACTTTGATGTTGGCCCAGACGAGGAATGAGGCTGGCAGTGTTGATTGTCGGCCCGTTGACCACGACCCACACGACCCATTCTGGACGCAGTTCCATTTTTTCCACGAGCAGAGCCTCTTCCACGCGATGAACGCGTCTGTTGCTGGTGCGAAGGACCAGAGTATTTGGATGGGGAACCAGGAGAGCCAGCATACAAGGCATTGGAGGAGGACAAAACGCTCGAAGAGACCTGCTTGACCTTCCGAGTCTCTTCCAGTACCAATTTCGATCGAGCTTCATAGAAAGGGGGAAGAGGATCACTCTATTGAATGAGAGTAGCCACGTTGTCATATGCCTCGGAGAGGCATGCGACCAACTGGAGAACCAAACGTTTGTTGGAAACAGGGGCTCCCATGTCCGTCAATTGATCAACGATCATTTTCAGCTCTTGACAATAGCTTGAAACATTGGAAAAATTCTCCAATTTTGTGGATGAGAACTGATGTTCAAGATAAACGGCACGAGAGTGCTTATTATCCTGAAAGATCAGACGAAGCGAATTCCACGCTTGTGCAGCAGTATTATCAGGTACAATTATGGTTTGCAATAAATCCGAAGAAATTGTACCGTATATCCATTGAAGGACGGTGGCATCGAGTCGATCCCAAAGATCAGTCGGAATATCAACTGAACTGTAAGTGCTCACAACAGTAGCATGTGGAGTCTGCTCTGTGTCCTCCGTGGTGGTTTCGGTAGAAGCCTCCGTGAGAGTGGCAACTGGTGGTGCCGGAGTGGAGTCAGCTGTGGTCGGAGGTGCAGAGTTCGGCAAGATGTGATGCAACACGCGATACACGCGACAGTGGATGCGAAACAATTCGGCCCAAGAGGAGTATTGGCCTTTGTCCATCTCGAGAGTAATCGGAACGGCGTTCCAGAAGTTGGAGACGGTAAGAGCGGGGTAGAGACGAGGATCCGCCATTGAAGAAGAGGAGAGTGATGCCGGAATGATAATGGCACAGGAGGCTATGCTGGTCGGCGCCGGAATGGAATTGGCGCAGAAGGTGTACTGTTCGACCAAAACAAACGCAGAGTTGCGTTTTGTGAAGAGGAACAGTAATCGGGTTTTGTGAAAAAAAAAACAAAAAAATGCACTTGCGGAAGCGTTAAGAGGAAAAGAAGTGGTTTAAGAGTAGAATTGCTCTGATACCATGACAGAGTTTGAATATTGGTTATCATTATTCATGTGTCAATGTACATAAATAGCTAATTACAGATAAACTCAAACTATTCAAATAATACAAATATATCCTTGAGTTTGATTTTCAAACTCTATGTACGTGGATAATCATAATATCTCAAACATAGAGCAACAACAATGAAACTGAAATTTGACACTAATCTCGATAATGTTAC
Source organism: Erodium maritimum (assembly GCA_963921825.1). Lineage (NCBI taxonomy): Eukaryota > Viridiplantae > Streptophyta > Magnoliopsida > Geraniales > Geraniaceae > Erodium > Erodium maritimum. The sequence continues at coordinate 56,911,982 of OY997590.1, read as the reverse complement.
TGGTAAGAATATCAATACTCATGTGCTTATCTAGCCTTTGACAACCTCCAAGAATTTTCCCAATACTAGCAACCAACAAAGGGCCTATTGGTTTTGCTATCAAACTATCTCATTTCAAATAACAACTTGTTTCCTAAAAAACCATTCCTCCATTCACACCCACACAATTACCATCAATGATGCAGGTTCCCACCCCATTTGAGAATAACTGTAACAACTCCATTCTAGAATTTATGCTTTGATTACTCAGCAACTCAACAAGGTATGATGTGTCAATTCCTTTCTTAATTCCAGCTAACACAAACATCCCAACTATAATGAATTAAATACCAAGAAGTTACCTCACTAGCATCTGAATTTTTGCCGTAAGAAGCACAAAAATCAGCAGAATAAATGCTCATCCGACCACCATTGAGGGCCTGGCTGTGACTAGAAGCTTCATGTTTCCCACTTTCAGTCCGTTGCTCCATCTCCTGTCTCTCCAAGGCATCTTGGAGTTCATCTATATCCTTATCGATAATGGATTGTTGTTGTATCCAATTTTTTTGCTCCAACCACATCCTCTCTTGAATCCTTTTCTCAACTTGGAACTCGAGATTCCCAGCTTCAAGTTGTTCCGGTGGACGTTTCGTGGGTCGGAAACCCATCTCTCCGGCTACCCTCGCGGAAATCTCCTCCCTTCCTTCAAGACGCTTCTGGGTATTTCTGGACAGCTCTAAAAGCTCTGAGCTTGCTCCTCTGACTCCTCGAGAATCCATTTCTACTCCTGGGTCATGGATTTCTCTCGGGTTGTCGCTATAACCTTCATGGAACTGAGGTCCCAAGCTTCTTCCCCGAGCTTGCAGTAAGAACTCAACACTCTCCCTGATGCCCTTCATTTCTTCTCGAGCCTTTTGCCCCGTCTGCTTCAGATTGTGCATCTCAGCTCGGACTTCTTCTATGTCTTGATTTCTCGACTTCACACACTCCACATCACTGTAGGCCATCTCTGGGTCGCGGAATCGGTGCTCTGATACCATTGTTACAAATGCTTCTGATTTCTACCAGAATTAAACGCTAAATCTACTGATAAACTAAGTTGAACTATTAAAATTAAAGAACGATTACACCTTAGGTTCTAACCTCCCCTCTCTACAATATTTCTCTACAAAGCATAAGAAATTTCAACTTCAAAGACAATGAGCAATTGGTTCTCCTCTCCCTCTAATACCCTGCATCCTCTACTCAAACCAACACACAGGACAAATGCCAACGCAGCTGGCCCAACTTCTGCAATCCTGTGACATGCATGACTCGTCCTCTCCACCCTCAATGTACCAGCTATTTGGGACCACAGACCCTCATGATAGGGATGAAGCTTCAGCACCCCAACACCCAACACGTAGCCAATTACCGTGACCCAAACGATGCCGTTTTCTATTATTTTTAATCCCTCAAACGACGCCGCTTCCATATTTCCTCTTACCCGCTTTTTGGCATATTTTACCATCATGACAGATCATCGCTTTTTTTTTTGCTCTATTTCTCGTTGGTATGTTGTGGGTTGATCTGGTAAGGATCGATTGCTCAAAGTCTTCTTTGTTTGTTGTGTTGAAGTGGTGTACGATTTCTCTAAGCACTGAACACCTATAAAGGTTTCGGCGCCTAGTTAATCTTTAGGTAACACTGAGGAAAAATGACTTCCACCTCCAGCGTTGGGCATCCGCCTGTGTTCTAGTTTACAACCATCAAAGACAACAATTACGCAACGACAGACATTACCTCAAGAAAGGAAGGCGTCTGCTTTACCTCCAGAGTCGCACCTTAGAGTTGATTTAATGGGGGTTTATTGGAGTTCCGACCGCATGAATGGACAGTTTTTTAGAAAGGATAAGTATGGGAATTGGAAGCTCTTGAGACCAAGTTTTGAAGGTTTGCAAAACGAATAGGGGAAAAAGCATGATCGTTTGGTTAATGATGCTATCGCCCATCATCGGAAAAGAACATGGAGAAGATGAGTAACTGCTCCCACCAAATCTATGGGGTATAGAGGGTGGTCTAAAATTTCTGAAGGACTTGCTGAACATTGGATCTTCATCAGTAATGTGCCTCCAAAATCTTCATTCTTATGGTTAGAGGACTAATTCATTGAAGCGGGAAAAATTCTCACGGTTGAAGCACCCACCAAACCCAATCTTAGGGGAAAGTGGTTTGGGTTTATTAGATTCAGTTATGTGGATGGTATGCAGTTAGCAATTGAGCTTTATAATGGTTGGTACTTGAGTGGGTACAAGTTGTTGGTGGTAAAGGCTTGGAGGAAGAAAACCCCAAGGTTTCATGATCCAGGCATTTATCAAGACTTGGAGTGGCGGGAAGTTGGACAAAAAGTTCAAAATGAAAAAAAAAATTAGCATCTCTAAAGTTGAACACTTTCCTGAGCCTTTGGTTAGAGGATCAATTGTAGTAGAGCAACAAGATTTGTTATGCAGGTCTCATCTGGCATTCTCCAATAGAAATATGTCATCACAAGCAATCATAAGAGATATTGTTGGTCAGGGAGTTTATGAGATTCAGGTTAAGGGACTAGGTAATAGGTGTTTGCTTCTCACCTGTCCTGACAAGGATTTGGATAAGTTAATGTTAGTTCATAATGCTAAATGGCTCCAGGAATAGATGATCGTTATCCCTGATAAACAATACCTTTGTCAAAAGGGTGGGAAAATCGCTTGGCTAACTATCTAAGGAACTTTGTTGCAAGGTTGGTGTGAGGAGGCATTGGTAACAATGGTAGAGGAGTTTGGGACTTATGCTTTTTCTCATCCATTGTCCATTAACACTTGGGACCTAGAGGCAGCGCATGTTTTAATCCATATTTAGCATTTCAACCAAATCAACAGGAAAGTGAATATTTCTTTAGGCACTAAGGTTTTTGAATTATTGGTTACTAGTTCCATACTGACTATGCTGCCTACTTGGTATCCTTATCTCGATCCTTATCATGTTTCATCTCCCACTCCATCGCCTCGTTATTTTCTAGTTAGTTTACAACTTCGTCAATGGTTAACGACGTTTTTGGAGAAGGTACTGGAGAGAGGCCATCTGAAGCGTTAGCAAATGTTTGTGTGATAAGTGATAAGGAGCATATAACTGATGTACACTCTACAAATTCCTCTAAAGAGTGTACTGATTTTTTTTCAAAAGAGGATTATGTTTTATTAGCTTTGGGGAGAGAAGGTTTGTTAGAAAACAACACAGTTGGTATTTAAGTCGAGGATTCTCCTATGGTGGAGGGAACTACAATTGTTGTTGATGGTTTTTTTTAAAGATGCTCTGGAGAGTTTAGACATGGGGGCCTTAGTTTTGGATGAGGAGCTCTCAAATCATGCCTTAAAGAAATAACAAGACCAGAACTTTGAGGGCCTAGAGAAGGAGGTGGGGAACATGTCGTTATCATCCGACGACCTGGAATTGTTGAGTTTACACTCTCTTGCTTAACAAGATCCTATTGGAAAAAGTTTTGCTTTGAAAAATGGGGTAGTAGGTTGTATTAATGAGATGGTTAGGGACGACTTCCCTGGTACTATAGAGGGGCCACAACAAAGGTTTTCTATAGATAATCTTCAAGTTTTGGAGGGAACATGTCCTTCTCTGACTATTAGGCATTTGGAAACTCCTCAAAACCCACCTTCCATTCATAATAAATTCAGTTACAAGACAAAATCTAAAAAAAACTTAAGTTTCTTATGTGTATGACACCAGATCTAAGAAAGGGAAGCGAGTTCCTCTTCTGCAGCACTCGGATAAGAAGAAGAGCAAGGGTAAAAATAATGTAGCTGAAGGATTCAAAAGTCCTTGGGAGTACTACAAGCCATAAGATTAAAGGCGTTTGTTGCTGATGAACTGGTCATTGATCAATTTGATAACTTGGAAGCTAAAATCAGCCAAAAAGTGAATTTTGATGTCGATTCAGGGGATGACTTCTTGGACTTGGAGGAAGATTGTGATGCTTGTCCGGTTGAGATTAATTCCCAAGACAGATCTCCCCTTCTCTAATCTATTTTGGAGTGCTTAGAAGCTGAGGGGTCTTCTGGTGGTTCACTATCAATATGGAAGAATGAGACTTCATTATTAGAGGAAACTTTGTTCCTTTTGAGGCCTAGGCAGTTTCACTTAAGTTGTTGCTATAGAGATGGAAAAGAGTTTGATCTTTATGCTGTTGTTCTGTTATGGATTGTTCTGTGTGGTTCACTGTTGTTATCTTTCTCTATAGTAGTTTGGATCATTGTTCTTTATTTATAGGTTTGCTCACTGAATTGTCCTTCAGGTTGGCTGTTTTGCTGAGTTTGGTTCGGGATGTCTTGTGATTTTTCTAACCTTCTACAACGATATTATTTTAATATATGGACGATTAGAGACGAATACCCACGGGTCGTGTGATAAATGGTCACAAGATAGATGAATTGAGTGGAACAATAAATATTCACAAGCAATTGATCTCTAAGGGCCCAACTATATCTTCTCAGCCCTTTCTCTTTAACGAAATCCCCTTCTCCTTCCAACACCTAGTTTTCACGATCTCGCCATCACCAGCTGTCCCTCGAACTTGGTCAGTGGCGTCAAATCTCTCCGTCCATCATCTTTTTCTCATCTCCTTCTCGTTTTGACTCGTTTCTCCTTCTTCTTCACTATCGGTAAAGATTAGAGAGAGTTAGGTCAACCTCTCATTCTGGATCATTGAGAGTGTTGGCTTCAGTGGGTTATCGATGGGTAACCAAGCAATACGTACGGGTGGAGTTTTGTGGAAGTCTGTGTAACTAGTCTCCTTCAGTCTCCAGTCCTGTTCTCTGTGGTGTTCTACAGTGCTCGACTAGTAAGACAACGAATAACATCCCAAATTTTGTCTATCTGCTTTTGTCTTCCGGTGGAGAGATCTATTTGACGGTTCTGTCTTTCCTGCTGGTCTTGGCCGTGGGGAGTGCCATCTCGGTGCTCAGACAATAGTGATGTTGTTCCGTAAAAGGGTGGTGGCTCGACGTCCTCCTCGGCTAGTCCTTTCCTTTTTCGATTCTCTCTTTCTCCCTAACCTTGGTGGTGGTCGGGGTTTGCGGCGCGCTAATGGTAGCCACCTTTGTTTGGTCTTTGGGCCTGTTCTGAATTCTCGTAGGCTCGAAACTGAGGTGGTTGCTTTCTGGTAGTTGTGTCCTCATATGTGGTTGCCGAAGTGTATAGGGCGGAAATTGTTACAAGGAAACATTAAGGTTTCTACTATAGTTTTGGATTTTTTTTTGTGGTAACTTTTCTGACCTTAATGGTGAAAACATACGGTAGATCTAGCCGTTATTACTTTTTGCTTCATGGTGATAAAATTAGGACTCAAGCTTTTGGTTTGCTTAACGATCGTAAAAGAGTATAAGGAAGATAATAAATCTTCACCCACAAAACGGACAATGCATCAAAAACCCCATATTTCAATTTGTCGGTTGAATTCGCTCATAATTGGACCTACATTGGAGATGAACCAACTCGCAGCGGAAAATCAATGAAAACCAAGAGACGATTAAACCATGAAACAACTAACAAAGAATGGATTCACAAGAGAAAAATTCAGCACTATTTCTTACCAAAACAAGAACACCGGTTAACGAATGATTGACTTGAGTCTCCAAGACGCCTACGTATCCACATGGGAATCAAAGCCACGTAGTTCTTCTCTTTGAGGACTCAAGAACACAAAAATGGAGGTGGGAACTTGCCAAACCCGAAATTGCAAGGGAAGGGGGAGAGAAGTTGTGTTTCCTATTCTTGTCTTGTGTTTGTTATGTTGAAAAAAGATGACTTAAACATAACAAAACTCATACTTGTCCAACTAAAGGCATGGGACAAGTATGGTGTCAAGTAAGGTGTAAATAGGACAAAGTATGGCTAGACAAGATTGGGTTAGGTGGTGAATCACCAACACCTTAATCCTTGTCTTTCTTACTTAGTACTAATTAATCAAGACTTGATTAATTAGTTGCATGGGCCTTGGTTGCATGGGCCTCTTGGAGCATGGCCCGTGGCCATTTCCAACGAGGTCCCGTGATTCGCTCATCGCCTCCAAGCCTTCCATACCAGAAATGTCCAACATTATCCGACGCGATCAATCCCAAGACTCCAAGCCTTGTCTCGATCCGTAAAGTCCTATTCACTTATGGGCACATGACTCAAAACCCAGTTTTGGTCATGTCCCGAGGCAACTCCCTTTTGGCCATTCTCCATAAATGTGTCAATGAGTTTCATCCTCCGGTGTGACCCTTAGGTTTATGCATGTCAATAGATCAACGTAAAATCCCATTTTACTTGATCATATTTAAGTGGCAACTAACGAGACTTTAGTATTGTCTGACACTGCATAACGAATCGACCCTGTCGATTCTAACCTTTCCGTCATCCCTGTCATTATCCTTTTATCTCCGATATCCTGATTGAGATAAGGCATAGAGCCGTCATCCTTATTATTCTCAATCACCGTTCCTTGATATGTGAGATGACTGAAGATATGATACCCGGTATCATGTGCATGGCCATGCTATTCTTTCAGTCACTCTCGATCAAGCGGCCGAGAACCGGTATCTTTCCCATACCTTAGTATGATGGATAAATCCCTTAGCCGCCTTTCGTGTCACTCATGTAGCCCGTCCCCAAGCCAATCCTGGCCGTTATGGAAGCCCTGTTACGGACAACGTTAGGCTCAGGTCAAACTCAGTTGTTGACTACATAGCGATCACAAAGACTCCTTGGTCTAAGGATACATGACAAGCTACGACACTAAATATGTTCATGACTTAATCTATGGCACATATTTAGGGCGGGTCGTCCAATATCATGTCCCACATGATATCTATGATCAGACTCCGGAATCCCATTCCAATGACTAACAGAACGTAAGCCATAAAGAGCCATCTTTCATATTAGTCGCTTCTAGTGAAGCTTTGTTGACTAGGGACCCATCGAGTGTGATCTATCTCGATCTATGGTTCTATTCGCATGGTGGGCATAGATCAGAGCACACATCGATATATTACTCCAACACATAAGTAATATAAAGCCGCTTTAATTTTATTGCTAACGATGATATATACATTTGGACATTTAGGATTGAACTACGGGCACTAAGACTAACACATTCACCGTGCTCTCATTCTCTACCGCACAGATTACTTTTGGATCGGTTTACTGTTCAAATGTACTTTCTCGTAATATCAACCATCGTTAAAGCTTAAAAGTAAAGCATTCGGAAGGTGGGCACGTACTATCCGTCTTGCCATTGCAAGATCATCAAAGACCACACACAAGTATGCAAGTTGACATGAAGAAACATGTGGTCTCAGTGGCATCCACAACTACACACGCCTTCAACACTTGCCCTTTCTCCTATTTATTTACACATCTTCTTCTCCATCATCATCATCATATCCAAAACCACAGCAAAGTTTCTTGATCCATGGATCCAAACCATCATGAGAACAGTAGTGGACATGGACACGCGAAGAAGAAGCCGCCATCTACCTCGGAGCTCATGGCAAGCGCCAAGTTGGTGTCGTCGGCAGCAAAATCAGGGTTCAGCAGTGAATCAGTGGACAAGGGAAAGGTTGCGAGTGCAGCAGCTGATCTGCTAGACGCGGCTTGTCACTACGGCAAGCTCGAAGACAAGCCTGTCGGCAAGTATGTGGACAAGGCCGAGGCTTATCTCCACAAGTACCACCAATCTCACTCCTCCCCCAACCCAGACCACTCCGCCGCCCACCACACCACCACTACAGACCCATCTTCTCATTCAAGCGGTGGTGGAATGGGTGAGTACATCAAGATGGGTCAAGGACTCATGAACAGCTCAAGCACCACCACCACAACTCACTCCTCTTCTGACTCTTCTCACGGCGGCTCTGGTGGCTACGGGGAGTACTTCAAGATGGCCGAAGGGTTCCTCAAAAAGCACTGATCTATGTATTTGGTTAATTTGTCTTAGCAGTACTGTGTCTTGACTCTTGATTTTCTTCCCTTTTCAGTATTTTATTTTCCTTCTGTTTGGTCTGGTTGGTATGTTGGGTTTGGGTTAATCTATCATAAAAAGGTGCTCTATGTGATTTTATACTTTGTTGTAATATTTGATCATCTAGTGATGAAGTTTGGTGTTTTCACTGCTACTTTTCTGCATTTCTCACTGTTTTGTGTACTGGGTGAATTAGGTTTAGGGATAATCTGGCATAAAAATGGATGCTTTATAGTGACTGATGATCAAGCATCTATATAATCCTCTTTGTTGTGTCATGATGGTCTTGTTCTCGTATAGGGACCAATTTCTAAAAAATCCTTGGTGTGAATATGTATTTTGAAAAAAACCCTCACCCTGTATGTATTTTTAAAAAAAGGCCTTCAAGACCTTCAATTCAATAAAAGTTGGTCAATGCCTATACTACCCTTTTGTATTTGGTCAAAATCCCTAAAATGAGGGTGGGCCCCCAATTTCCCCAGCCCCTCGTCTCCACCATTTTCAGACCAAAGCACCACCTCTGAAAACCAGCACCACCGTACCGAGCGCCGTCCACCGCCGTCCACCGGACCGACCGGGTCGTCAACCTCTTCGTGTCTGCCATTGAAGCAAGGTCCAAGTAAGTTCAATTCATCCTCATCCTCTTCTAATTACGTACATTTCAGTTATAGGTTTGAGTTGAACTTCGAATAGAGGATGGGGGAAAACGATTTTGAGTGGTATAAAATAAGTGAATGGATTGGAATGGAATGGGGGAGCACAAACTGTAAATTGGGTATAGTCAGACAAGTTGAACTAGTAGGAGCCGTACGACCATAGTAGGTTGAAGACACACCCCGCACGATCGTATGTCACCGTGCGGCCAGGTTAGGTAGAAGACAGAAACCACACGGCCGGATGTAGCCGTGCGGCACCACGCATATGACATACCCGTGCGGCGGCATATGACATACATGGGTATTGACCGCACGACCGTATACAACCGTGCGGCAACGCTTGTCACTGCCCGTGCGGTTGGTTTAGCCACCGTGCAACCAGTTGCATATCCAACACAATTTGTAATATATCTTTGTGAGGTTGTAATTGTTGTTATTGTTACAAGAATGTGTGAGGTTTTATAATTGTTCTTATTGTTACAAGAACGGGTAGAGTTGCAATACGTGTTACTTACGGTGGGGAATATAAGGTAGAGGATGGCAAGTATAACTGGATATCAACAAACGAGGAAGTTTTTAGTCTTCCTGTAGATGATAGTACAACATTGAACACATTGAAGCAGCGCATTTATTCTAAGATCGGGGTGAAGGAAAGTGAGACAAAATTAAAACTTAGTTACGTAGCTAAGGGCTTTGAAGGAGGATTGCCGCCAGAGGAGATCATAGACAATGTTAGTATTCAGTGTTTTGCAATGGATAACAGTATTTTAGAATCCAGGGTCGCCTTACGTGTAGAACTGATCAAGAAAGATACCATTGGCGCCGTAGCTGAAACGGTGGAAGTTGAACAAGGGGTGCATTGTGTTGCAGTTGAGAATGTTGAACATGAAAATGGTGGGCGGGATAATTTTTTTGACGTTGATATTTGTAGTGGTGCGGGTGTTAATGAAAACCTAGTTATTCGGCGGCGTCGACGTAGAGAATGTGATTCGGATGCAGAAGCATCATCTCCTACGCCACCACCGGTAAGCTTGGATGAAGAGAACGGTAAATTGTGGAGTATGTTTCTCGGAACCAGCAGTTTCCGTTAGATACGGTCGATCCAGAACAAACCACGATCGGATTTAGGGATGGGTCATATTTAGTAGTTGGCAAAGAGTTTCGGGACAAGCAAGCAGTGATGATGTATCTGACAGAGCTTCAGCAGAAGAAGAATTTTCGGATACGCCGTGATAGATCAAACAAGGAATTATACGTTGAAAAATGTGTTAGTGATAATTGTGGATGGAGAGTGTGTGCAACAAAAGATCAGGGATCGAATACTTTCTCCATCAGAACTTATGAGTCTTTGAATACTTGACAGACTAGTGATCGGAACTCCCTAAAAGGTTGTATGACAACAGAACAAATTGCTTGTATGTTGGCTACAGAATATGGTGGAATGAAAAAGATTCCCAGACCTTTGTTTATTCAAGACAATTTGAAAGGGCGGAGTTTAGGCTTGTACAAGTACTGGAAATGCTGGAAGGCAAGAGCACTGGCGTTCATTAAACTTGTAGGGGATCCTGAATTAAGTTATGGATTACTCCCTCTTTATTTGGAACAGGTTCGAAAGCATAACTAAGGCGCAGTAACTCATTTGGAGGTGGATGAACACAGTAGATTTAAATATGTTTTTGTAGCATATCGGCCATGCATTACTGGATTTAACACTGCTTTAAGAAAGGTGCTCGCAGTAGATGGTACGTGGTTGAAAACAAAGTATAAAGGGATTATGATAATTGCTACAGGTCAAGATGCTAATCATCACCAATATCCAGTTGCAAGGGCTGTAGTTGACACGGAGGACGACGATTCACGGGGATGGTTCTTCAAAAAGTTGAGGTCGTTGATCCCAGACGAGGAGGACTTGGTTATAATTTCTGATAGGCATAAAAGTATCATCCATGCAGTGGCAGCCCTCTACCCAACTGCTAAACATGACCATTGTAGGTGGCATCTGACCCAAAATGTCAGAGATTATCATGGGGGTCGGCCGAAAGACAAATTGTCGAAGTTATTCGAAAAAATTGCTGATGCTTACACAGTGGAGAGGTTCCTTGCCAAGTACGAAAATTTGAAAGCAGTGTACCCCAAGGCAGCGCAATATCTGGAGACAACAAACATGCTTCGTTTAGATGTGTTGGCCAAAATACCTCCTTCCCAAGTTGTAACTCCAAAGGTAGAGAGTATCGTGTAAGAACTGCTCCCGGTCAACGCCAGTCAAACCTGCGAAAAACAGGAAAATTTTAAAAAAATTTTTAAGACAGACTCTTAATTGAACCTAAAATTGACCCCGAGGTTCATACCAACTTAAGTTGACCCCGATATCGACCAAAGTGAGTTCCGGGGGACTCAGGGCAACTTTCTGACCGATTTTGGAAATGTTGACTTTTCGCTAGAAAAGTCAACCGAGCGACATTTTGGTCCATTCGAGGACCGTTTCGGATCCAAAAAGCTTAGTCGTCGTCGCAACGGTCTTAGTTGAGCCGTTTCCTTGTAGCCCGTAAAGTTTCGTAATTTCTTGGAAAAAATGCCCGTTCGGGGCCCGAGACGGCCGAATTTCGCGAATCTGATTTGAAAATATCTAGAAGATATTTTCCAAATAGGGATGGGACCCACTTCCCACATGTCACCAATTTGGTGGTGTTAGGTTTATTGGACAAAACAAAAGATGAGACTTTGGTGTTAGTTTTGTAATTATGGTAAAGTTGTGTTGTTTTAAAACAATTTTAAAAGGGAAAGAAAGGGTGTGTTCGGCCATATTGACAAAAATGAGGTTTGTAGAGAGAGAAAGAAGAGATAGAAGAGAAGAGAGAAAAAAAAGAGAAAGTGTTGGAGTTTTGTGATTTCCCGACAATCCAACCGTTGGATCATCTCAAAGATAGAAGAATCGAGTTCACACCGTCATTCTCTACGGTGAGCATCTAAACGATTTTCGTTTTGGAATGTTTGAATTTTAGGGTTTGAGTTTAAATGGGTTGATTAAGGTTGGGTTCTGTTTAAGTTTGGTTTAAAGATGAGGTTTGGAGTTCGTTAGGAACGTTTTGGGGCGAAAAGGGAATTTTTTTCATTATGGCCGTGTGGGGCCCACATGCCCGGGTATCGGGTTTTAGTGTTCGGGTGGTTTAGGACGTTCTCCAAGTCGTTAATCCACACCCGGATCGAAATTTGGAATTAAATTGTGAAAGTTATAATTGACGGGTTTAGAAACTTTAAACGTTAATTAAATGAATCGGAAGTCGGAATTCGATTCCGTCGAGTGCCTAGGAACCCTTGAATTATTCTAAGACCGTATAAACGAAAACAGGAATTTTCGGAGCCCCGGAAGGGAGTTTTCAAAACCCGGGCAGATTCGCCATGTCGAGCGAATCGGGCCTTTCCGGGTCCAATATCGACAATGTCGAGTAATTGGGGAGTTTGGGAGTGATCGACATTGTCGGAGTTACTTTTGGGCGTCAAGTTTGTCGAATTTCAGTTTATTCCTGCAAGTTTAAAAGTGCCTTAAAAACTGTGTTCTTTTAGATCGTACTGCAGACAGAGGGAAGGGAAAGCTAGGCAAGTGACCGAGATCACGCCGGAGCTTATTTTTCTGCGCTTTGGAGAAAGCATACGAGGTAGGGAAAAGTAGTCGGATCTCGGCCCTGACTAGGGAAAGTTAACAGTAGAATTGCATGTGACACTTGGGTGTCGTGGGTGAAGTAGGTTGTCGAATATTAGAAATGCATGTGACACTTGGGGTGTCGTGGGTTAGGTAGGTTATCGAAGATTGAAAATGCATGTGACACCTAGTAGTGTCGTAGGAGCAGAGAACTTATCGATGTTAGAATTACTGGAGGCATATGACCATGCCCGGAGGTTGATTGTGAACTTATCGAGATTAGGAGTACTGGAGGCATATGACCATGCCCGGAGGTTGATTGTGAAACTGTTGATATTAGGATTGTTGGAGGCATTGGTTATGCCGGAGGTTGATTGTGTATGTTGTGTCTTGGGTGGCCATGAGAGCCTGTGTTTTACTGTTGTGTCTTGGGTGGACATGAGAGCCCGTGTTTTACTGTTGGTGTCTTGGGTGGCCATGAGTGCCCATGGGGTTGTTGAACCCGTGTCTTTACTGTTGGTATGTCTTGGGAGGCCATGAGTGCCTGTGGGGTTGTTGAACCCGTGTCTTTACTGTTGGTGTGTCTTGGGTGGCCATGAGTGCCCGTGGGGTTGTTGAGCCCGTGAGTTATGGTTGGTGTATCTTGGGTGGCCATGAGTGCCCGTGGGGTTGTTGAGCCCGTGAGTTATGGTTGGTGTGTCTTGGGAGGCCGTGAGTGCCCGTGGGGTTGTTGAGCCCGTGAGTTATGGTTGGTGTGTCTTGGGAGGTCGTGAGTGCCCGTGGGGTTGTTGAGCCCGTGAGTTATGGTTGGTGTGTCTTGGGAGGCCGTGAGTGCCCGTGGGGTTATTGAGTCCGTGTTTTACCGTTGGTGTCTTGGGTGGCCATGAGTGCCTGTGGAGTGTTGAACTGGTCTTGTTGCTGTTTGTTGAACCTTGCTTGTGATTGTGATTGTGTTTGCCCGAGGTTAGTGACCCGACTTCGTGTCGGGAAGTGGTGTGGAATTTGGCTGGCTTACCTGACAGGGATCGGTTAGTTGCGAGCGTTCTTTGGCTGGCCTGACCGAGTTCGAGTCTCGGGAGGTTGCGAGCGTTCTTTGGCTGGCTTGACCGAGTTCGAGTCTCGGGAAGTTGCGAGCGTTCTTTTGCTAGCCTGACCGAGTTCGAGTCTCGGGAGGTTGTGAGAGTTTTTAGGCGATGAGAGGGCAGCTCCCCTTCCGACTAGCTATCGGAAAAGCAGCGTTGTATATATCACCAACATGTCGACCGCCTGGAGCCTGACAGGGATCGGAAAAGCGCGTGGGGCAGGCTCAAGCCCAGCCGGTTAGCAACCGGCACTGAGCAGCTGACAGGAGTGCGATCCTTTATGATCTTGTTTGGTGTGCGATCCTTTGTGATCTTGGGTGTTGCGTGGTGGTCTGTCGTGTCTTTGGAGGAGGTCGTCGATCGTTGTGTCGGGTCTACCTTACGTGTCCGAGTGTTGAGTCGGCTGAGGAAAGTATCAGTGTGTGGGTGTCGGTCGGGTTACTTGAGTTTGGGGATAGTGATCCCCGGGGTTGAGTTGGTTGTTGGTGTTACCGGTATTGTCTACTAATTATGCCGTAGTCACTCTGTTATCCGTGGTGGTGAGCGAACGCTCACCCCTAGCTGTTTTTCCTACAGGTACCAGTCGCAGGTTGGACTAGGTGAGCTTCTGAAGCTTGAAGAGCTAGGAGCGGGATTCTGGGTTTATTTTGAGTCTAGCGACGGATACCACACTTTTGTCCACTTATTGGGACGTATTTTAAGTTGTAAATATTATTTTGTTGAACAAATGGTGTTTTTAAAGTGGTTTAATGTAAAAGGTTTCAAAATATTTTATTGTTTTAAAGGTTCATGTCCTGAGTTCGGTTTACTGAAATTGGGGCGTGACAATCGTGTCAAGTAGGAATGATCTAGTGAAGGACATCCAAATAATACCAATGAACCTACACGGCCAGTATCGGGTTAGTAGTGAAAATAGTAACGTCTTTGTTGATTTGAGGATGAAGCGGTGTAGTTGCTGGGTGTTTGATCTCGATAGAATTCCTTGTGAACATGCCTTAGCGTGTTGTGAGCATGCTCGGGTAGAGATATATTCCTTGTGATCGAAATATTACACAGTAGAAGCATGGGCTCTGGCATATACTGGAACCATTTATGCAATGTTGCGATAATCAGATTGGAATCTTGATGATGTTTCGCTTGAAGGTCGTATAGAGGTTCTCCCTCCAGATTATGAAGTGAGACGCGGTAGACTAACTAAAAGAAGAATCCCTTCAACATGTGAGGTGCCAAGAGCGGCTCAAGCGGCTCCAAAGCGTCCCCGAAAATGTGGAAATTGTTCTAATGTTGGTCACAACAAACGCACATGCCCTGCGCTTGCTTTTGCTAGAGCATCTACTGTGTAAGGATTTGAATTTCATTATGCTACTATTTGGTAAGTGAGGACAATATATGTATTTGATTATGCTACTATTTGATGATTGAGGATGCTAGATGTATTTCATTATGCTACTATTTAGGTTTGATGTTAATCGGTTGATGTTAATGGTTGCATTGTTCTGTTGTACCAAGTCACCATTTCCAGTTCGGGTGTAATGCATTTTTCCGTGCGGTCATCAGTGATCACCGTGCGGTCGAACAGAGAGCAATACTACTACACAAGATCTGGCCGCACGGATGGTTAATGAGTCGTGCGGTTGACCCGTGTGGCACAATAACCAATTGTGCGGTTATGTTATATGTGCATAAATGCTCTCTGATGAGTCGTGGGACACTACAACCACCCGTGCGGCCAGATGACCACACGGTTTATATACGCTGCTATTTTAGCTCAAACATGACAACATTCAATCAATAACTAGCCATGTAAAGATCAATATAAAACAACTTAAACGTTAAACATGTTCCACCTTAAACGCCAACCCTACTTATTACAACAAAGACTCACACGTATTGCAAAACTTGTGGTCTTTGTTTCCGAGACAAAGTCGGGAACATATTACATAAACCCTAAACAGATTACCAACGTGCTGGACCCAAGTCTTGGTATGTGAATGACAAGATGAAGTGTTCAAGATTGTCAAGCTCTTCCACGACTTTGTTAGCTTTCTGCTTCTCTTCCTCTGAACATTTTGTTGAATCGCCCACTCGGAAATCCTCCCGAACCTCCTCCCGAAGTTGGACCGCATTCGGAAAAATCCGTAGGAGAGCTGTCTTGATTTTCTCGAAACTCAACATCATCTCACCATTATGTGTAGTCATTGCTGAATTTCTGATTATTTGATGAATAGATGAAGTGAGAAAAGTGACTGAACACTCACACACTTTTATAGGCGAGGTTGTTAGTGTGGTTAATGGATTCCATTAAATGTGGGGTGGTTAGGGTTCAGAATTTATGGTTTATGGGGACTTGAGTGTGTTTAGGGTTCAGTTGTCATATGACCGCACAACTGGATGTCATAGCCGCACAGCTGGATGTCAGATCCGCACGGCTCCTTGTTATGGCCGCACGATTGATTAAGCTGACCGCATGGCAGTGTAATTAATGTGACTGCACGGTCAGGTGTTTGACCGCACGGGCGAACAGAGACAGAATCCAAAAGAAATTAAATTGATGAAGTGAGATAAGTGATGTCGCACGGCGTATTCAACGTCGCACTGTTGTAAAATCATGTAGCCTGTGCGGGTGTATTTATAGAACGCATGGGTGAGAATGAGAACTATACGGTCATGTTATTGACCGCACGGTTGAACATAGACATATGCAAAAATTACTTTCAAAGTTGAAATCCATTATTATTGAAGTCGATGACATTACATTTCATGGCAGACAGTTGGTTTATAATACTCTCATAATTGTCTTTCACCTGAGTCATCCACTGAAGCTAACGCTAGAACCAAGCAGGCTCCTCGACCGAATCAAAGCCATCCTCAATCCCGTATGTCCAACCAGGCCTTTCAAACGGGGGTCCAGGACATGGCACGTCTTTCTCACGCATGAGTCGCTCAATGACTTTCAACCGCTCACAGGCGTCATGGACTACTCGGTCGAGCTCAAGCGACCACACGGGTTGAGGTGGTAGGCCCCAACGCTGTAATAACCACTTCTGGTCAGCGTCAGTCAAACCTGCGAAAAACATGAAAATTTAAAAATTTTAAGACAGACACTTAACTTAACTTAAATTGACCCCGAGGGTCATGTCGGACTTAAGTTGACCCCGTTATCGACTAAAATGAGTTACGGGGGACTCAAGGCAACTTTCTGGTCATTTTGGGAAAGATTGATTTTTCGTTGGAAAAGTCACCCGAGCGACGTTTTGGTCCATTCGAGGACCGTTTTGGACCCGAAAAGCTTAGCCGTCGTCGTAGCGGTCTTAGTTGGGCCGTTTCCTTGAAGCCCGTCCAGTTTAAATTTTTTTTTGGGAAAAGTGCCCGTTCGGGGCCCGAAACGTCCGTTTTTCGCGAATCTGATTGGAAAATATCAACTAGATTTTTTCCAAAAGGTTTGGGACCCACCTTGACACTTGTCAATTATATGGTGGTGTAATTTTTGGAGGGAAAATGTGTGGTTGGGAAGTGTTGGCCGAAACACATGGGTAAAAGGGGGGAGTTTTTGGAGTTAGTTGTTAGTTTTAATTAAATTAGAAAGAAGAAGAGAGGTTTTAGAGAGAGAAGAAGAAGGAGAAGAAGAGAGAAGAAAGGAAGTGGAGTTAGGGTTTGATTTTCAACCCTTGGATCGATTCGAAGCAAGGAGCAAATCTCTTCCCCTCGTCTTCCTCTCGAGTAAGCACTAACCCGTTTCTCGTTTCGATTATTTTCAAGAGCTAGGGTTTGGTTATAAAATTTGGTTTAGGGTTGTGTAGAGATTAGAGAGGTGTTGGAGACGTTTTAGAGGTGTTTGGGAGAGAAATTTCACGTTTTCTGGTGACCGGAGGCTCGGGAGGAGCTCCGGCCACCGTGGGTGGTGGCCGGCCGGACATGTGGTGGCTGGCCGGAGGTGGCAGCATCCACCACTTGGTGGCCGAGCCCCTCCCTCAAACCCTAGGGCACGGCCAAGCCCTTTGGGTGGGGCCCACGTGCTCGGTTGTTCGTGTTTTAATTACTCGGGTAGTTTAAAACGTTCCCCGGACCACTTTTTCCTAATCGAATCGAAATTTGGAATTAAATTGGAGAAGTTGTAATTAACGGGTTTTGGGAAACTTCAAACGTTAATTAATTGACTTAGAAGTCGGAATTCAATTCCGTCAAGTGCGTTGGGTTCCTTGAAATATTCTAAGACCGTAGAATCGAAAACGGGGGCTTTTGGAGCCCGGGAAGGCAATTAACCAAAACCGGGCAGATTCGCCATGACGGGCGAATCTGGCCCTTACGGGTCCTTTATCGGCAATATCGAGTAATTGGGAAGTTTGGGAGTGATCTGCATTGTCGGGGTTACGTTTGGGCGTTAAGTTGTTAATTTTCGGTTTATTCGTACTAGTTTAAAAGTACTTTGATTTTGTGTTCTTTTAGATCGTGCTACGGACCGAGGCAAAGGGAAGCTCGGCGAGTGAGTGGGTGTACTTCGGGTGTTGTTGGAGCGCTTTTGGATTTATCTACGAGGTAGGGAAAAGTAGCCGGATCTCAGCCCTGATTAGGGAAAGTTAATAGTAGAATTGCATGTGACACCGGGGTGTCGTGGGTTGAGTAGATTTATTTAATTATTAGAAAAGCATGATACGGGATTGTAGCGTTCAAGAGAAAAGCATGTGACACTTAGTAGTGTCGTAGGAACAGAGAACTTAGCGATAATTGAATTACTGGAGGCATATGACCATGCCCGGAGGTTGTTTGTGAAACTAGTGATTTTAGGACCGTTGGAGGCATCGAGTATGCCGGAGGTTGTCGTGCGTTTTATTTAATTGTTGAGTTTGGGTGGCCTTGAGAGCCCGTATTTAATTGTTGAGTCGGGGTGGCCTTGAGAGCCCGTATTTAATTGTTGAGTTCGGGTGGCCTTGAGAGCCCGTATTTAATTGTTGAGTTTGGGTGGCCTTGAGAGCCCGTATTTAATTGTTGAGTCGGGGTGGCCATGAGAGCCGTGTATTTAATTTGGTGTCTTGAGTGGCAGCGAGTGCCCGTGGGGTTGTTGAACCCGAGTCTTGACTGTTGAGGTGTCTTGAGTGGCCTTGAGTGCCTGTGTGATTGAACTTGCCTGTGATTGTGATTGTGGTTACCTGGGGTGGTGAGTTCTAAAGGTCGACAGCCTGATCCGACTTAGTGTCGATGAATTGCGAGTTCTAAAGGTCGACAGCCTGATCCGACTTAGTGTCGATGAATTGCGAGTTTTAAAGGTCGACAGCCTGATCCGACTTAGTGTCGATGAATTGCGAGTTCTAAAGGTCGACAGCCTGATCCGACTTAGTGTCGATGAATTGCGAGTTTTAAAGGTCGACAGCCTGATCCGACTTAGTGTCGAGGAATTGCGAGTTTGAAAGGTCGACAACCTGATCCGACTTCGTGTCGAGGAATTGCGATAGGTCGAACCCTGACCTAATTGAGATTGGTTACTGAGCAGCTGGTGTGCGATCCTTTGTGATCTTGTTTGGTGTTGTGTCGTTTCGTTCGAGTCCTTGAGGAGGTCGTCGATAGTTGTGTCGGGTTTACACTGTTTTTATCGAGCGTCGAGTCTGTTGAGGAAGGTGACGGGTTGTGGGTCAGTTGAGTATTTGAGTTGGGGACTGTAGTCCCGGTGTTGGGTTTGGTTTTAGTGTTACTGGGTCTTTCTGCTAATTATGCCATAGTCAGTCTGTTATCCGTGGAGGTGAGCGAACGCTCACCCCTAGCTGCTTTTCCTACAGGTACTGATCACCGGACGGACTAGGTGAGCTCTTGAAGTTCATGGAGCTTGGAGCGGAGTCTGGTCTTTACTTTTGTTGAGTCTAGTGACGGATGTTGTACCTTGTCCACTTGTTGGGACGTTTTTGTTTTGTAAATACTATTATTTTGAGAAGTAAATGGAAATGTCAAAGCTTTTATTGAAAACAGGTTTCAAGTGTTCATGTTTTTAAAAGTTCGCGTCCCGAGTTCGGTTCGCTGAAATTGGGGCGTGACAAACGCGGTTTGGGTACTCGTACTATGGTTCCGGAAGCTTCACGTCGCCTCCATCGTCGCTCCAGACGAGCATCGTGGTTTGGGTACATGCTGTCACAAACATAATATGGTTACACCACTTAAAAAACACACACACATATACAGAAAACGATAATTCATGAACAGAAGACGAATACCCGAGAAGAAGAAGAGCTTGATGCCGTGTATATGGAACCAAGTTAGTGAAGATGTATGCTTTGAAGGGAAGATAATGGGTCTCATCAACCTCATTTATATAAAATTAGTAAGGGTTTAGGTTAGGGTTTAGGCATTAATGTCGCATGGGGAGTTGTTGCCAAGACATTAATGGGTAAGGAGTTAGGGTTTAGGCATTAATGTCGCATGGGGAGTTGTTGCTAAGACATTAATGGGTTGGGAGTTATGGTTGACTCATTATTGTTCAGTCCATATGGTAGGTAAATGACCGTGCGGCAGGTAAATGACCGCACGGGTGCCGCATGGGATCAATATTAGGGTTTCTCACCCGTACGGCTGAAAGTAATCCTTCATCAATGTCTGACCGCATGGGTGAGAAACCCTATTATCGGTCCCGTGCGGCACCCGTGCGGGTGTACGTATCTGCCGCACGGTTCAGTCACAAACCCAAATTTTGTTCCCTATGTGCTTGTTTTGATGACGAAATTAATTTTTTTACTACCTACTACCCACCAGCCCAACCAAATGATATGGGTTAGTGTTTATAGGCTATGGGTTAGGGTTAGGTTTAGGTGTAGGGTGTAGGGTTTAGGGTTTAGTGAGTAGGGTTTAGGGTTCATTCATTAGGATTTAGGGTTTAGGTTTAGTGAGTAGGGTTTAGGGTTCAGTCATTAGGGTTTAGGGAATATATTCCTTCCATATAGTTGGTTACATTAAATCGATATGAAAAGGAATATATTCTTTCTCATCTTCTATAAGTAACAACAATGGAACTACATAATACTCACACACTCATAATTTACTACATCATCACTTCATCTAATGTCGAGGAAAGATTAATCTCTTTCCTTCGACTCCTCATCGGATGGAAGCGATACTTGGTTTAGATATGGATGTGGTCGTAATACTCCACCACAAGAACACTATCCATCTCCGGCCCAAGAACACCTAGAAGATGAAGAGCAAGGAGAAGAAGAGCCACCGGAAGAAGAAGAGCCTCCCGTAGACGACTATCCAGTCAAAGGAGAAGGAGAAACTGAAGTATATGGTAGCGATACAGTCAAAGGAGAAGGAAAAACTGAAGTATATGATAGCGATACAGTCAAAGGGTTTGGAGATACTGAACAATATGGTAGGGGTGAAGTTGAAAGCGGTGATGAGGCAACATCAGCCTTCAATGGCCCAAAAAGGGAAGCCCATAAGAAGAAAAAGTAACATTTGCGAGGGTTTGTACTTGTAAATTCCTTTTAGACCTGTAAATTAGGTAGAAAACCTACCGTACGGGAGGTTATCACAACCGCACGGGTATGTAAGTCGACCGCACGGGTATGTAAGTCGACCGCACAGCTCAATAATAGGGTTTGGGTCGCATGCATTTATTGTACCGCACGAGTGTGTTTAGGATCGTAAGGGCAGAGAGCATGCGAAAAAAAACTATCAAGTAAATTAAAAGTTATATTCATTAAGCCGAAAACCAAATACATTAAGTAGCCCGCAGAGTGTTAATAAGACTCAGCTCGATTTCTTTGTTCCGAGCCATCCACTCTACGTAACCCTGGAACCAAGAAGGCTCCTCGAAATAATCAAGCAAGTCACCCTCATTTATCGAAGGTTGTGCTTGAAGAGGGTTTGCACCATAAGGGGGTGGCGGACATGGTAGATGCTTCTCGCGCATGAGTCGCTCAATTTGTTCCAATCGCTCATTTGCTTCTTCGAGTATGCGGTAGTACTCGATCGACCATGTTGGTTCTAGTGCTTGATACAGCCGTTCGGGAACGCGAACTATCCTGCCCTCCATGATTCCAATTATGGTTTCGGCATTCTGCTGTCGCCGCGATGGGATGAAGCCAGGAAGAAGAGGATCGCGGTTCGGTTCCATCCTGTCCCAAACATATACATGCTTACACAAAAAAAAAACAACTAACACATCAACCAAATGATAATGCAAGAACATAAGTCGAATACCCGAGAAGAAGAGGAGGTTGATGCCGTGTGGATGGGATTAAGTTAGTGTCGAGGGCAGCTTTGGCGAGGCCAGTGAAGATAATGGGTCTGCTTAAGCCCATTTATAGGCGTATTGACATTAATAGGCATGCGAAGTTGTTGTTGGGACATTAATAGGCATTCAGAGTTGTTGTTGGGACACTAATAGGCATTCAAAGGTGTTGTTGGGACATTAACAACATTTGGAGGTGTTGTTGGGACATTCATTGTCCCAACAACACTAATATATTTGAATTCAAAACTCAAATATTGAACTTTCTGTGGACAAATTCAACGAAAACGTCGGGGTTGACAGAAAACCGTGCGACGGTCCTACGGCCCGCACGGGTGCACACAAACAACGTAGGGGTTGACAGCAAACCGTGCGGCCAACCTACGGCCCTCACGGGTGCACACAAACAACGTCGGGGTTGACAGAAAACCGTGCGGGCAGTGATCGGCCCGCACGGATGCCCACAACCTACGTCAGGGTTGACAGGGAACCGTGCGGCCAGAAGCATTTCCCCGCATGGATTCATAGCACCCCGTGAGGCCAGATTCGGGCCCACACGGTTCATCAGAGAGACTATTACACTGAACATAAGTCTGGCCGCCCGGGTGTGCTTATTGCCGCACGGGTGACCAGTTGCATTTTCGGACTAATGTAGCTACCACCTTCACCGCACTAGGGGTGGGTATCGGTCGGGCCCCGGCACTATTTCCAATTTATGGTAACCAAACCGGGAGGATCGGGTAGCCGAAATCTGTAACCAACACCGGCATCGGTTTAAAGGGACAACCTGAAAACCAACCAGTCCCGGTTACGGCCGGTTTCGGTTTATAACCAGCCCACCAGGCCTATTGGGCTTTCGATTGGGCCTTACAAATTAGAACAAAAAAAACTGGTTTTTTCCCTTCCAAACAGAACTATTATATCAAACTTTCTCAACTCAAGGATACATTCAACACAAACACATTTGATTCCTAGAACTAATACCTCATAGGCTCATATTAATCAATTTGACCATAGTTTTACAACAGTACTAGACACTAGTTTTGTACAACAAAATACATTTCACTACAAGTTTCCAAAAAACAGTTTACACGTAGAAATGCTGCTCAACCTATTACATCAAAAAGGGTCTTCAAGGTTGGCAAAAGTCTCCAAAATCAAAAGTTGTCTTCAAAATTAATAGTACCTGCCAACAACAAATAAATGATTGATACATGATAACTAAAGTAATCAAAGCAAAGAAATATGACAAAAATAGAAACATTAATTAAAATATTACCAATTTGAAGATGTGACATCACATTACAGTAGGAGCCCCTATTGAAGTCGATATACCCTCAATTTCTACAATTAAATTATGCACTCAAGTGAGAAAAAGACAATAAATGGAAATGTAATGTAAAGGAAACAATAATTCGATAATGTTTTATACCATCATCTGCTGCTTGCATTAGTTCCATCTCTTTCACCAAAGCCCCAAAAGATATGGCTTCCGGAGTACCCTTCAACCAATCTTGAGTACACAAGAGTGCTTGTATCATCCTAGTGCTCAAGGAACTCCTAAATGCATCAAGTACCCTACTGCCCGCACTGAAAATACACTCATTAGGCACCGAAGTACTTGGAATTGCTAAAATATCCCTAGCAATCCTAGAAATAATTGGGTACCTATGAGCATTTTCAACCCACCAAGTCAAGATATTGAAACCTTTAAAATCTTGTGTTGCCTTCTCATTTAGATACCTCTCCAATTCAGATGCAACTTCAACTTCTGAGGAATCCAACAACAACTTATATTTTTCAAATTTACGGTGCTTGGATGGTCTCTCACCAACACTCGCGGAACAGTCCGTCTGTGTTGGCATACCACTTGTACCAGTATCGTATTCTCTCGCATACTGCTCAAAAATGTCATTGAGAGACATTTTGACACATGGTATTAAAATGGCAGAATGTTCAGCAGAGTATATTTCCTTTATTAAGTAATTAACATAGTTCAATTTCTTTCGGGGATCAAAAACTGTTGATAGGAATGTAAACATGTTTAACATCCCCAAATCCCCGAAATAATTATTAAACTTTGAACTCATATTAAAGGAAACATTTCTCATACTAACATTATCACTACTCAACCCATCTTTTATAAAAGTGTCAATGTCAGATATTTCATCCAATATCATGTTTGATGTTGCATAAGTAGAACCTGATATACGGCCAGTTGCAAGAAAATACAGCTCTAAGTAACCCATAATCGATTTGATTTGTCCCCAATCTAGGTGACTAAGCCTCCCTAAAACTTACCCATCCGGCTTCCAAACCCTAGATTCCATTTCAACAATAAGACTCGGGTCTAAATTATAGTAGATGGGAAAAGCTTTCTCCAAACAAACAGCAGAATCAAGCATCAAGAACGTAGGATTCCACCTAGTTGCTACATTTAAACTCAACAGCCTAGTGGTCTGATATTTAGCTAGGTCACAAGCTGTTTTGAACCGGTCTATTCTCAAAGGGGAACTCCTTATAAACTTGATAACAAATCTGATCTTATCTATTGACTTCCCCACTTCCTCAAGCCCTTTACTAACAATCAGGTTCAATATATGTGCTAGACATTTCATATGCATGTGTTTACCATCTAATACATGATGACCCAACATATTGTTACTAAGTTGGACACGCAAGTATTCTATGACATCTTTATTAGGACTAGCGTTATCAACAGTGACACACATGATCCTATCTATCCCCCAAGAATTCAAACAAGTCTCCAAAATTCTCCTAATATCCTCCCCTTTGTGGGAAGTTATTTGGATGAAATTTAGAAGTCTTTTATGCAAGATCCATGAATCATCAATATAATGTGCTGTGAGGCACAAGTAATTGATTTGTTGGCCACTTGTCCAAGTATATGTGGTCAATGAAATCCTAGGGGTAGACGTTCTAAAATACTCATGTAACTTGAGTTTTTCAGCCTCATATAATTTAAAAATATCCTTTTGATAAGTGTTCCTAGAATGGACAAAAAACATTGGACACAAAGCCTTACAAAACTCCCTAAACCACTCATACTCTACAAACCGCAAAGGCAACTCATGCATAATGATCATTTTGGTCAAGGCATTTCGATAAACTTGTTGATCGAACTACCAAGGTACAACTTGACCATCAGGCGCAAAGTTCAATTTGGTTTGAGTCTTATCTATTGTAGATGCAGGGTTCTTGGGACATTTTGGGATATGGTTCCTTAAGGTACTAGTTCCATTGTTTGGGTCAGCATTATAAGACTTGGGACAATACTTACAAAAAGCCATTCACTTACCCTCCACATTAACTCTATCAAAATCATCCCAAACAGTTGATGTGCACTTAGAGTTTGGTATACCTGAGGATGCAGCTGTTGCTGCATCCTTACCACCTACCACAGCTGCAACTGTTGCATCCTTCCTACATTCCAAATCTGCAGCTACTGTTCCAGCTCTAGATCCTTGCCCCGATTGAGTGATAGAGTTAACAAACAGTCCCTTGTACGAAGAAATCAAAAAACAGTAAGTCCTAAGATTAAAAAAACAGTAAGCACATTTAAAAATTATTACTTTCACCTTATTCATGCATTACATTTAAAAAAAAACAGATCATAGTATTAATGGTTCAAAACAGTGATTCATGAATTACAATTTTAAAAAAACAGTAAGGATCACTTTTAAACTAAACATGAATCAACTAACTCATCTAATTTTTTTTTTAACTAAACATGAATCAATTAAGTCATCTAATATTTTTTAAACTAAACATGAATCATGCATCAAGATAGTTTAAATCAAGTCAAACATACATTACTAGTTCAGTCAAGTTTAAACTTGATAACAAATCTGATCAACAATGACAAACATGAATCACTTAGCATTTTGACAAAGCAACACAAATCAGTTTATCGCATTTCACAATTCATTCATGCACTAAATTAACTAGTAGAAGAATTAATAAAACAGATCAGTCATACTACAAATCAAAACATATTAGTTTAAGTAATGAAAGATAATTTCAAATGAACAAAAAACATATTACAAAAACAGATTTAAAAAATGATAATTTCATAAACCTTAACTCATTTACAAACAAAACAAGTCCTTAATCATCTTAAAATAAAATGAAAAAAAAACTCAAAACAGATAGTAATCATGCATTTTGACAAAGCAACACAAATCAGTTCAGAGCATTTCACAATTTATTCATGCACTAAATTAACAGCTAGTAGAAGAATTAATAAAACAGATCAGTCATACTACAAATCAAAATATATTAGT
Source organism: Erodium maritimum (assembly GCA_963921825.1). Classification (NCBI taxonomy): domain Eukaryota; kingdom Viridiplantae; phylum Streptophyta; class Magnoliopsida; order Geraniales; family Geraniaceae; genus Erodium; species Erodium maritimum. Next base: position 56,886,074 of record OY997590.1, on the reverse strand, counting down.
TTAAGTAATGAAACAAAAAACATATTACAAAAACAGATTTTAAAAAAACAGATTTTAAAAATGATAATTTCATAAACCTTAACTCATTTACAAACAAAACAAGTCCTTAATCATCTTAAAATAAAATAAAAAACAAACTCAAAACAGATAATAATCATGCATTTTGACAAAGCAACACAAATCAGTTCATAGCATTTCACAATTCATTCATGCACTAAATTAACAACTAGTAGAAGAATTAATAAAACAGATCAGTCATACTACAAATCAAAACATATTAGTTTAAGTAATGAAAGATAATTTCAAATGAACAAAAAACATATTACAAAAACAGATTTAAAAAAATGATAATTTCATAAGTCTTAACTCATTTACAAACAAAACAAGTCCTTAATCATCTTAAAATAAAATGAAAAACAAACTCAAAACAGATAGTAATCATCTTAAAATGAAATGAAAAAAAACAACTACTCATTTTCATCAACTTAAATTAACTTCTTAATCAACTTAAAGTTTTGAATGTTCATAAAACACTAACTCATTTTAATTTTTAAAACATATCATTATTCATCTTAAAATGAAATGATAAACAAATTAAAACATATCAGTAATCATCTTCAAATGAAATGAAAAAAAATGAAAACAAGTCATTAACTAATTTACAAGTCTTAAAATGAAATAAACAAAAATCATTTCATAGAAAATTAACTCATTTACATTTACAAACAAAACAAGTAATAAACTCAACCAATAGTTCACAAGTATGTAGTTCATATTAACTATTAACTATTAACTATTAAGTACTAAACAGATCATATTAAATACTAAACTTAACCAATTCAAGCATTAATCAAAATTAAACAGTTCAAAACACATTCAAGATTATAAATCAATTTCATTCTTCAAAACAGATAGTCATGCTCATAATTTCATAAAAGAAAACAAGTAAAAATTAACTAGGGATACGAATATATACCTTTCCCTTCGATTTTGAAGCCTCCATCTCCTTCTGCTTCCCCATGTTCTACGGCTCTATGTGGTGTTAACTGTTAAGCAAGCATACACTACAAGGAAGGATGCATATGTTAGAGATGTTGTGTCACGCCCCAATTTCAGTAAGCCGAACTCGGGACGCGGACATTTAAAATTATAAAACATTTGAAACCTGTTTTGAATAAACACTTGAAATATCCATTTAATTAAACCAAAATAATATTTACAATTCAAAAACGTCCCAACAATTGGACAAGTACAAGGTATCCGTCACTAGACTCAAAAGATAAGACCCTGACTCCGCTCCTAGCTCCACAAGATTCGAGAGCTCACCTAGTCCATCCTGTGATCAGTACCTGTAGGAAAAGCAGCTAGGGGTGAGCGTTTGCTCACCACCACGGATAACAGACTGACTACAGCATACTTAGCAGACAATGTCGGTAGCACCAAAACTAGACCCAACACCGGGAATACCATCCCCAAACTCAAGTAACTTAACTGACACACAACTCGTTACTTCCTCAACAGACTCAACACTCGGACTCGTAATGTAGACCTAACACAACGATCACGACCTCTTCCAAGGACTCAAAAGACCACCACGCAAACCCAAGATCACAAAGGATCGCACACCAAACAAGATCACAAAGGATCGCATACCAGCTGCTCAGTAACCTCCCTCACGCCCTTTACCAATCTCAATCAGGTCAGGCGGTCGACCTATCACAATTCCTCGACACAAAGTCGGATCAGGCTGTCGACCTATCGCAATTCATCGACACAAAGTCGGATCAGGCTGTCGACCTATCGTAATTCATCGACACAAAGTCGGATCAGGCTGTCGACCTATCACACTCACAACCCCAAACCACACACGCGCGGCCAGGACCCCTTTGTTGTCGGGCGGGCCCCCTACCCCGTCTAAACATGCAGACGCGTGTGCTCGTGGACCCCCGTTTCATGAAGCGGGCCCCCAACCCCATGTAACCACAATCATAATCACAAGCAAGTTCAAAAAACAACAACAACACAGGTTCAACACTCCACAGGCAGTCATGGCCACACGAGACACCAACCGTAAAACACGGACTCAACAACCCCACAGGCACTCACGGTCTCCCAAGATACACCAACAGTAACTCACAGGCTCAACAACCCTACGGGTACTCACGGCCTCTCAAAACCACCGACAGTAACTCACGGGCTCAACAACCCCACGGGCACTCACGGCCTCTCAAAACCACCAATAGTAACTCACGGGCTCAACAACCCCACGGGCACTCACGGCCTCCCAAGACACACCAACAGTAATTCACGGGCTCAACAACTCCACAGGCACTCACTGCCTCCCAAGACACACCAACAGTAAAGACACGGGTTCAACAACCCCACGGGCACTCACGGCCTCCCAAGTCACACCGACAGTAAAGACACGGGTTCAACAACCCCACGGGCACTCATGGCCACCCAAGACACACCGACAATAAAGACACGGGTTCAACAAACCTACGGGCACTCATGGCCACCCAAGACACCAACAGTAAAACACGGGCTCTCATGGCCACCCAAGACACAACAGTAAAACACGGGCTCTCATGGCCACCCAAGACACAACATACACAATCAACCTCCGGCATAACCAATGCCTCCAACAGTCCTAATATCAACAGTTTCACAATCAACCTCCGGGCATGGTCATATGCCTCCAGTACTCCTAATATCGATAAGTTCACAATCAACCTCCGGGCATGGTCATATGCCTCCAGTAATTCTAACATCGATAAGTTCTCTGCTCCTACGACGCTACTAAGTGTCACATGCATTTCCGATCTTCGATAGCCTACTTAACCCACGACACCCCAAGTGTCACATGCATTTCTAATATTCGATAACCTACTTAACCCACGACACCCAAGTGTCACATACAAGTCTATTGTTAACTTTCCCTAGTCAGGGCCGAGATCCGGCTACTTTTCCCTACCTCGTGCGTGTTCTCCAAAAGCCAACCAACAAGCTCCGGCGTGATCTCAGTCACTCGCCTAGCTTCCTTTTCCCTCGGTCCGCGGCACGATCTAAAAGAACACAAATTTTAGGCACTTTTAAACTCACAGGAATAAACTGAAGTTCAGTAAACTTAACGCCCAAACGTAACCCCGACAATGTCGATCACTCCCACACTTCCCAATTACTCGACATTATCGATAAAGGACCCGCAAATGCCCGATTCGCCCGACATGGCGAATCTGCCCGGGTTTTGGAAATGTCCTTCCGGGGCTCTAAAAATTCCCGTTTTCGTTTCTACGGTCTTAGAATAATTCAAGGGTCCCAATGCACTTGACGGAATCGAATTCCGACTTCCGAGTCATTTAATTAACGTTCAAAGTTTCTAAACCCGAAATTCCAACTTTCACAATTTAATTCCAAATTCCGATCCGGGTGTGGATTAACTACTTGGGGATCATCCTAAACCACCCGAACATGAAAACCCGATACTCGGGAACGTGGGCCCCACCCGGCCACAATTAGGAAAATTTCCTTTTCGCCCTAAAACGTTCCTAACGAACCCCAAACCTCAACCATTCATCTTTAAACCAATCTTAAACAAAACCCAACCTTAATCAAACCGTTTAAACTCAAACCCTAAAATTCAAACGTTCCAAAACGAAAATCGGTTAGGTTCTTACCGTAGAGGAAGACGATGTGAGCTCGAATATACTATCGTTGAGACAAACCCATGGCTCGATGCTCGTGAATAGTGACCCCAAACCCCAACTCCTTCTCTTTTCTCGCTTCTTCTCCTTCTCTCTCTAAAAACTAACTCTCTTTTTCCATTTTCTTTTCCTTTTTTACAATGTATGGACGTGTAGTCATCTTCTTCCCTTTTGTTTTATTTAAAAAAAACATCAAACTAATACTTAATTACAAACTAACACCTAAAGTAGTCTTCCTTGTCTTGTCCCACACCTAACACCACCACTTGCTTGACAAGTGGCAAGGTGGGTCCCACGCCTTTTTGAGAGAAATATCTAGAAGATATTTTCCAATCAGATTCGCGAAAATCGGACGTTTCAGGCCCCGAAGGGGCACTTTTTCCAAGAAATTACGAAACTTCGCGGGCTACAAGAAAACGGCCCAACTAAGACCACTGCGACGACGGCTAAGCTTTTTGGATCCAAAACGGTCCTCGAATGGACCAAAACGTCGCTCGGTTGACTTTTCCAGCGAAAAGTCAACATTTCCCAAATTGATCAGAAAGTTGCCCTGAGTCCCCCGGAACTCACTTTGGTCAATAACGAGGTCAACTTAAGTCCGGTATGACCCTTGGGGTCAAATTTAGGTTCAACCAAGTGTCTGCTGAATTTTTTTTAAATTTTCCTATTTTTCGCAGATTTGACTGGCGTTGGACCGGGAGTGGTTATTACATGTTGAAATTGATCAATGAAATTGAAAGAGATGAAGATAGGTTAGATCAAAACTGTATACCTTCTGAATATGAGTTTCTTCTTCCTTCCTCTTCAACTTCCATCCCTTTTATCCTCTCCTCGAGTCCTCTAGCTCCTCCTCCGAGGCTCCTCCGCATTAAATGATCCAGATGAGTCCCAAGATGGTACTGTGGAGTCTGATAGGATCAAAGAGCCATGGCGGCTCAAATATGTGGACGGAAAGAAGAGAGAGGACTCAAAGAGCCGTTGGGGACTAGTATTTGTCGAGAGAAAGGGAAGATGGAAGTGAAAGCTGCCACTAATCGACAGCGTTTTTGCGTTTTGGGACGATGAGAAGAGAGAGAGAAGGGAAGGAGGGGTCGGAGTCGGAGAGCGTGAGGCTAGGGTTTCGACAATTTGGTCTGCGATTTGAGTGAGAGAGAGAGGTAGGTCAGAGAGCATTCAATGCCTCTGACCATATAAATCAACGGTTGTGGTTGATTATCAAACTCGGACGGTCCAGATGAAGCGAGCAGGGATTCGGGCCTGCGTGGATGGGCCTCAAGAGCTGCTGACACGGGCCTTCACGCATGTGGGCCGAACGCAAGTGATGGGCCAGCCTAAATACGTGAACAGTGGCGGCCGGCCGGTTCACCACCGGTTCTCTTGCATCAAAATCAGTCATACCCATTTACCACGCCGGTTTAGCAATTTTCAGACCGGCTCTGCCGTGGTAATGCCGGTTCCGGGTTTTCCGATGACGGGTACGATCGGTTTCGGCCGGTTTACGGTTACAGGCGAATTTTTGCCCAGCCTTACACCGCACGACAAAAATACTAGCCGCACGGCGAAGTACATTTCAACATTACAGGACATGGAACTCTTGCCATTCAACACAAGACATAAGTACCAAATAGTAACACAATTACATTCAAATCCTTCATGTCCAAAACCTAAGAACCAAATAGTACCAGAATTACATTCAAATGCTTCATGTCCAAAACCTAATAACCAAATAGTACCACAATTACATGCAAATGCGTCATGTCTAAAACCTACAAAACTAGTTGCCAGTTCGACATGGCCTCAATGGCGTACTTTTTCCGATACTGCTTCATAATGGTGTCTCTTAAGTAATCGCTGAAGTCCTTTCCTGCCAACTTCAGCTGGATCATCTTCAGCGTGCATATCCCACTGTCGCCACGACTAGCAAAATATACACCGGTAATGTTAAACATTAAATAAACTGTGTACCTATGCAAATTAAAGGGAGGAAATTTCATTCTTACTGTTTTGTCTGATGTACATCCGGGACCCTCAGGTAGGTGAAAAGTTCCTCGTACAACCTCTTGTTCTCCTCGGACACGTATCCTGAATGTAACATTATCCTCGGAATCATGCGGGCATACGGCCTAATTAACAGCTCTAGCTCAGCATTCGATGTCCACCACCTGTGGCTGTCGTAGACATTAATGTGCCTTCCTGCTAAGTTCACCTCTACCAATATCCATGACCAACTGTCGACCCCCTTCTTGTGCAGTAATGGAAAGTATACCTTCTGCAATTTCTTCCAGTTTTTCCTAAACTCGTGTGGACATGTACCAAAATTATACTCCATCAACGCAATCGAAGGGTTACCATGCAATCCTGACTCGAATTCCACTCGGCATAGCTCGTGGAACTAGCAATCCAGTACAGAAGAGTCCTGATCAGTGAAAACATTCTGATACATACGTTGTTGCTTCCGTCTGCCGTACAACTGATCGTCCATTTGTTGTGTACAATGAAAATCAGTAATCAAGTACAGATTAGTATACAAATGCATTTTTAATCATAAATTTTAAAAACAGTTAAACAAAAGGTTATACGATAAATATAGTATACGAACCTCATGGGATACCGATGATCCACGTTTCAAGAGGGTCTTGAAATATTCTTTACCCCTTGTGCCGTACGGAGTCGTGATTTCCTCGAACCCAACGAAATTTTCTAACACAGTGGCATGTTTCTTAGCACCACTACGATACCTGCCTACATGATCCCACACTGTCTGCGTCTCCATTTCTACGTGGGACACCTCACGTAATCTCTTCCTCTTTCTTGAACTAGGACCCTCTGTGGATCCCACTGGCACGCGTACCATGATGTGGACAGGAGATTTCTCGGGATCTGCGACAGACGGTGTAGGAGTCACTTGTACTTGGTCGTCCTCCATCCAAGATTCACTTGACTCTTCCCCAACTACTGCACCTTCAAGATTAGGTTCTGACCAGGAACTCCGTGTGCTCGTCCCTGACTTTGTCGGCTCTACCGACTCTCCCGACTCTTCCATTCCTATAGGGGGCTCCCGTGGATGAGCTTGTACCAAATATTGAGGCTCAGACACTGCCCCCTCTTCCGGTCCTGCTTGTTGTACCAGGTCCTTTAGCACAGACTGTACCACCTCGTCTTCCGGTACTCGTGCAAGGGCAAACTCATTTTCTCCTCCAGATACGGCAGCACGCTCTACGGCGTCCACAGTACCACCCGTAGACTCCACTTCCACTATTTGTCTTGAACTGCCTGCAACTGGACCGAGAGGCCTTGACTGTGCACCATCATCTGCTCTTTGGTCGGGTGGGGTAACTGTCGAGATCCGGTGTTTGATTGTTCGGCACGGGCAGCGGCGTTGGTGCGAAGTATCTTAAGGACCTCAGCAATTGGAGTCCTTAACTCTGTAAATTGTCCCTGAGCCCATGGTTGTAAAAATCGGGCTAGGCGCCCGCCTAGGCGCCAAAAACAGATAAAACGCCACGACCTGGACGGGTCGGACGGACTAAATCGGGAAGCCGACTAACGACCGATTAAGCGGGTCAGGCAGCATTTAGGCGGCCCAATTAAACGGGCCCAATTGCAGGTCTTTGCCTTGCGTGCCTAAATGACTTGGTTTTAATTTGAACAGTTCTTCCCCTTCCTTTTATAACTAAAGTGTGAGGTTGTTTCTTTCCTTTTTACCGGTGTGGGACTATACTTTGCCAATAGTCTCATGAGGAGAAATCTGGTGAGAACCATGTTTTAACGTAGGAACCGCGAGAACCAATCTAAGTCATCCATTTTAAGAATGGATGGATGAGATGCAATTGAGTAGTTGGCTTGTTGACTGCAAAAAAAAACAACACTTTTTAGTAAGTGGTAAGGGCTTTTTAGTAAAACTATCATATTATTTTTTTTAACCAATTCACTAATTTAATTTTTCCCGCTTCGTTTGAACTCTGATTGGCTTCAAACTTGCGCCATTAGTTTTGTTTTTTTAATGGCTTTCAATCAAGATCAGTCATGAATATATTTTGAAGCACGAAATTTTTTTTATTTCGGGGTTGATTTTTTTAAAAAAAATCTGGTTAATTTTTATCAACACTTTGCTCTGAATTTATCAACACTTTTACACTGGTTTTATCACCTCATTTTCCAAAACTGATCATAATTTTATCACCTCATCGCGTGCTTTTTATGAATACTAGTTTTATCAACACTAAACACTAGGTTTATCATTCAAATTATGTGTGTTTTATCACCCCCATCACATGTTTTTTTGAAGCACGAAATTTTTATTTATTTCGGGGCTAGTTTTTAAAGGAATTATATATGGGTAATTTTTATCAACACTTTGCTCTGTGTTTATCAACACTTTACCCTGTTTTTATCAACACTTTGCACTGTTTTTATCACCCCATTCTCCAAAACTGATCATGATTTTTATCATCTCATCACATGCTTTTTATGAACACCATTTTTATCAACACTAAACTCTATATTTATCATTGAATTACGTGTTTTTTATCACCTCATCACAAGTTTTTTTTATCAACGTTAAACTCTAGTGTATCACACTTATTATCAAAATTGAAAATGGTTTTTATCACCTCATTATTTGTTTCTTATCACCTCATTACATGTTTTTTATCAACATTTACCACTAGTTTGGTACTCCGATATAAAACATTTATTAGCGAAGATTTATCAACGCTCAACATTATTTTTATCATCTTGATATAAATTTTTATTTTCGTGCTTCAAAATATATTCATGACTGATCTTGATTTAAAGCCCTTGAAAAAAGAAAAAAATTGGCGCAAGTTTGAAGTTAATCGGAGTTCAAACGAATCGGGAAATATTAAATTAGTGAATTGGTAAAAAAAAATGGAAAATTGTTCACATGGTACCATGCTATTACAATTATACCCTTGCTTGTGTGAGAATGGTTGAAAGTTGCGTGAATTTGGCTTGGATTGGGGTGATGATGTGGCATTTTGATGAGTGTTGGATCATAAATACGTGTGACTAGGATTGGTTCTCGCGGTTCCTATGTTAAGAGTGGTTCTCAATAGATTTCTCCTAATAGTCTCATTTCAATTTGTCTTTTAATTTTTAAATTTACAAAGAAAAAATTCCTTCACAGTTCCATTTATTTTGCTTTTGGGGTTGATCTATTCCATCCACTCAAATATAGCGATCAACATTATTAATATTTATATTTAAATTAAAAGAGGACATAAATATAATTGATTAAACAATTTTTAAAAGAAGAAAAAGGACATTTGACTTACTAGTTAGATATAATTGGTTAAATATAATTTTTTTTATTAAAAAAGACATTAGGACATTAACAGGTTGTGAAGTATAAGGTTTTTGAGGTGTTACAAATATGATTTTTATTTCTTATAATATAAATTGTAATTATTAATTATTTTGTAATACAATATAATAATTGTTAATTGTTTCTTATAGTTGTTAATTGTTTTGTAATCTTAAACAATAATATTCTTAAATATATCAAAAAATATTTTATTTTGAATTTTTGGTCATACATGTCTAATATATGTTTATAAATAAATAAAAATAATTAAATTAATAAAACCCGCCTAGGCCCCGCCTAGGCCCCGACTAGTCCCCGCCTAGCGCCTAGAGGTCCTCACCACCCGACTAGCGCCTAGCGCCTTTTACAACCTTGCCTGAGCCCATGTCCGCATCTCTCCCATTTCAGCTTTAACAGCTCGAATTTCTTCCACGACAACCGACTGATCCACCGGTGCAGGCTCTCTGACATATTCCGGTACGGGGTCTACCCGTACTTCTTCTCTTTCGGATGTCTCCTCGACCGGCGGTCGAGAGCTCCCAACCAAATCTACTCCTCCAGTTGGCTCTTCAGGAAGCGGCTGAGTTGCAGGTTCTGGCTGCACTCCCTCATCATCCCACTGAATGGATCCTCCACTCTCCAAAAATGCAGACAGACGATCAAGGTCGGAATTCGGATGTTCTTCTGGTAATACTCCGATATACTGCATCCACGGGAGTTCCATCTCCACTGCCGTCGGGACGAGGACACTGTTGGCCACCTGCACCTGCATGGAGATAACAATTACACTACATTGTTGTGGCCGAGCTACATCAAACTTAGCTAAATCAGATTACCAAATTAACATTTTCTTACCTCAACTTTTGCAAGTGCTTTGGTGACCTCTTCTGCAGACGGCGACTTGGACCACTTCGGACACCATTTAAAGAATCGTGGCCGCTCCGCCGTGTACTCTTTATCTATGAAGCCCCACAATTTTGCGACTTCTAGCATACACTCGAACGCCAATATCTGTGTAACATACATAGTCATTCATAAACCCATCATTCAATTATATATTATTTTGCGGATGATAAAATTATCGTTAATTATTATTGTACGTACCGTTAACACGGGGAGAAAACCGCAAATGGTCCACGTTGCACCACCTTTTGATGTGGCGTACGCATCATACTTTGCCTTCAAGTCTCGCATGCAATCCCTCCTCAGCTAGTCAAAGGCTACAAACCCCCATGGGTACTTGTTGAACATCTCGAGGTTATCCGCTAATCCCATCCAACTATCACAGACCATTTTATCTCTTTTTCCACTCGGTACCAATGCATCTGAGACGAACATAAGTTGAGAAAGTTTGCATATGTCTTGATCTGGGGCTGACTTATTACGTCGACCAACCCGAGTACTCACCAGTTGGTCCAACTTTGCCTCCAACATCTCAGTCGACACACGATCAATGCCTTTAAAATGTTTGTCCTTCAACAATGTCGACTTGAATTGTTGTTGGAGCGCTTCATCTCCAAGGTTGGGTTGACTACAATTCAACCCAGCTATGAGCGCAAAGTCCTTAAGGGTCAACCTGATCGGTCTCCCTTTGAACACAAACCACATCTCGGATGATCTTGGAATCTTCGTGCTCCTAGCGAAGAGGGCCCACGCAAGGTTGTTGGCGTGCATCAACTTTTTCGGGAACTTAGTGAACCTCCAAAATGGACCATCTTTGAGCAGTTCAATTGTGGACTTGTCACCTTTCAAGTCTTTCACCTTTGTTTCCAGTATTCTATAGTTGCACCTCTGACTGAGCCGGCACTCGAAGAACTGATCTTCTGTTAGTTCATTTTCCAATCGTGGATACACCTGAGGTGGTTCCGAGGGAGTCGCTCTTGTAACAGAGTGAAAGGTACTAGCTGCCATTGTCTGTACAAGTAATACTACAATTAATCATTACATGAAATTATATATAGAAATGAAAATATCAACATAAACAAACAATGGAACACGCCGTACAACAAGAATACCTAGCCGCACAGTTGTCCAGAGGCGCCCTACTCCGAACATCTGGTCCTGTGCGGGATGACAATGTCGCCGCGCGGCCAGACCGCGCGAGTGAGACGCGTCCAAAACGCCGTCGTTCCTTCGTCCCTGCGCGAGCCCGCGCGGGTTCTCGAGAGCCAAAAATGATGTCGTTCCTTCGTCCCCGCGCGGGTGTTTAACCTAGCCGCGCGGTTTACACAAGTTCCACCCCGTGCGGGTGACCCGCGTGTTCTCCACAGCCCAAAACGCCGTTGTTTCTTAGCCCCCGCGCATGTTCTCGAGAGCCAAAAACAACGTCGTTCATTATTCCCCGCGCGAGTGTTTAACCTCGCCGCGCGGTTTACACAAGTTCCACCCCGTGCGGGTGACCCGCGTGTTCTCCACAGCCCAAAACCCTGTCGTTTCTTAGGCCCCGCGCGAGTCCGCCACGTACACAACTCGAGGGCCCAAAACGCCGTCATTTCAAGTACCCCGTGCGGGAGGTGAACATTGTCTGCGCGGTCTACACACCTTCCCACCCCGTGCGGGTGAACCGCGTGTTCTCGACAACCCAAAACACCGTCATTTCTGATCCCCCGCGCGGGAGATCAACCCGTCGCGCGGGCTTCTGGTCCATAGAAACCCTTACCTTCTTCTCCAAGGGTCAACACCAGTCGTGCAGGCCTAGGTCTACTCTGTGCGAGGGACTTTGATCTTTGATCCTTCCCCGACAAAGGCCCCAAAACCACGACATTTGCCTCACCAAACGCCGTCGATTGGGCAACCCAGCACCGGAGATTTCTACCCCCTAGGGTTTCCATTTACTAATTCTACCCTAAATCTTACTTACACTACAATTAAATCGTACCTGGTTGGAAGTCGTTGCCGTGGAACTTAGTCGCGACGGAGAAATTGCCGGCGTGGTTGATGGTTGCTCGGATTTGCAGAGAGAGACGCGAGGAGAGAGAGCGGTTTGATGAGTTTGAATGAAGTGAGCGAGAGGGGGAGGAGTGGAGGGAAGTGAAGGGTCATACCCGAGGGTATTTGAGTCCTTTCCTCGTTTTTAGGTCAAACGTGGTCAAACGAAGGGAAAGTCAAATATGGCAAAAGACGGAGGCTACCCTTCAAAATCGATATTGGTAGAAGGTCTTTTGGATAAATCCTCCCTCATATAGTGCTAATTTGATATAGTAATTGCCTCTTCATAAATCTGATGATACAACTTTTGTGAATCAGAATTTTACTTTTCAACAGTAATGTTCAAACTTAATAGAAAGTATTATTTTCCTAGACTGCCAAAACCTTTCTTCGGAACTCTAGCCACCTATAATCCTTACTCCCTTCTCCACAGGTTACGCCATGGTTTTTGGCTATGAATGTCATTGGTAGAGTCCTCCTCTTTCCCTTCTCTTTTTTCGTTCCCTTCTCCTTACTGGTCATTGGCAGTCGTCGGACCTTTCTTGTTCCTCTTGCCACCGGTGCCAGAGCTTTGTTCATGTCTCTCCCTTCGGCTCTCTCTCGGTCATCTCTCCTCATCCTTTTCCGGCTTTTCCTCTTCCCAGTCTTAGGGGTATTATGAAAATTTGAATTTTTTCTCAAATTATTTCAATTGCAAATTTTGAAAATTTAAAAGTGAATGAGATGTGTTATAAACCTTTCACTTTTTTTAAGTTTTGAAAATTCAATAACACGATTTTGAAAATTTGACTGTTAGTATTATAGACATTTTTAAGTGTTTTGGATGAAAAATTAATCAAAAGATAACGACAGTATCAAACTAAACATAATTTTTTTTTCCAGAGTAACAAAATAGAGAAAAGTATTAGACTAAAAATAAAAGTTACCAAAAATGAAGAGGTGATTTTTTTTATGAGATTGTATGGGTTCTTCACTAAATATGCAGAAATCACACAAGAATGACCAACCATCGAATCACTAAAACTTGGTTCATGCAATATTGTGAGTGGGGTGCACTTTCTCAAAGCATTTTTTAACAGAAAGATTCATTAATAAATAACGGATCTTACAAACCAAACAACATAAATCGAAACGCATGAGCGTTGTATCCATCAGTCGTTTTCGAGAACTTGAGGAACGACTAGCGAGATGAATGACTCTCGAAAATGACAACACAATGCCTAGATAAACAACGACTACCAAATCGGTCTTTCTTATTGACTCTTCTCCGGAGAAATACATCGAAAGAAAAAGCCAACTAGACACGCCGCCAGAGGCAACAATCACACTTATCGGAGATCCGAGATTCTGGCAGTGGGGACACTAAAAAAAAAGAACATAAACAAAAGGGAAAACTTCAAGAACACCATCTTTTTTACCTTTCATTATAAAAAACACACCCTAAAGGTCGTTCTTCATCAGTAACACACTGTGACTTTGTCCTTTTTTACAAAAACCCTCGGAATTGTTCCTATTCCTTAAATTTTGGGACTCTGATTAAGAATTGAAAGGCGTGGAACTAGAAATTGGAGATAGATTTGAATCTGCCACCGTGTTCAGGCTTGTATTTAAGATGTATGTTGTCGAGAAGTGTTTTATTTTTCATCGTACCCAAAATGAGAACGATGAAATAGGTGCTATCTGAAAACAAAAAGGTTGTTTGTTCTACACTGATGAATGTTTTTGCAAACAAAAATGTGCAATTCTAAATAAGAGCCCCAAAATTTACGGAATTGGAACAAATCTAAGGGTTTTTGTAAAAAAGGACAAGTCACGATATGTTATTGATGAAGAACAACCTTTATGGTGTTCCTTTTATAATGAAAGGTCAAAAGGAGGGTGTTTTTGAAGTTTTCCCTAAACAAAATAAATAACCAAAACAAAAAAAGACAAACAAAAACTACTCCCGGTCGGCCTTCAATAAACGGGGAGGGGAGGGCGGCGTTGTTGGGTGCAGATCCAATCCGCTTGGGGCTGGTGCACGGATCTGTCCGGATAAACACGATAAACAGGAGCACGGCTGAGATGCTTAATTGCGGTGTTCCGACAAAAGATGAGCGCAGATCTGAGCGTCTGACTGGAAAAGGGGGTGTCGTAAAGGCTCGACCGGAGGAGTCGTCTTCGTCGTGAGGAAAGGCCGGGGAGGGAAGCTGGCAGCCGACCATCGTCGTCGGGGTAAAAGGGTTGGAGAAGGGGTCGGGACAGAAGGACAAGGGGGCGAATAGGGAGGGACGAATCCGGCTGAGGACATGCTGGAGAGGGGCGGCGGAGGGTGAAACCCATCGGAGCAGGACAGCGGGGGGTAGAAATGGTCGGAGAGGGTCAAGGATGGGTCAGGATGACGTGGGAGCAGTGTGGGTGGGGCAGATCTTTCCGGGAAAGGACGAGTCTTACTGTAAAAGGTGGAGGTGAGCGGGTTTGGCTGGACGGGAGTGGTGTGTTGGAAAGCCAGAAAGAGGATCTCAAAGGGGCGGCAGATCTAGTCCAAGAGGGGCGGTAGAGGGTAGGGGAGAGTTGCGACAGGCGGCAGCGGCTGCGAAGGCCGGAGAAGAAGACGGAGGTGCTTGGTCGGACAACGTTTGGAATTGAGGTAACGGGGCCGACAATAAAGAGGATGTGTGTAATAACCACTCCCGGTCAACGCCAGTCAAACCTGCGAAAAACAGGAAAATTTAAAATTTTTAAGACTGACACTTATTTGAACCTAAAATGACCCCGAGTGTCATACCGGACTTAAGTTGACCCCGTTATCGACCAAAGTGAGTTCCGGGGGACTCAAGGCAACTTTCTGATCAATTTGGGAAATGTTGACTTTTCGTTGGAAAAGTCAACCGAGCGACGTTTTGGTCCATTCGAGGACAGTTTTGGGTCCAAAAAGCTTAGTCGTCGTCGCAGCGGTCTTAGTTGAGCCGTTTCCTTGTAGCCCGCCAAGTTTCATAATTTTTTGGAAAAAGTGCCCGTTCGGGGCCAGAAACGTCCGAATTTCGCGAATCTTATTGGAAAATATCTAGAAGATATTTTCCAAAAGGTGTGGGACCCACCTTTCCACTTGTCCAACAAGTGATGGTGTTATTTTTGGGGGGGAAATGAGAGGTGATGGCTAGGGGTGGCCGGCCATATATCAAAAAAAAGGAGAAAAGAAAATAGAAATAGAAAATGAGTTAGTTGTTTTAGAAAGAGAAAGAAGATAGAAGAAAGGGAGAGAAGGAGAAGAAGAAGAAGAGAGCTAGGGTTTTGTGGTGCCACTATTCACGTCATCAACCATTGGATCGTCTCAAGGCTAGGAGAGTGCACTCCCCTCGTTCTCCTCTATGATATACACCGAACCGATTCTCGTTTTGATAAACTTTGGAAGCTAGGTTTTATGTAAAACTATTAGTTTAGGGTGTTTTGAGGTTGGGGGAATTGTTGGAGACGTTTTGGAGGTGTTTGGAGTCGAAGTATGACGTTTTCCCGTGATCGAAGGCTCGGGAGGAGCTCCGGCCACCGTGGGTGGTGGCCGGCCGGCCATGGGGTGGCTGGCCGGAGCTGGGACCAGCCACCACCATGGTGGCCGAGCCCCATTTTGAGCCCTAGGGCCCACGGCCAAGGGTAGCCGGGTGGGGCCCACGTGCTCAGGTGCTCGGGTTTAGTGTTCGGGTGGTTTAAAACGTTCCCCGGATCATTTATCCACAACCGGATCGAAATTTGGAATTAAATTGCAAAAGTTGCATTTATCGGGATTAGAAACTTTAAACGTTAATTATTTGACTCGGAAGTCGGAATTCGATTCTGTCAAGTACATTGGAACCCTTGAATTATTCTAAGACCGTAGAAACGAAAGCGGGAATTTTTGGAGCCCCGGAAGGGCATTTACAAAACTCGGGCAGATTCGCCATGTCGGGCGAATCGGGCCTTTACGGGTCCCTTATCGACAATGTCGAGTATTTGGGGAGTTTGGGAGTGATCGACATTGTCGGGGTTAAGTTTGGGCATCAAGTTTAATGATTTTCAGTTTATTCCTGCGAGTTGTTAAATGCCTTTAAATTGTTGAGCCCGTGAGTGATTGTTGGTAGTTTTGAGAGGCCGTGAGTGCCTGTGGGGTTGTTGAGCCCGTGAGTTACTGTTGGTGGTTTGAGTGGTCGTGAGTGCCCGTGGGGTTGTTGAGCCCATGAGTTACTGTTGGTGTATCTTGGGAGGCCGTGAGTGCCTGTGGGGCTGTTGAGCCTGAGTTTTACTGTTGGTGTCTTGGTGGCCATGAGTGCATGTGAGTGTTGAACTTGTGTTGTTACTGGTTGTTGAACTTGCTTGTGATTGTGATTGTGATTGTGGTTACCTAAGGTTGGGGGCCCGCATCATGAAACGGGGGTCCACGAGCACACGCGTCTGCATGTTCAGACGGGGTAGGGGGCCCGCCCGACAGCAAAGGGGTCCTGGCCGCGCGTGTGTGGTTTGGGTTTGTGAGCGTTCTTTGGCTGGCTTACGAGTTAGAGTCTCGGTAAGTTGCGAGCATTCTTCGGCTGGCCTGACCGAGTTAAAGTCTCGGGAGGTTGCGAGCGTTCTTCGGCTGGCCTGACCGAGTTAGAGTCTCGGGAGGTTGCGAGCGTTCTTTGGCTGGCCTGACCGAGTTAGAGTCTCGGGAGGTTGCAATCGTTCTTGGCACTGAGCAGTTGGCAACTGGTATGCGATCCTTTGTGATCTTGTTTGGTGTGCGATCCTTTGTGATTTTGAGTGTTGCGTGGTGGTCTTTTGAGTCCTTGGAAGGGGTCGTGATCGTTGTGTCGGGTCTACTTTACGTGTCAGGGTGTTGAGTTGGTCAAGGAAGGTAACAATGGGTGTGTGTTCAGTCGGAGTACTTGGGTTGGGGATGGTGTTCCCCGGTGTTGAGTTTGTGTTGGTGTTACTGGCATTGTCTGCTAATTATGTCGTAGTCAGTCTGTTATCCGCGGTGGTGAGCGAATGCTCACCCCTAGCTTCTTTTCCTACAGGTACCGTTCGCAGGATGGACTAGGTGAGCTTCTGAAGCTTGAAGAGCTAGAAGCGGGTTTCTGGGCTTATTTGAGTCTAGCGACGTATACCATGTTTTTGTCCGCTTGTTGGGACTGATTTTTGAGTTGTAAATATTATTTTGTTAAACTAAACTGGTGTTTTAAAATGTTTAAATGGAAAAGGTTTCAAAGTGTTTATTATTTTAAATGTTCGCGTCCCAAGTTCGGTTTACTGAAATTGGGGCGTGACAATGTGGTTGGCCGGAGAACGGAACCACACCAACAACTCGCGTGGTCGGAACTTCACGAGTGACTAGTGACGACTACATGATTTCTTTCTCGACTTTTAGAGAATGAAAGATGAAGAGCGCGGTAGGGTTTCGAGACCTCAGGTACGCTCTTTCAAAGCCCTTTTCATATGATTAAAAAAAGCCCTTTTCATATGATTAAAAAAAATCCCTTTTCATGAATTCATCCAAACCGTACATTAATGGTTGATCACCTAGAACTCGGTTTATGTGACACTTTCTCAAGGCCTTCATATGAATTGATCTGAACCGCACATCATATCTTTTTGATACGTATTGTAAGATGAACTATTAGTATTTTTGTTAGATAATACACATTTGGAGTTTGTATTTTGTATTCAAATGATGTATATCCTACATCTGTATAGATGATTAGCTTGTATTTAAACACATTACGTTTAATGAGAAAAGGCAAGAATCCAATCTCCATCATGGTATCAGAGCCTAATACGCTCCTTGCCTTATTTCTCTTCTAAACCTTCCGCCGCACAAAATCAATTCCTTTTCTGCAATCACTTCTGCGATTCGCACAGATCTCCTCTCTGTGATTCACCAAGACCTCTTATGCGATCACTTCTGCAGAATCCCTATTTTCTGCGATCTCAAGCACTGAAGGTCGGAGCGCGTCCTCCGATCAAAACCAAGTTCTACGTCTGCGACTCCCTCTCTACGCGTTCTCCTCCCTTTTTGCGTGCAACTGTTTTTGCTGTGATTTGTGTTTCTATCACAGGGTTTGTCGCAGCAACCAGCGTCTACTTCCCACCCTGCAGAAGCCATGGCCGACTCACCAA